>CM066159.1:14205000-14630000 GCA_033617975.1 Populus alba x Populus glandulosa
AAAGACAAAAGTAAGTTTACGAGTCTTGTTTCATCAATTTGCTTTTCATTTAAGACTTTGAAATTTCTCCAGAAATGAGCAAAGGTCGTCCCTACTTACCTTGACCAAAGATCAGGTTGAATGGAATTGCGATTTGTCAATAATGTCAAACACATGACTCGAAACAAAGATACCATGGTGGAACAAGCGACTAATCGACCAAAAACGATTTGCTGAAGAAAGCAAATATCACCCTAGTATGAATAAGTCTGGGTGAGATGTCGACTCATAATATCAGATTTCCTTAGGTAAGTCCCTTAAGTTAGGAGTTTAATCAGAAGAAGTATTAGAATAAATAAAAATAGGATCTAATTGATGTTGCTTGCTGACATTGTGTCAGATGCTGAAAATACCTGTTTAAGGATTGGAGTGGCACATTTTTCTCTTAACATCTCAGCATCTGAATAAGTCAAGCATGGCACTGGCTTCAGTTCTGCATACTGCACAGAAGTCAAAAGGAAAACAGCATTACTTCACTGCCAATACCACTTAAATAAACCAGATATGTCATAGAAATTTAAGCATTCCATTACGGTTCTAAATCCATCCTTTGAAAGAAAATATAAAGAACCATATGTAACCAGACACACAAGGGCAGATATCAACTTAAGAAACAGGTTACCCAAAACAAACTATAACATATATGTTTCAAGCATTGTGAATTACTTTTTATACTTGCTACCTCAATCTCTAAATGATATCCAATAAGAAAATCAAGAACCAAAATATTTTATAACATAATTGTCATAAAATCCCAGTGATGCAGAGAAAAAAACTTTTACCTTGAGAGCCATACCAATTATTGCAAGAGGAAAGCCATATGTTAGCATTATTGCTGACCATTCAGATCCAGGAAGGATGTTAAAATATGCCCCAAAACCGTACCTGCGGATCACACAATATCTGTGATCAGCAGTCACTTAAGATTACTTAGGTACGATCAAAGGGAAAGAAACTCACGACAGGAGCGAAATCCCTAAACCCAGTCCAATGACACCAAATGAGACCTGCAAACAATAGAAAACACCATAATTTCATCCATCAGAACATACAGATGATGACACCAGGTTTACTAAAACTTTATGCAGTAAGCAGGCTTGCACCAAGTCTTAGCCAAAGCAGGTTCAGAGAAGTGACAAGACTGAAGAAGATGAGGGAACTGTTTGGCTATTGGTTATCACTGGAAATTTGCCCACAAAACTATATAATGCATCCCGTTAACTTAAAACCATTGAAGACAGTTTCATCACTTATTCGAACAACTAGGAACAACATAAGTGACAAAAGAAGTCAGTGCGTTAGTATCTAAGAATCTAACCCAAAAGCTAACCAATGCTTATCCTTACAAATGTGGCATTACACAAAACCCCTGTTCACCTATTAACAAGACTGCATTTTACATACTTGACAGCTACAACAAATGAGATTAGCCCAACAGCCCTAGCACATAGGGTAACAAACAACAAAGCACAACAGTTGGAATAATAATTAGTCAACAGCACCTAACCAATTAATCATGATTCGATAATTGCAAACTCTAAACCCAACATCATGCCTCGATAACATCATTTTTTTCAGCATTTTATTTTCTCATACAATTTTCAAAGGAACAGGTTGGATTTTGGTAATCCCATTACTTTAAATTCATAAAATTGTCAAGCCTCGATAAAGAACAACTTCTAATCCATAAACACCTAAATTAATCCCTTGACAGCCAATATATTCGCTTAGTGAATCAAAAACCAATTAATCATCATCACAAACAACAGTAAAGACCTCAACTTTAGAAACAATTGACACAAACGTGAAATGGGTCTATTTCATTTAAATTGTTACAACAAAATTTAATGAAGAAAAATCAATTCCATACAAAAAAAAAAAAAAGCAAGAAGAGAAACACCTTAGCAAGAGAGAACTCATCATCAGTAACAATCGTTTTGGAACCAGTAGTAGAAGAAGCAGCCCGACTCGAATCAGCAGCTTTGGTTAAGAACACAAGCTTAACTTTGTGGTTTTGTTTAGGACTCAGTTTTGATGGTGACAAAGAATGTACAGAGAGAAAGCAGCGATCTTTGTGCTTGTTAGTACAGAACCTTCCAAATTGTACATCATAGTGGAAAATGGCGGTTCTTGCTGTTGCAGAAGCTGATAATATTATTGCTTTCATTGGGTAGTGGTTGATTGATTGATTTTTAGAGTTTGGTTCTAAATCTAAAAATTTGCAGACATTTTTCTTCTGTTTCTTTCTTTGAGGATGAAGTATGTGATGTATCTGGTTTTGGAAAGAACAAAGAATGAGAGGTTACAGTTTGATGATCCAAAAACTAGTTTCAACCGCCAAAAAATTATTGTTACGTGGCACCATTCATTTTCTCTATTTCTTCTTCTTCTTCTTCTTCTTTTAATGCTAATGTTATTGAATATATATATATATGCATTATTTAAATTTTTTATAATTACTATTTTAGTTATCTGTTTCAATAAATTTGATTGGATTTTTTATATTTTCTCAAATTTTATAAGCATCATAATGATATTGTATTATCATAATATTAATATGAGTATTTTCCTATTTGTTATTATTTTATCATAATGATAAAAAAAAATTATAGGAAGTAATCCCACTTCAATAACAAATATGAATATAAAAAATTCCGCAAAGACAAAATGAGATTTTTTAGACACGTGATTTTTAGAATATTCAATATTTTCCATTTTTTTTGAAGATATTCATCGGTTATTTCAATAGATAATCAAGATTTACGCATTATTCCCTTCCTTCAAGAATTGTCTATTATACCATTAGGGCGTGTATAATAATAGCATTAGCTAGCTGCCCAATATATAATGGTGAAATTGCCTTAAATTAGGGTAATATATTGTTTGTTGTTGTAGTGGTTGTTAGTATTTAAGTGTTTATATATATATATATTAATTTTTAAAATTTATTTTTGATATTAGTATATCAAAACAATTTGAAAACATAAAAAAAAAATTAATTTGAAATAAAAAAATTTTTAATTTTTTTTAAAATAAAAAAACAAGCAAAACTCTTAATAATTAAATCTTTAGCAAGGCATGCTATTATTATTATCTAAAAACAATTTCTAAAATGTTATTGTTTTAAAAAACAAATTCAGCTTGAACTAAAACCCAACTCAAGCGAAACCGAGTCAACGGATTATTAATCCTCCGAACAGGCTGGGTTTTATAGCTATATAACAACTACAAATGGATGGAGTGGTATAACTAACAGCCCTAATCTTCATAGGGCATATTGAAAAGAAAAAAAAAATTCTATCTCATATTGAAAAAGAAATACTTTTTCTCTAAGTGTTGAAAGCTTTACTAGTTCAATAAAAACACTTACCAACAAGAAGCATCATGTCAAGAAGCTCATTGACGAATCTTTCCCAGGACATCTGCTGAAACCTCAAGGCTTAGGTAAGCCGTAAACAACATTTGAAGAACAGTTGATACACATACTTTTTGCAGTAAACAATAAGAAGACAGAAATGGAGTGCAGAGACATTTGCAGCTCTAAGCCAAGTTAGGAATCAAGGTCGATTCTCCTGCAATCTAGCAGTCCTTATTTGCAACAAGTAAACGAGAACATATTGCAGAACCTCACATCTTGGATTTCACTTTCTGAACGAGCTCTCTTCTGAGGACTTTTCCTGAAGCTGATTTAGGTACACCATTGATGAAAGTCACCTTCCGCAATCTTTTGAAAGGTGCAACCTGAAGAGAATTGATGGTGAACTGAAGGAAATGTCGACAATGGTGAGCTTATCACAGGAAAAAAAATGTACAGAGTGTATGTTTTTAAGCATTTTAACTTCATAAAAGGAACTTCATAGCAAATTACAGCAAAAACTTATTCAAACATCACATGCAAATTAAAGAAAGAAGCCGTCGTTTTTTCTAACAATGAGGAACCGAGCTGCTGGGCTAGATGGGATGAATTTATTTTAGAAAATAGAATTCAACAGTTATAATAGTGATAAAACTACATTGCTATATGTGCTACCCAATCTTCGATTGTTGTACGGAACAAGTTCACCCAAGTTTTCTGCAGTCATCTAATGTTAATCCAATGCAACACCTTCAGAATTCATGGTTACCAAAAGGTGGCAGAAGAAGAAAATGAGTCACACGTAACTGTATTCTACTATGTGAACTATGATTATCAAGAGAGCATAACATATTTCATTATATGCTGTTAGAGAATAATATAAATCATATCCTGGAACCTCATCTAACAGCTTAAGCTATTGGGTGTTGATGGTTTTTTGACATGATATCAAAACCTTAATGATCAAGCGGTCATGAGTTCGAATCTTACTATCCCTATTTATTTGATAAAAATTAAGTACAAGGTAATGTGGACCTGTGCAAGTTTCAAGTCCAAAAAGCTTTCATTTGAGGAGGTATGTTAGAGAATAATATAAATCATATACTGGGACCTTACCTAATAGCTTAAACTATTGAGTTGAGATGATTCTTTAACAAGATATATATTACCATGGAAGTAGTTTTTTACGAGCTCACTGATGTCAGTGGTACAAATTCATGGGTTCAACTTACGGGGTGACAACAGCATCCAAAATTTCAGGATGAGAAACCAGCAGCTCCTCTAGCTCAGCGGGTGCCACCTAGTGAAAATCAATGGAGACAAAAGGAAAACAGAATTCAGTAGCTATTGAATAGCCAAAGTGCAGGAGCTGTGTTGCAATGTATTTCTACAGGCAATAAACAAATTTACAAATATTTATGATTCTTCTTTGCTAGATATTACCTGAAAACCTTTGTACTTGATGACCTCTTTAATCCGATCAACAACAAAAAGTTGTCCATCATCATCAAAATATGCAAGATCTCCAGTATGTACCCAACCCTTTTTATCTATGGTTTCTTTTGTGGCTTGCGGATTATTGAAATAACCTGCCGGAGGATTGCACAACATGGTGGATTTAGTTATATGGATATTTGAAATATGATTCCAACAAGAGAATCTGGTTGTAATCCACTGTTGCATCAAGCTGACCAATCATGCACACAGGAAGTTAGTCATTTAAATTACCTGGTTAGACCACAAACATTTTGTTTTTGTACCACCACCAAAATTCTAGGAGCCATTTGTGCAAGAACTGAGTTCCTAAACGATGCAGGCCAATAAGCATCTTACCTCTCATCATAGTGGGTCCCCTAACTGATTAGGAGGGAGAGGCTTTGCAGTTTCCACACTGACTATCTGGACCTCAATTCCTGCAATTAGTGTTCCAGCAGAACCAGAATGTCAAACACCTATTCTCGGATCCTCCAATGAAACAATGCCACAAGTTTCAGTCATGTCAAAGCCCTGAAACCACAGAGAGCATCTTGATTCAGAAAGAAGAAAATCTTTTGTTTTTTTCTTTGAGAAATCAAAAGGAAATGAATGTTTGTGCATAAACGAGAACATCAAAACATTTCATATTGTCTTAAACTTGAATTATGATTTTCTTAGGAAATAAAATCAGCCATATCAACTACCTGAATAATTGTAGTATCCGGCAAATTCATCGCGCATTCCTTCATCAAATCTTTTCCCAGAGGAGCAGCGCCTGAACCGATATTTCTCAATTACGAAAGGTCATACTTCTTGACCAAATTCTGTTTAGACAAAGCAAGTATTACTGGGGGCACAACCCACATATGGGTCACTCTATAGTTCTCAATAGTCCTCAAAACCATCTCAAATTCAAACTTCCCCATTCATTTAGAGGCAGCCACTTACACCATTATAAAGGAGCATCTCCAATCATGCATCTGAGATGGTTCTTCAAACCTTTCTTAACTATCTCGGTTTGCCCGTTTGATTATGAATGATAAGCATTAGTGTAATGTAGATTGACTCCTTGTAGATTGAACAGTTTTTTTCCATTTCCAAAACGAACTTAAAAACTATGGTGGTAGGGAGACCATAAAGTTTGTAAATTAAATCCATAAAGACTTGGCTATTGAAATGGCAGTATAAGATGTGAAAGTGCCATAAAATACCTATATTTTCTAAATCTATCCACCACTACGAATACAACTTCTTTACCTTCAGATTTGGATAAACATGTTATGAATTACAATGTCTATAAAGGGTGTCTCTGAAATAGGTAAAGGCTGTAATAACCCTAGGTAAGCCACATTCTCATACTTGTACCCAGTGGCGGAGACAGGGGGCTGGCAGGGGCCCCAGCCCCTGCAAGGAAATGTTTTTCCCAGTCTTTTCCTTGTAAATATATATAGGAAAAGAGCTACAAAGAAAGTTCTAATTAGAGCATGAACTACAAAGAAAAATAACTAGTAGGCCATTGGCAACCAAAGACATATTTACAAAACAATGTTACCTGGGAATTTCCCCTACAAAGAAATGTTTTTAATTTGCCCCCTTTAATTTTTTTTCTTGGCTCCGCCTCTGCTTGTACCTCTAGCTAATAAGGCACTTCCACACAAACTACTTGACTTGTTTTTGTTGTTTCTTCAAGTAGAATACACTACCGACCTTCTTTGTTGTGACTATAGACCTCAAGTGACCCCCTAAAGTAGTGTCGTGATAAATGACTATTAATTTATTTTGCAGTACATGATCATCCCTTATTACCAGCTTCCTGGATAATGGATTTCACCTTGATGTCCCTTTCTTATGAGTCTTTTATTTTTTAAAGTAAGCTAGTGGAAACTGTAGATAAAGCTAGTGCATTAAGTTCATCGCTAGATACTCTAGAGAGGGCATCGATTTTTATGTTTTCCTTCTTTTTTTCTGAATCCAATCTCATAATCAAACCCTAGCAGTTTAGTCAACCATAAATGTCAGGATGAAGAGGTTATCTTCTGATCCAGCGGGTATTTAAGACTGACATGACCAATTCTAATTTTAAAAGTTCTTCCCCACAGGTAGTGTTTTCATTTGGTTATTGCTTGTAAAATAACCAACATCTCCCTCTCATAGTTAGACAAAACTCGTTGCATGAGTCCTAAAGCTTTGTTGTTGATGTGAGATATATGATGTCCCTTTTACATCAACATAACACCAATTTAGACCTTAATGCATTAGTCTCTATAGTAAATGGTTTACTCAAATTAGGTAAGGCTAGGACTAAAGGGTTAACCATTGCCTCCTTTAAGTAATTCAAATGTAGTAATAGCTTCCTGATCCCAATTAAACATATTTTTTTTAGGAGTTAGTTAGAGGTCTACAAGTAGTTTTATAATTCATTACAAACCTTTTTGTAATAGCTGTGAGTCTCAAGGATCCTTGCAGCTATTTGATGTTATATTATGTTATAAAGGCCTATTCATTATAGCTTGTATCTTCTTTGCATCATGAGTCACCCTTGCCTTAAAAATAACATGGGTAGGTATTCAATTTTGTCATTACCAAAAACACAATTACTTTCTTTGGCCTAAAAAAATTAATTTAACAAAATGATTAAAAAAATAAAACAATTAAAAAAATGAGAACTAAATTGAAAAAAAAAATAGCATGTCAAAAATTGAGATTGAAAGGTGATATTGAAAACAAATCGAAATTTTACAAAAAAAAAAGTCAAAAACAAATATTAGAAATGAAAGGAATAATGACGGAATTTGACTTCTCAATAAATCAAAGGATAACTCTAAACTTTTGTATGGTCGTGTGCAATTTTTAAGAAGATAAAAGATAAAAGTAAGTGGAAGAAAAAAAAAAAGCAACTGTATTCCATTATCATCCTAATGCTGCCACATGTTGTCCCAAAAGGAATAGAACATTACATCGCTTCCAATAACACAATAAAAGCTAGTAATTGGCCGTAGGAAAGTACCACGTGAGCCGCCTAAATTTGGTAAGGACTTATTTTGTACAAGATCAATTTATTAGTAATTAATAAGCATTATGAAAAGCCCTTGATACCCCTGATAATAAATTATATAATTTCATGTGAGAAGATAAAAAACATCATTACAATATTTCAATAACTATATATAAAGTGTTTTTACGAGGAGTGTTAGTTTTGGTTAATTTTATTCCAGATTCTTGCGGTAAAACTGCGAAAATGGGTGCATGTTCTCATCCCGTCCCCGAACATGCTTAAATAATTATTTTAAAAAAAATGAAAATGGTTTTAAAAAAACTCACTTGCCATTTTAGGGGAAGAAGAATTATTGATTTGCCAGTTCTGCAGAAGATTTAAAATGTAGCCTTTGTCTGCATGTATACTGTCAAGGGACAAGTAAAATTCAGCAGCTGCAAGATCGATGTCATATCTTGCTAGCGATGCTGCCAAAGTCTTCTGCCACCCTCCTCTTGTCTTTCTTTTCATTTTCTTTTGTCAAAATAACTCCAGGATAGAATCTTTTTTTCAATTTTTAAATCTAAGTTGTGTTCGTTGTAGCAACCTACAGCAGGAAAAATGGATTATATATATATGATAGTTTAATGGTTTTTTCTAGCTTTTCCAGTAAAATATTTCTTCTTTAGCTTACAAATTTCTTTCTCGTATTATTATGGTTAAATTTTTGTAAAACTGTAGTAGGAAGGGTATCTTGATGTTATCGTTCCACAAATTCGTCGTCATAAACAAGGAATTGTTTAAATAAACATTAATCAATAAGCTTCTACCTAAAAACATATTTTTACAGAGATAACGTATCCATATTCTAATTTTATAATAAATTGGGTGCTTTTTTCATATGTAATTTTATTTTTTGCTTCTATGTATCGTTTATACGTTTATATTTTTTGTCGTGTTCCCTTTTACTACTTCGTGAAGAAAGAAAAAACTTTTTAAACTTTTAGTGGTTAGAGATTGGGACCAAAAACTTTACTTCCCCTGTGATTTTAAATTCGAGCTTTGTGTTTGCTAATATGATGGTTATTAAAAATTTATATAATCATTAACTTTAGAACTTATAGAATTAGTCGAAATATACGCAAACTGACCTGAACATCCACGTTAATAATAATAAAAAAATAACTCTTTAAGCCAATAAGAATAATTAGTTTTCAAAATATAAAAAGACAAATATTAATTTTCAAAACAAGTCTGAAAAAGCCCAAAGAAAAAAAAAAGAAAACCTGAAAATGTAAGAACTTGAAGCATCCTTGCAAAATTAAAATAACCATTAAAACAAAATATAGAACTCTAATGAAAAACTTGAAAAACCTGAAAACCCATGTCCTACAATCTCATTTCATTCTCGTAGGCATATTTTTATATAAGACTTTATGCACATAGTTTTTTTTTTATATAGATTTTACAAGTTAGTTTTTTTTTTTAATTTCCTTTTATTTCTATTTCTTTTACTTTTACTATGTTTTGTGGGTATATTGTGGTGTTTTCAAGTTCTTAAAAAGTTTTGCATTTGATGGTTTGAGGGACTCTCTTATCCCAAAAAACAACAAAATAAAATATGAGAGAAAATATAAATATAAAAGGGCATAAAAGTGAAAAAAACATGTTAAAAATTATTTATAATACATAAGGAAACGGATCATATTATATAAAAGTGAAAAAAACATGTAAAAATTTGTTGTTCTTAGCACGTAAAAAAAGCCTAAATAAATTACAAAATTTAGATAATTTATCAAGCTCAATAATTATAATGTCAACTTCAAAAGATTGATTTGGTGGTCAGAGATAATATATATATTTTTTATTTAACTAAATTCAAATTTTGAAAACGATATTAAAAAAAAAATTGAATTCCTTTAAATATTTCAAGAAGACGTGAGATTGATGTGCTGTTAAGATTAGTTACTAATGAGATTTAATTTTTATTATGTAAAAATTGATTAAAAATATTATTTATGATCGAATAAAAAAACCAGCATGAGTGTAAGTTTTATTGTAGAAGTTTTATTGTGGGTTCATGAAAATCCATGGTGGGGCAAATCGAAATACCACAAATAAGGTGGGAATTTCCATAAGCCACACGTGGCAGCATTTAATAGGGCCAACAAAGATAAGAAAGGAATAACTAGATTGTGTCTGATCCTTAACAGCTATTTCACTTCCAAGATTCTTGCAATAAGAACATTAATGCAAGTACCTGGAAAGTGCATCCGTAACTGCTCTCTGCAGCACTTCTTATCAGTTCCAAGTTTCTGGGGCTTCTCGGCAAAGGTTGTCCTTCTTGGCAGTGCATTAACTGCCATCCTTTTATGGTACTTCTCCATTCCTTTATCCTCCTTTTTTCCGGTTTGGCTATCTTGCTTCTGTGATCATTTTCTTTCTCTCTGAACTATGAAGTTTTTTAATAAACGATTGCTATTCACTTCAATGAACAGAGAAATAAGCAAGAAAAAGGAGGAAAATTCCTTCTCCTTTCTCTTCTTTCAATAGATTAATGTTGCACTGTGAAGTTCTTGTTCAAAACAAGAGGTTTTGTGTTTTTGGTGAACACCATCATGCCAGTTCACACACTTCTTCAATTTTAGTTCAGGCTTGGCATATCCAAACCTGTAGTAGTCATGAATTGGTGTATTTGGGTTCTTCCAAATGAAGTTGGCTTCCTTAAACTGAGCAGGTGCTGGGGTAGATTGTAGCACAGAGGGACTTCCAAGAACACATTTTTTGACATCAAACTTGAATTTATTGCATTGGACATCTGACTTTATCATTTCAGTGGTTACTGTGCAAACAAAGCACTATAGAGCGTGTCGAACGCTAGTTGTGGCTTAAAAACATCATTTATAAGCATATGAGATAGCTTCTTAATTAACTCGAAGAAGTTTTTAAGAAAGCAGTTTTTGTCAATTTTCACTTGGGAATAGCAATGTTTTCCATAACAAAAACTCCCTCAAAATATTTATAATCTGAGTGATTATGTTGTTTGAAATTTGTTCTCTCAAAGTAGTGAAATAAAATCTTTACCGAGCAATAGGTCTGTCGGATGGGATTCTTGTTCCTTTGGATTGACTAGCTGATTTGAAGAGTAGCATTTCTGCTGTATTTATGTATTTTTTAAAAACTGAAAATGATATTGATTGTAGCTGTTTAGAACAGATTTCTAAGGACAATCATAATTCGACAGACGAAGCTTTTTTTTCTTCTCTCTTCCAGAGTTGTAGTTGCTGATATCATTTTGTTCGGTTGATTTTGCAGGTTTACATGGCTGTAGTTCCAATATGCTACAAAATCCCCTGTAAAGATCATACTCTCTCAACTCGAAATTCAGCAAGGCAACACGAGAGAGGTCTTCCTTGTGCCTGTTCTGCTTTTGCACAGGGGGGCAGTTACCTCTCAATTTCAAGTGATGTGCAGAGGAATTGGCCAGTAATATATACAACTGCTGATGTTCTGGAGAAAGTTAAGACTAGAGGTGGGACGAAAGCTTCAAAAGGAACGATTCTTAACCAGGGTCTCTTGAAATTTCAGAGCGTGATGGACGTACCTCACCTGAATAAAATCCACAGAACAAGTAGAGAAAATCTCTCTGTGGCGTGCTATGCATCAAAGTCTGGTACAAATGAGAAGCAACTGAGATTATTAGATTCATACTTTGGAAAACTCCAAGATAATGTAAGTGAGCCCTCTTCAGATTCTTGTAACGAGAGGACAGATTTTTTGGATACAAGAGTGCAAATCAATGTGAAGGAGGAGCTGGAATATCTAAATGCTTATCTTGACAAGCTTGATAAAGGTAAGTTATCATGTCCCCAATATTTATATTAGTAGATTTTGATTGCTAGAGTGACTACTGGACTAGGACACTTGTATGCACATAAATGCAAGTAATGTTAGGATTATAGCATTAGTATCACAAACTACAAAATCTGGCTACTCGAAAACCATGAATCTCCTTTTGCATGAGAGTAATGGCTGTGCAGCTGCAGCCGTTACAGTATTCTATGATAATTACAGAAAAATGCTAGAAGAGGATCTCACCTGTAGTCCAGTCCAGTCACGACAACTTGCTTATTGGGAGAAGATTTTAAGAATTTAGATTAGAAAAGAATAACAGATTTAGCAGTTCAGGTTCACGACAAATATCGATTTGTCCATGCATTGAAGGCAAAAAATTTACCAGTAAGCAGCCTGCTGAAACATGTAAACTTTCCAGCCCCTTATTTTCCACCACAGGATTAGTTGAAAGATTTTTTAATCATTCCAAGCTTAAATTGTTTTTTTTGTTGTTCCTGCTCTTTTACTTTAGTTTTCAGGGAGCTCAGTAATTTTCAAGCTCTACCATTCACTGTGTCCATTTTTCCAACACACCTTAACTAACCACATTCTGCACCATTGAGGAGCAACAGCAGAAGCCAACTTCCTTGTTGTCGATTTACTTTTCTAAGAAACAGAATTAGCTAGTGTGATATACACTATTTTTTATGCTGTCTTTATTCAGGCTATACTTGCAGATTCATGTAGTGGATAACATTTCATATCATTCATATTAAAACTTATCAGCACTATTTAGTTCTTTTAGCTCTAGGTGATTTTATCACCTTTTCCTGCATTATGCTTTCCTGCTGAAAAAAATTGATTAAATTTTTCTGTGTGCCTCCAGATGCAAACTTGGAGAATAATGTATCATCAACTTTCAATGATGAAGCTACGGAGGAAAATCCAATACTAAAACCAATATCAGTCAGTAAAGAATCTAGAAGAGATAATGAAGAGAGACTGAGAAGTTTCAGGAAACTGAGAAATCAGTATGTTGAAAGTGGTTCGAGGAGGTCTGAAGCTTTAGAGCAAAATTATGAAACCTCTTATTTCTACTTAATGTAAGTCCTATTCTGTCTTGATGAAGTCCTAGTTCCATCGCAGGATGTCATGTTGTCTTCTTTTCTTCTAGAATAGTTTCATAGTTGCTATTTCATGGCATTCTAGATAATATTGCTGCCTATCCATATTTGAATGCAGAGGTACACTGGCTTCCATAAATATTGCTGTTTTTCTGTTCGAAATTGCTAGTCCGGTGAGGAATTCTGAATTTGCGCTCTTTTCACTCCCTCTGTTATATGGCGCAAAGATAAATGATTTGATCCTAATTGGAGAGTGGTGGAGGCTTGTGACACCAATGTTTCTGGTACAAGATTGACAAATGGGTTCGTGTTCCCATTCTATTACTGTTTTCCATCTCTCTTGATTAACAAGGCAAATGTTGGAACTTGAAAGTAGCAACAATCACCTTGTTCATTACAAGAGGCAATTTTATCCATGGCAACTTGGATCCATTTCAAGTCTGCATTTGTCATTTTAAAACGTTATTATCCGTGCCTGAGATAAATAGCTGTCGTAAATGTTGTAATTAATGAAGTAAACTCATAATACTTAGCATGCAGGAAACAGTTTATCAGTTCGAGTTTTTGCAAGACTGATGCATTGTTACTTTGACATTGCAAAATGTAGTCTCTAATACTTAATGGTATATGCAGCACTCTGGAGCTTTTCATGTGGTTCTTGGATCTTGGTCACTGCTTACCTTTGGGCCTGAAGTTTGTCGAGGTTATGGTTCCTTCACATTTTTCTTGATATACGTGCTTGGAGGAATTTCAGGAAACTTGACTAGCTTTCTCCACACACCAGAGCCAACTGTTGGTGGCACAGTAAGCATCATTTCACCTCCTCTTTTTTGCTTCCCTTATTTCCTTATTTCTTTACATACTTGTCAGTAAGTTAGTAATATATTTTCCAGGCCCAGATGTTTCATAGATATGCCAGTAATATGTTGGCTATTTAAACTTTGATATTAATGCAGGGACCGGTGTTTGCCATTATTGGAGCTTGGCTCATTTATCAGAATCAAAATAAAGATGTAATATCGAAGGATGATTTTGATCGTATGTTCCAGAAGGCAGTAATCACCACTGCTGCTAGCTTCATCTTGAGCCATTTTGGTCCAATCGATGACTGGTAAGATAACTGCTAATAATTTATAAAAGATAATTCTCTTGACCACATAATCATATAGATACAAGATTATTGGAACTTGAGAAGGATTGAATAGAAACATTATGGGAAGAACAGTAAGCATAAAATGGTTTTGCTGTACTCTGCTACATGGATAGTTAAGCCTTTTTACCCGCTACATTCTGTAGGACACATTTGGGAGCAGTTTTGACAGGCATAGTTTATGGTTTTTTCACATGTGCAACTCTACAATTGGATGATGCGTCTTCAAGAAGTGGTCAAGATGAAGGCATTGCGCTTGTTAAAAGACATGCAGATCCTTGTAAATCACTCATTATATTCACCATCTTCATTCTCTTCTTAAGCTCTTTGCTTTTCTTTGTTGAACCTCCCCTAGAAACAGTAGTCCTTGAAGACTACGTATAGTTGTGAAAACATAGGATTCAAAATCTCGCTTTTACTTTTCAAGACTAATATAGAAAGTCTCTGAGTGGTTTAGTTGGAAAAGGAATAGACAGATTTGTGCGTATATAGAATAAAGTTCTGTAATAAACATCTCTTTTTTTTCTGGCTGTGTGTAGGAGTTTTTCTGCTCTATTTTGAAGATAATGGAACCTGCTTCAATATAGTGGAATTTCAAAATTCTGAAACCATATATCAAATGGGACTGTGCTGTACCAAATTCCATATCACTTCTCTAATCAGTACTTCGTAGTCAGGTGGCCATTAACTGAAGTTTCTAGAAATTAACCATCTATGCGATTGTTCCTGCCTAGCTCACTAAACAAGCTAACCCTACAAAATTCACTACATTTGGCTTACCAGGATTTGAATTTTCGGTCAAAGCTTCACTGCATGCATCGCATTACTGCAGTTCGTAACTCAAAATACTGTCAGGTCCTATAGCAAAACCTAACCTTAATTAAATCCCTGAGGTCCCCCATGCATCCTTGGTCACTGAGACCACTCAAAAGGAAAAAAAAAAAAAAAACTTTATTCTGTGAATTTGTAAAAGAAAAGGACAGTGAAAAAAATATAATTCATTTTAAAAAAGAGCATGTTAGGGCAGAAGAGTTGGCTTCAATCTTGGTCCCCTGTGACATGAGCTGCTGTCTACTGTGGCCTTATGCATGTCTCAAACGTGTCACGTCTTTTTCTCTTGATTTCCTTTTGTAGTGGATTTTTCTTTGATGTTCTTTTGATGGTCAGTCAATGACGAGTGCCCTAGTACATTCTATCCCCTTCTAGTCCTATTACATCAACAGTAAATAAATCAATGCGAATCTCTTTAAAAAGTAACTACTTCCAGAAGGCAGAAGATAAAGCTGGAACTAATCTTTGGAACCTCGACAAGCTCTTTGTGTTTGTTTACATGTATCCAAACAATCCCTATATGTCCCTCCACGTTTAAGACCCTGCATCCTTCCGCAAACACACACCAGCGAGGTCAGGTTCCCACGCTAAGGGCCACGTAAACCCTAACCGTTGTTTCACCAACATTAACAAAACCCCACAGGCCCTTCTCTTTCTGAGATTACTCTGAAGAGAGCGCGTTTTTTGGATTTGAATAAAAGCTCGGATTTCGAGTGATCTTGATGATGGCTGTTGGAAGGGATAGTAAAGATTTAATAGGTCCACTTTTAGCAGTGAACCTGGTATTTTTTCTCATTGTGCTTGGGCTAGCAGGTTGGTCAGTTGACAAATACATCAATGGTGAACAGAATCACCCACGTAAGTACTCTTGATCTTTAATCTGCAGTTCTTTTGTTCTTGAGATACCAATTAGTGCTAGCTTGGGTCTGACACTTTTATGCTATTTTCAGATTTGGGTGGCAATCCAGCAACAATCTTCATGTTGATACATGCACTTATAAGTGGGGTAATTGGTGCTAGTTCAATGTTTGTTGGGTTTGTCCATCTTCGTGCATGGAGAAATGATAGTTTAGCAAGTGCAAGTGCCATGGCAATCATTTCTTGGGCTATTACTGCCCTTGCTTTTGGGTATGTTCTCTCTGGCTAAAATTGAGCCTGAACATTGCACTTCTGAAGTACAATTGTATTTGCTTTCAAAAATAAAATTTCTCTGATTTCTTTTGCAAATCATCGAGACTTTGGCAGTGTTTAGGATGTTAGTGGCAAGGGGATTTCTTTTAACTCTACAAATACTTCGTTGGAGGCTTGGGATGGAGTTGGAGAACTTTTTGATGATGAATCCTGTATAAGTTATACTGTTATAGAATACATTTAAGAATCTGTATTTCACTTATTCTTTTGTTCTTAATTCAAGTAGCATTGATCAAATTAAATATGATTATACTCTCTATCTAATCTGATTGAGTTTCTTGCTGTAGATTTGAATGCAAGCAAATTTTATTAGGAGGGCACAGAGGAGAAAGATTGGTAAGAACTCTAAAGTGGATAGTTTATATTAGCCATCTACTCTCCTAAGGAAGTATTTTCTGAGACTTTGGCTAAAAGAAGAGCTAGAAAAACTCTCCTATATTGCTACCTTATCACTACCTTAATAACTGGTGATGTGCATGCAGAAAACTTTGGAAGCACTGATTATAATATCACTCCTAAGTCAGTTCCTGTATGTGGTGGTTCTCCACGCTGGGTTTTTCAGGAGCAGATACGGACCTGGTTACCATAATTATGGCAGTGATTCTGTCGGCGACATCCCCGTGGGCAATGAACCACATATGTCTAGCACCTGAGCATGAAAGTTCTGGCATGTCTCTGTTTATGTGTATCAAACTTGCAGAACCTATGTCTCTTTACTACTACATGCTTAGTGTCAGAAGGAAATACAATCAAGAATCTGATATAGTATGGTTGCTCAAATAATACAAGAATTTTTTTCTGCCAAGTGGACCTTTTGATTTATTCATATACTTAGAGACAATCAGGCATCAGCTAATCAAAATATTGAAACATCATCAGATGTATAAAAAATCTCTGATGTACCTAAGAGGAGTTATCATTTACTAAAAGTTACAGGTGAATGGTATACTTACAGCGGCAACACAGAATGTCCTATCACCAACTTCTGAAAGAATTGTCATGGCGAGGGACTTGGTAACCCCTGGTCATAAGTAACAAGAAGATATGAAAACCAAGCATGGTGACAGTAAAATTTTGTGTTAAAGAGAAATAGTTTATTGAGTTCATGATCATACCTGTTATGCGAGGAGGCTCATTTTCGCCAGGATGCAGAATCTGGCAGGTAGAAGATGGTAGAGAAAATAGAGAGAAAAATAATCAGATAGCTTTATTCTGGGGCACTTCGCTTGATCTTAAATGTTCACTGGGAAGACAGACTTAATTAAGACATCATTTGATGCCCTATAAACGACTACCAAAACATTAAAGAATAGAATGGTTAGGTTAATTTGTCGAAAACAGAAAGTACTGCTGTTTGATTTTATATAGTTAATGCTCATAAAGAAATCTCGTGTACAAGGAATCTCCAAATTGTAACACTTGTTTAATTATATTTGCCTGTAAAGTTTGACCCCTTTCATTTTGGCTTCTGATATCTCTGCGATATAATATTTGAGCAATGATATAAATCACAAGGAAAGTAAGTTGTAGCTTATGCTTTGGAGATTTAAAACCTTGTAAACATTAGGAGCAATTTATATCTTCGTATAAGAACTTGGAATGCTAGTGAGGAAGTAAGTATTTACTCCTACATCCAAGTCCTTATTTCCCAGATATTCTCATCATAATGAACCAGACACTAATTTACACGATCAAGTTTTATCAGCAAAAGATTGCAACGTGTTAATTTGTCCTGTAATATTTTCATCTGGTATCCCTTTTTTTTTTTTCTTTGTAAGAAATGTATCATTTGCACCACCCTATATCCCTTCTCCCCAAACAAGGGTTTCAATAAATAGGGCGTGCCTTGCGGTCCGTGATCATCAATATTAGTAGGCAGAAGAATTTGAACTGAATACCACAGAGAGAGCATCAATATTTCCTATGTTGGTTTGTAAATATTAATAATACATTTCCTATAATGCTTCAGGTTCCAAATTTCCTATATTGTTCTGCACTTGCATGCATGGCTGCCTCCCACCGTCAACATCGTATATTTACCTCAAATACGCTCAGTTACCGAGCAACAATTCTCTGTTTTTCTGCTGTGTTTTAATTTCTAAATTTAATTTATAATTCGCAGCTTCGTGGACATTTTCTGTTTTTTGCTTGCATGTTGTTTCCGGACAATAATTCCTTTTCTATTTCTATTAATACTTGCTCCTCGTATTTTATATATAAAAAAAAAAAATCCGCTTTATTTGTGTCACCCTCTCTAATATTTTTCAGGGGAAAACAACCCAAAGAAACCAGAAACTCCTCCCACACAAATAGTTGAATCCCGTCCTGCGGCTGCCAAGGGAGCGGCCAGACATGCAACTTCAAGCAAAGAGACATTCTACGCTTTTAAAACCCGGCCAGCCTGGTAGATCGATGTAAAATCTAACCAACTCAAGATTAAAATTAAGTTGGGTTAAAAAAAAAATATAAAAAGATAAAATTCGATATAACCTGGTTGATCCAGCCGCAAACCAGTTGATAATTATATTTTTTGTTTTTTTATCAAAACAACATCATTTTGATTATTTTTTCAACCGAACCGGATTTTAAAAACTATAATTCTACGTCATAATGCTGCCGCCGCAACAACGGGACATATATACGAGTCTTTTTTAATGCACCGTGCACATGCAATATCGAAAGAACCTACAAATCTCAGCGAGGGGTCCCTCTTTTTAGCTTGTAGAAAAGAGATAAAACCCTTGGTTTTTCAGCTTCATACTGATTGATTATTAGCTAGAATTGCACAGAAAATCATGATGTGCATCCTTAGTCGATAAAACTTGATGTTTTACCGGTACATACCTACTTTCCTTTTAGATTATACCATGCAATTCTCTTCCTTATTATGTCGATGTTGAATTGTTGTGCGCGCGTACATAGAACCACTAGAGAGATGGTAAGAAGGCATGAAGTCAGGTTGAGATCGCCGAAAGCTAGGTTGAAGATTTCATCATTACAAGGACAGTATTCAATTAATCGTTATCACTTACTAGTCACCAGAATGCTTGAAATCCATGGCCCAGACATGAAAATTGAACAGCTCTTCTTGTAAGTAATGTGGCAAAGTCGAATACCGTCCCAATCACCAGGAAGTAATACAGACAATTATCCTACGTTAATGTGCTCTGCGTTGGTCTTGCATTGTCTAGTTCAGAATTGTAGACACAATCATGTCAAATCTATTTAGAATCACCAGTGTGCCATTCCACAATGGCCAAGGTATGGCGACCTCCACTAGCAACAAGTTTAGCAATCCAGCGTCCCTCATCTCCACTTTCACTAAGATTTTTAGGAGGTGGGATGTCTATTGGCACTTCCATTGGTTGGCCTGTAGTCACCTTCCTCCCATATCCAAGTCGTCCATGGTCACCTCGACCAAACTGCCAGAAAAACCGGTCAGTATACATTACTGGTCAATATTAAAACAAAAGTCATTCGCTAAGAAAGTGGTTGAAATGCCAGTATCTATACCTATGTAAGTTTTTTTAAGCGTTCATGGAGGCAATTATATTAAGAGGCAGTGACATGATAAATATACATGGATGCGGGATATAGGAATCAACCTCTATGATTCTGCCAGTGGAAGGTGAATACAAGGAGGAATAAAAACTGCACTCCAACCATATATCATGCCATTGGAATAGAAAGAGCTGACTATACTTACTGTATACATCCGTCCATCACGTGTCAATGCAACTGAATGAGTCCCGCCACAAGATACCTGGACCGATAAATCAGTTCAATCTTGAACCAAGTGAGGATATTAGACTGGTTAACCATAGCATGCTAAAAAATAGTAACGATTCAAATTTATCTCTGTTAGAATCAATTCCAATAATGAGAATTGTCATGACAAACACAAATATTGGGCATCACTACAAATTATATTAAAAAACGCAAGACTTGCAAGTCATCATCAAACAGTTCTCAGAGCTCCTACATCTCCTTGCAAGGGTTGATTGAAAACCTGTTGCCGTACTTGATTAAGTGCTCTTAATTACAGTATTACTATTAACAATATACTAAGATGGCTGGAAATACGCATCCAAAACTCCAGTGAAAATGGGCCCCACAAATGAGTGAGCATGTAATCCAGTCATTTACTTTGTAGAAATGGTTCCCCACCATTTCAAGTCCAGGTTTAGTTTCAAGTTTAAGCAAAATTTACCAGATGCTCACAATCCTCAAAAAGAACGAACATCTTTTAACATACTATGGGCACAAGCGATGATCTTTATCAACCGATATAAATGAGCATTTTCGTACATATATGCCTTATCCTGTGGAACTTGCTATTTTACAATCCTCTAATACACCAAGACAAGCAAAAGGAAGCCAAATAATTTGTAATATATACAAAAGTGTAATTAAGAACTTCCAAGAGTACCCAAAAGCATATGGCACAGTGTTGATAATACCTGAACAATGTCCTCCCCTACTAAAAGATTAACCCTTTGGGGAACCATTTTACTGCTCTTGTCATTATCTCCAAAACCCAACCTTCCATGCTCACCTCTTCCCCAGCCATACACCTGCAAAAGAAGGCACATGTATTATGCAAGAAGTTATTTTCATCTCATATATTAAAGACAAAGAAAACCAGATTAGGTGACGTAGCATAAGCGACGCGGCAAGTAAAACCTGATTCTCCTTAAAAACAAAATTACAAGGAAGCTAGATTTATTCACAGAGCATATTATTAATGGAGACAGTTCCCAGACTAAGAGGGAGGGTATGTCAGTGATTTCGAATAAGAAAAATCCAATTCAAGCATCGTGAAAAAATCTGAGAGGAGAAGGGGGAATAAAGCCTCAAGGCCAATAGCTAAAAGCAAAACTTTAACTTCAAAATACAACCATTTCAAGAAAAATAAGTGTGGATTTTAAGATCCTAAGCTAGGAAAGTTCTGCCACTTAAAATTCTAGTACAGTTGAATAACAAAAATGATACAAACAAATGAATAAAACAATAAGCTCAAGATGTAAAAAATAAAATAGAACAAACTTCTTGCTATTTGCAGTCGTGCACTAGAACAAGTCATAAAAATGACAAGCATGTAGTCAACTTATGGAACTTTTATATTCAAAGAGCATATTTACCTCCCCATCATCAGTCAATGCAGTAGAATGCCATCCACCAGCAGCAATATCAACCTAGACATACACTCAGGCTATTGTAGATATGAAAATGAAATTAAGCACAAAATGTCTAAAGTTTTAACAATAAAGAAAACTCATTCTATATCACCAACATTAACAATCAAAATCTAGAGTGTAAGCCTTCATTAGAAGTTAACAAGTTGCTGGACATCTTTAAAATGCAGATTCTCTGCATCACCAAGGTTTGAACACAGATCTTTACCGCTTTTATAAGCTTTAATATCTGCAGAACTAAATTGAAAAGTGATACCTTGATCATGCCAAGGCACTATACATAAGGCCACTCTCACACTGGATGATGCCGATCTTTTCAGAGAAATGTTCCAAACAACCAATTATAGAAAACAGGCATATTTTCCAAGGATTTATTCAGGTAATCTGGGAAAAAGGATTTTCACAAAAGAAAAAAAAAGCAGCAGCAGCAACAACAATTGTGAACCCAATCATCAATAAAATCATAACACTTTAGAAGCCACGTGTTCAGATCAATTTTTTTTTGAGAAACTGTATTATGCAAGTAACCATGCCTAGTGAAATGGAAGGGAAAAAATCATCAAATGTCAAGGGACTTGAGAATGTGATACAAACCAAAGTGAGACCAGAAAGTCCTTGGACAGTAATAGGTTGAGATCTTGGCTGGGTATCACCGGTTCCAAGCTGTCCATATTCATTATTACCCCAAGCCCATAAAGTTCCATCTTCTTGAAGAGCTAAATTATGAAATGCACCAACTGCAATGAGCCTCACTCTTTCAAGGCCTTGTACACGCACAGGGACAGATATCTGCTTTCTGCAAATAAGTAAACAATGTGAGCAATGAATATACATTAAAACAGCTACAATACGAGGACACAGCAAGCTATAAATACAAGTACACTTCCAAAGCATGTAACATGGACAAGAAACAGGGATATCTAAAAACATAATTGACAGTTAAGTCAAGGAAACTGTACATGTCTCCAGGAGGCCATGGTTGACCCCAGCTCCATACATGCCCTTCACGTGTGAGAACCACAGAGTGAGTACCCCCAGCAGCTACCTAACATATCAGCAATTAGAGCAGACAGAAAACCGATATTCAAATTTAACATACAAGTGCAATATTCAAATGCAGAAGTGAGGTAAGCAAAAGCAAATCTGTAAGTAGTACGCATGCTAGTCTCAAAGTGGTATGATGCATACAACTGATACTTATGGCTTACATCTCAATAAGTAAGACGCCACCAGCAGAAAAATATGGATTCCAAAACTATAATTAATCTATTTCCACATTAAGATGAAAAAAGTAACATGCTGTAATATATTTTAAAGGGCCAGGATTACAACTCATGCATTATTCGACCATTCTTAAGTATCCATGTCACCCTAATGTTATCTGTCAACCTTCTTGAGTTGACTTATTATTAACTCACTGAGAAATACCTTGAAAAATATGTTAACCATCCTCTTCTATGTATTCATGGGAGAGAGAATAGAATCCAAAAAATCACCTGGCGAACTACAAGTTTTGATGCACAACGTTGGGGAATGACTATATCCCTTCTCAAAGGCCTCCCAGTGTCATCTTTCCTCTCGGGTTCTTCACCACACTGGCCATATTCATTTCCACCTACATTGTCCAAGATACATCATATTTAGATTCATCATTCATCACAAGTGACATCCCCACTAGTCCTTCCACAGGTATGCAAACAATGAGCAACCTAACTAAAGAAAGAATAGCATAAAAAGTAATGAACATGAGTCATGATTCATCCAAAAAAGATCATTGCATTTTCTGCAACTCTTTTCTTACATGCAGCAATGAACCAAACCAAGCAACATTACTCGGATAGGAGAAGAAAAATGATCCTGACATCTCAATGATTCATTCTCATAAGCTGATGATGGGATGATTAATAAGAGAAAGGAAATTAAAAAGGGACCATTGCATACCCCAAGCATAAGCACGTCCTTGATCATCAACAGCCAAACAATGCCATCCACCAATTGCTGCCTAAAAATCAAATATTAGAAGAAAAATGATTAACATTCACAAACACACATACAGACCGGTCCTCGCATAACCAAAGGAAAAAATAGTTACAATGGTTTTAAAAAACTAATAATAATTAAACAAAGAGAAACTATTACCTGAACAATGTTGACATTAGCAAGATCCTTGACCTGGCTAGGAATGTTCTCAGTCTTGGTCTCCGGTGGATGCCCTAATGTCCCTCTTTGGTTCCAACCCCAAGTAAACAACTAGCAACATCAATCAAAACATTTTTTTTTTTTATCCCCATTTATCTAGACACTAATAAACAAACAAATACTCAACAATTCATTCAAGTTGATCATTTTTATTTTTTTTAATCTTGGCTCGAATCCAAATCAATTATCAATAACTCATTTAATTACTTTAATCCAAATAAATTTAAGTTTTATTTCACTAAAATTTTTAACTACTTTAACCGTCAGAAACTTAAAGGAATCAAAATTAAAAACTTTACTATAACAAGAAGTAAAAAAAAATCTGAACTTTCAATCAACAAACTTAAATCAATTACTCTTTTTTAACCATATATACTAGCATTTCCTTTCACAGTTAAGAAAGAGAAGGGTAAGAAAAGAGAAACCTTGCCGTCATCACAAATGGCCAGAGAGTTGCGGCTTCCAGCAACAACAGAGCGAACTTTGTAAGGCTCAAGAGCTTTGACAATGCAAACCCATTCTTTTTCTTCGTTATTTCCTATCCCTAGTTGTCCATCCTCACCTGATCCCCTGTTTGTTATTTCACATACAAAATTAAACCAAAAACACTTCCATCATAATTTTAATGCAGTTAAGAGTCAGTGGGAGAGATAGAGTAGTTACCAGGCAATCACAGAGGACTCAGTTGCCATTGGAAATGGAGAAGCTTGGGGTGTCTTACCCCCTGTACTAAAAAACTTGAGAAAGTTGGTGAAGGTTATCTTGTTTTTACTTTTTCATTTCCCTCTTTTTTTTCATTTAATTTTGTACTTATCTCTCTCTCTCTCTCTTCAATTTGTTTTCCAACAATAATCCGATTTTTATATTTTTTTTACTGATAAACTAATCAAATTGAAACGATTTTTACATAGTTTATTTAGATAAGAGTCTAATTAATAAGTTTTTTTATATTAATTTCATCTATTTTTTTTTAATTTTATCATTGAATTTTTTTTTATTTATGAACTTAGATTTTTTTTTATCTATAAATCAAGTTGTTTTTAACTAATAAAGTCAATTAATTTATATGAAACAATTCATACACAATTTTATTTTAAACTTGGATTGTCAAAATATTAGGTTGTGAGATGTCAATTTTATTTTTAATTTTTTAATTTTATCCTTAAAATTTAATATCGGTTAAATTAATTAGATTATATTTAATTAACTCTCATGTAATTTTATTTTAAACTCAAATTAAATAAAAAATTATATTAAAAGATTTCAAAATTGACTTGTTATGTTACGTTTAATAGTAATATTAAATAGTTTTCTAATATATCTTTTATTATATTAAAAAAATTAATCTAATCAGCATGCTCTGCTTTATAAACTATTTTATATTATATTAAAAATTGGGAGGTTTTTAAAGAGTTATTTTTTAGGTTAGTGGTGGTGATGGGATTGGGGCATGGTAACAATGGGAGGTTTTTAAAGTTTTTTTTTTTTTTGAGGTTACTGGTGGCAGTGGGATTGAGGTATAGTATAAAACTCCTCCAGCTCAATTAGTTGATTAAGAAATTTAGACTAATTAAGAATCATGTTGAATTAAAAAAAAAATACGTTGGAACGTATTTTATATATTTGAATTATGCTAGTTAATTTAAATTTTAGATTATTATTTTTTTAGATTAAGTAATAATCATGTTGAAATTGAATATAAGAATTTGGTTGGAATATATATATGTTTAAATTGAGTATACTGAATTATTTTTAATATAAGGTTGCAATTTGATCTAAATGTTATTTAGTAAAATCTGATAATTATAATTGAGGTTTTATGCGAATTGGATTCGACAGTGGTCCACTCACTCCCTAGTGGAGTCATGGGAGGATCCAAGAACGTGGAAAGGAGCAAACGATGACGTTTTCCTTTTCATTTTTGAGGCTTGATTTGTCTTCACTACCAATGCGTTCCAACGCAATATGGTTCTAGAGGAACTCCGACGTGGCTACTGATGTTTGGAACAAAAAAATTAATCTTTATTTAGAATATATTTAATAATATTCTTTTTTATTTTTTAACATTTATTTTTAACATTAAGATATCCAAACAATTTAAAAATAAAAAAATAATTTAAAATAAAAAAGATTTTCAACAAATGCGAACCAGCAATTTGCTCCACTTAGGTATTATGACAACTTAAAATTTAAAAAACAATGGTCGCACAATGACATCACATGGCAGGGCCACAGTATGCATTCAAACCAGATCCGAGAACATATATAAAAATAAATAAAAATGATAAACACCAACAGAGATTGTAGGCATCGATACTAAAAACTTGATAATCTGTTGGTACCTTTCAATCCCAAGTAATGTTTAGCAAGACACTCAAGGCTATAAATTCATTAAAACATCAAGCTACAATAACCCAAATGGCGTCTGTAAATGTCACGAGATAGAAGTACAGAGTGCATATCCTATGAGCTGAACTTCATCACTGCGGCCCATCGCCTGATTCACGTTTTGATGCTTCCTTGATCTCATCCCCAGCATCATCCTAAAAATTGAAAAAATGAACACAGTGAGCATATAACCAGCAGACCAATACGTCACAAGCAGTTGCTCATGCATAAGCAAGATCAGGTCACGGCCACCTGGGACCACTTCTGATATCGGAAAACTTGATTTTCTGTTTCGGTCTCTCACGAGATGCCAATAACCTCAAACAACGATGAATTATGATAGAAAGAGACCTAAACATGCCGCCGTATGACATTGGCGACAATAATATCGGTATCATGCATAATTTCCCTTTGAACTTGAAATTAAAACACTTCGTTGGCAGTCCAATTAAGTAGTAGTTTTAACATGCGAAGAGCAAAGCACATAATGTTCTTAGGAATATGCAATACGCGAAATGCATTATTATGCTGCACATATAGCATATAGTTCCAGGACAGGATTTGATTATTTTGTAATCTGAAATGAGAATGGTTCAACCGCATCACGGCCAACCGAATATCGACATGAAACACATGTAATTAAATGCATGCTTGCATAGATGCACACATGGGTTGTGCAAGCTTGTACAAGTAGAGAGGGGGGGGGGGGAAGAGAGAGAGAGAGACCGTGATATCAGAAGTCCAGAGTGTCAGATTGTCACGGAGAAGTTGCATGATCAATGTGCTGTCCTTGTAAGACTCCTCACCCAAAGTATCCAGCTCGGAAATAGCCTCATCAAAAGCCTGACCAAATAAAGTATATTTTAGGGATGTCAAGAGGGCCAACAGATTGGTCAATGACTTGCATGCAATCGAGGATATGGACCTTCAGGACTGAATAGGTATCATCTTATCTTTAGGAAAACAAGGCCTTGTCAACTAGGTCTTATATTAATTCGGATCAAATTGAACATAAAAGAACAAATGTACTATTATGAACCAATTACTGATTGTGTGTTTAGTATTGTGATGCAAGATGCGTTTCAAAAATGATTTTTGCTTGAAAATATATGAAAACAAAAATTCAGATTTTTTTAAAAAAATTTGACACTCAAAACCATTAAAAAAAAATCAATTTGAAGCCTTTTTCAAGCCAAACAAAAAACGGTGCCTTGGTAATACAAAAGGCAAAAAGCAAGATTTCACTAATATGTAAAAGCATTTAGTAAATTGAAGAAGAGAGGACAAAAACATTCTCTCAATAAACAACAATCAATCAAAGATGTCAACCCTATGGACAGATATATAGTTACATTTAAGGGAGAGACCAAATGTCCCGGCATCAATGCTTCACACCAAAACCAACTTTCAGCAATACAATTTGCATAAAATAATTGACACCAAAACTACCAAGGCACTCAAAACGTTTAACTTCCATCAAGTTCGAAGCTAAAATCCAATTAGATGCCAGTTATAAAATTCACTAATTAAGCTAATCTGAATAAGAGAAATATAATCATCTCAATAAAGAAAAACATAAATCACTTCCTTATACTCAAAATAATGAAAACTAAACAGAAGAATATGAATTTCGCAACTTGCCCAAACATAGAGGCAGATAAAGGCCAATTGATAAGGTATGCAAGGAAGTACCTGCTTAGCAAGACTGCAGGCACGATCAGGAGAGTTAAGGATCTCGTAGTAGAACACAGAGAAGTTAAGTGCAAGCCCCAGCCTTATTGGGTGGGTAGGAGCCAGTTCAGAAAGAGCAATATCCTGCAACAAACAAAACATAAGCAAAATGAGCATCAAAATAATAGCCGCACCTATAAACAACAACAACAATGATAACTATACAACTTAACAATAATAATAACAGGCAACATGCCGGCACATCCAGGACCCACCTGAGCAGACTTGTAAGACAACAAAGTGCTCTCAGCAGCTTCCTTCCTCTCAGCCCCGGTCTTAAACTCGGCAAGATACCTGTGATAATCACCCTTCATCTTGAGGTAAAATACCTTGGACTCAGCAGCTGAGGCAGAGGGAACAAGATGTGTCTCAAGGAGGCTCAAGATTCCGTCACAGATCTTGCAGAGCTCAGCTTCGATCTTTCCCCTATACTCCTTGATGATTGTGACATGATCTTCATTTCCCCTACTCTCTTCCTTCTGCTCAATGGAAGAGATGATCCTCCATGAAGCCCTCCTAGCTCCAATCACATTTTTGTAGGCCACGGAGAGCAAGTTCCTTTCCTCCATGGTTAGCTCCTCATTATCGACTGTCTTTGCAACTTTCTCCATAAACTCCACCATTTCTTCATAACGTTCGGCCTGTTCAGCCAACTTGGCCATGTAAACATTCTCTTCACGTGATGATTCAGTTGGAGACATCCTTTATATATCAAACTAAAAGTTACTTCTGCAAGGTGATTCCAAACACAAGTATCATTAGAAAGACCTGAACAACATCAAACTTTAATGCTTACATTTTATTACATAACTAGCTTCCACAGTCATGAATCAACTCTTCCATCAACCACTTAATAACACATCTCAATCCGTTGACTCCTAACTTTTCATCCTTGAGTTAGTGATAATTTACAAAACTTCCCAACCTTTTACACCTCAAGATTGAATAAAGTTTAGGCAGAGGCACTACATCGAAAAAACACATTTTCCCAACAATGATCTTCGCTACATTAACAAAACCAAAGCCCCAATTCAAGTTAGAAAACAGATTTCTTAAAGTCATTTAAAAAGAGAAGTCTCATCATTGCTTTAACAGAAAAAAATAAAGCCCCAAATAGATCAAAATCACAAATCAGTCACTCAACAAATAACCCCCCCCCAAACCACCAAATTAACAATCAAACACCTATTCCTCAACTTCTCCATTATTTTCTCGTTACCAAAACAGATCATATCCATCCATGTGGAAACAACAAAATCACACTGTATCTTGCAAAAAGGTTTCATTTGTCAGAAACTGACCCTCTTAGCCTCAAATTACAAGACCTAATTCAAGTTATTGATTCTTATTTCCTCAGCAAATCGTAAAACCAAATCTGACCCTCTATTTTTAGCATCTCCCAAAAAAAATAAACAAAAAAATCTGCTCTATTTACCCAAATCAACCAATTTTTTTTTTTAAAAAAAAAAAAACTTCATCAAATCTCGGGTACGGAAACACATTAAAATTGAGAAATATATGATAAATAAAAAATCAGAAACACACAAATCTCAGCAGATGGATTAAAAACCACAAATAACATAAATCCACAAAAATAACCAAATACAAACCACAGATCTAGCCCTAAAAACCAAAAACAAAGACTGATTAAAGAATCATAAAAATATATCAAATTAAAAAAAAAAAAAAAAAACAACTTTACCGTGGAAAGAGATTTGCAGAGACGGATCTCTCTCTCTATCTATCTCTCTCTCTATCTATCTCTCTCTCTCCCTGTGCGTGATAGAAAAGGGGGTATTTTGGGTTTATTAAAAAGGGCGGTCAAGAGGGGAGCGTCCAATGGGAAAGTGACAGATGTTGGGTGGCGGTGATTTCGTTGAGATTTCAGTTTTCTTTTCGGATTTATTGTTTTTGGTAAGGACACGCTGGCGTTGACTGTCAACAGAGTGTTAGTTTATGTAATGACATCTTGAAGACAGAGAGTGTGTTGTGATTGTGAATAATGTAATTTAACTTTTTACATATAGTAATTCAATAAAAATAACATTTTAACGAATCATATAATATTTTTAGTTTTTTAATATTTTTATTTAACAGTTGAAAACCAGCCATTTTAACCGTCGTTTTTCATGGCTTTTCATCTGGCAATCTGTTGGAGATGCCCTAAGGGTTTATCCTCTGTGTGCGTGTACACAATGCACGCGTTCATCTACTTTGAAGATGGTTTAAAAGTGTAAAAGCATCATTTCATGATTGACCGGTGTGTCTGTGGGCCTCGGTTTCTTTTATACGGTGTTTAGACTTTAGAGTTTAATTTTAAAATGTTTTTTTAAAATATATATATTAAAATAATATTTTTTATTTTTTTAAAATTAATATAACAAAATTAATATTAAAAATAATATTAAACAAAAAAATTTTAATTATTTAAAACACAATTATAACCACCCTTTTCTTTTTTTTGCTGTGTTCATCACCTCAAGGAAATTGGGACTTGGAATTGAAATTTTGAACTTTGCGGATTAAGAACAGTTTTGGTAATATTATTAAGGTTGTTTTTTAAAGTGTTTTTTTTATGTTAAAATATATTTAAATAATATTTTTTTATTTAAAAAAATTATTTTTAAAATCAGCATATCAAAATAATTTAAAACATATAAAAATAATAATTTTTAAAAAATAGAATTTGTATCGTGTTTTCAAAAGATATCTTGAATGAGTTCAATAGATACTAAATTTTATCAAGGATACATTTTCTTATCTTCACTTGAAATCTAAGTGAAATCTTGTGTTTTATCTAATCATTTTATTATTATTATTATTATTATAATAAAGGTATTTTTGAATTAATTAATGTGTAGTTGAGACTGAATTTTCTTCACGTTTTAGATAAACACCTTTCATATTTTGGAAATATTTAATAATTCTTTCTCAATCCTAATCTTAAAATCTGAAAACAATAAGCAAATAAATAAAAAAAATCTTTTTTTTAACTAACAGATAAAGAACTTGAAATTAATCAATCAATTATTAAATGCCACCACACTTCATTGCTTTTTGAGAACTTGATGTTTGGATAATTTAAATTATTTTTAATAAAATAAATTGTTGTTATAAATAATACTTATCAAGAATTTCGTTGTGAATGATAAGCATTCCAACAAGGCAATGACGCATCTTGACATGTAGTTGTTAAAAAGGTAAAAGTAACACTCGTAGATATAGGATGGGATGTAAATGTTGTAACAGAAAATTTTTAATTGTTTTTTTATTTGAAAATATATTAAATTATTTTGTTTTGATTTTTTAAAAATATTTTTAATATTAATATATTAAAATAATTTAAAAACATAAATAAAAATTTTTAAATAAATGTTTTTCAAAATTTACCTACCAATACAACACGAAAGGAGAGCTAAGTAAAATTAAATAATTAATTGAAATTTAATAAATAAACTTCCACAAAACTGATGATGTATTTCATTTTGGAACCTTTCAATGTTTATCGAGGTAAATTGATACTAAATTTTTTTTATGGAGTTAAGATTTTTTTAAAGTTGTAGTTACAGTTATTTTTTAAAATATTTTTTATTTGAAAATATATCAAAATATATTTTTATATTAGTACATCAAAATGGTTAGAAAATAAAAAAAATAATTAATTTTAAGTAAAAATAATAAAATAAAAATTTAATTTTTTTAAAAATATTTTTAAAATACAAAACGAAACGCTACTTTACTACCAATCTTGCTAAGAAAAAGACATTCTTCGGTCTCAATACTCTCAACTCCTACTACTATAATTTTTCTTCTCCATTTAAAGCTCATGCTTATTTTGTAATATTTAGAGTACAATCCAAAGATAGATAACTCGCAAAATATTAATATAGATTTTAATTTAAATTGATTTTAACATAAATACTACTAAATTTGTGTAACATGACAGGTTAATTTGTGATTTAATTTATCTATTATAAACTTAATTGGATTAAAATTAAGGAATTTTAAGAAAATTAAAATGTTGTTGTTTAGAATAAAAATAATAAATTACATTAATAATGATTTGATAAATTGGTTTATGATCTCGTAATCTGGTTTAAATTTAATATCTATGATAAAAATTAAATAAATTATTTAATTTAATTTTAGTTTTTTATATCATTTGATTTTTTCACGTTATATGTGGATTTGAATGTGTTTTCATTTGATTTTTATTTAAAACATAAACAAATTACTTAAATTTAATTATAATTTAATTTCTTAAGATCTAGATGAACTAAATTATAAGTTGAAGAAAATAAACTTAATTAAACAGTTAAAATAAATAATTTTCTAACTAATTTTAAAAATTCAGTATTGGAATGCATCATGAACATGGAATCAAACTTTGGAAATTATTTTTTAGCTTAATTATTTAGAAAAACAAATACTTAATAAAAAGAACCATCATATTCATACCCGACTTGAGTTTTTCCCATATGGGTAATATAGACTTGGGTCCGAGACCCAGCCACGAAGCCCGACCCAACTTTCACTTGTTAAGTGACCCAACTCAGAAGCAAGGCAGCGCCACCACATCCATTTTGAGCACAAAACTGACTCACCGAGTTCGATCTCGTGCACAACCAGAGACTCTAAAAAAATCCTAATCCAACGTCGTTGAGTAGCTTGAGCTATCGAAATGGGATACATACAGGAAGCACGTGAGAATCATGTGAAGAAGAAAGTAGAAGAAGGTACTGCTTTGACCTATAAACGAAACCATTTTCTTTTTCTTTTTCTTTCTTGCTAAAAGAAACAATCCTTGCTGATGAAATGTGTTTCTGAGTTTTGGGTTTTGTTTTTAATTGCATTGATGATTATCTTTTGTTAGTGGAATTGAATTTAAAGTTAATTTATTTATTGAATTAAAATTTGTAGCTTTGAGAAGCAAAATGAAGCAGAAGGCACTAAAACAATGCGAGGAACACGCAACCAAATATGCGCAATGTGCAACTGGAAGAACAATGTCTGTTGTGTGGCAGTGTAGAAAACAGGCTAAAGAATTAAATGAATGCCTTCATCAATAGTAAGTTTGATTGATGTATCTGTTTGTTTGATTTCTTGTTTTGAGTTTTTCTCTATAACATTATGCATGCGCAGGTTTGAGTGCGTGTTTGTGCGTTTGATGATGATGATAGGTTACGTGTTGTGATTTAATGGGAAATTGATTCATTATGTGTTTGTGTAGTCTTTCTCAATTGGAGCGGCTTGATGGGGTCTTCTTGGATTTTTTTATTTCGTGTTTTGAGTGTATAAATTTTGGGTTAAGGGGTTTTGATTAATGCTTGATATGAGTGATCTTGAGTTGGTTTTCATGAGAGTTGGATAACTGATTCACCTTCTGATAGGTTCTCAGATGTTGAGTGGTTGTGTGAATAAGCTGTGTTAAGCGAGTGATATTAGACTCCCATTCTCCGAATGGAGAAGGCGATATCGAGTTTGAAGACCTTTTTTACCTGTTTTCGAGTAGGAATGAAGTTCAAGTGTCTTTGAGGTCTTCCTTTTGGTTTTGGGAAGGTCTAAGGTACTTGCCTGATGAAACAAAATTTGAATTGTTACTGGTAATTTCATAAATCTAGTTGGACTTGGTTCTAGTGTTGTGGACTTCTTAGAAATATCATTTGTTTGTTGGGTAAGTAGAGATGCTTTGAGGCTGTGCTCATGTCAGTGCGTGGCAAGGTTTCTATTGTAGTCAAGTCAACCGGTGGTCCTCACTTGCTGCAACTGTACTGTATGCTGTATGTGCTTTAATTGCCATGTTACTCATTTAGAAAGTTACTATGAGGTCATGAGGGCATAAACTGTGTGCAACTGGAAAAGTGAGTATGCATGAGTGGACTACATAAAGGGTTACCCCAAGGTCTTTTTAAGGTTTGCTTCCTGATAGTGTGAGTTGACTCGACTCGACTCGACTCGACTCAGGACCCCTCTGCGGGTTAAGTCTGCACATGCTTTGCTTAGTGAATACTGGATGATAGGGATCTAATGGGACATTGGCAAGCCAGAAGTAGCTAAGCTCAATGGATAAACTGCTGAATATGCTCTCAGCTTCTGTTCCATTTTATCCATGTAGCAAATGTTGGAATACTGTTTGAGGTTGAGACCGATGCATCCAGATAGGACAGATCATATTATAGATTCTATTGTAGTTGAAAAAATAATAAGGCAGAGTAGAAATATCTATGGTTCTATATGTGATTTGCTAAAAGTTGGTTAGTGGCAGGTGACCATGTTTCCTCCATGCTTTTATTCTGCATTGGCATTTAAATTTCTTTTATGAAGCATTCAGGTATTTCTTACTACCACTACAGCAAGATTTTTTCTGATGGGATTTGGGCGCCTTGTAGAGATAGTTGCTAGGTTAATCTGTTTTGGTGATAGCATGGCACCTTTGACGAGTCAGCAAAAATTGTGTGCTGGTACTTTGCATTAAATTTCTGATTGTGATTTCCAATTTATCGGTGTTGCTAATTTTGCAATTGCATAATAATGAGTACATGTTCGTTGCATCTAAGAATGAAGTGTGTTAGAAAGAGCAACTTGTTCTTGGTCAATTGCAATAGTTTTCATCATTGAGCTCTAACTGCTCAACCCACTAGTCATTTTCATACTAGTCTTTCTGCCCAAGCCTTTAAATTTCCTCTGTGCTTTTTGTCCAGATCACTTGCTAACGGGAATGATTCCCTTATCTTCTTGTTATTGTATGCTAACAGTCTAAATCACAGCTGAAATAGAAATGCAAATAGTATGAAAAACCATCAGTTTCTTCAGCCTTCCTTCAACACTAGTGCATCTTTTTCTTTCTTTGTCCTCGTAAAGAATGAGTTGGCCAGAAATGGCCTTAACATGATTTGGATATGATATGCATTCCAATAAATACCGAGATGAAAGCATTCAGATAAAAGGCTCACGGTTGCTGTAGGTGCCTTCTAAAGCAACCTCTACCTACGTTTTGAATAATGGTTTAGTGACACTGGTTTGCTGTTTAAACATAATTCCAAAACTTAATGTTGGTTCTTCGCTAGAATACTATCTAAAGGGGAAAATCCAAAAAGCTAGAATACTATCTAAAGGGGAAAATCCAAAAATGTGTTTACCTTGGAATAAGATATCAAAAGGAAATATAACAGGTTTTTTTTCTTTTCTTTTTTAAGAAGAAAATGTTATAATTATTCATGTATCTTGTTGTATAGATATCAAAACATATAGCTGACATCTATTGAACTCAATATTTGTTGTATCTCATAATTTTGGTGTATCTGTTTTGCAGCACAAATGATGCTGTCTTGGAAGAGATGAAGCGAGAATACACGCTTCAACAAGATGTCAAGGGTCCTTTGAGAGCCTAACTGATTCCCGGTGATGAACCCATACCCAAATGAGCATTTGAAAGTAAAAAATTTCTAGCAACAACTTTATATATCGGATAATGTTTTCATGAAGCAGTTGGTTTGAACTTTGAACCTTGTAAATTTGCAGTTTGGCTACTTTTACGTTTTGATATGGGTTCCACAAGGGGTTTTTGAGGAACATGTGAAGGGTATATGCCTGTTAATTTTAAAACACAATCTTTAGGCCTAATATCTATCATTTTTATGTTAGGAAAGGGGTTGTCAATTGAAACCATCCGGTCTAACCCTAATCTTTAGTCATGTATGACTGAAAACGATTCAAGCATCCAACTTGAATAGAATACTGGAACCGATCAAGATTTAGAAGCAGGCTGACGACAATCAAATATTAATATCAACAACACCCACAAGCTAACCAAGGCAGATCAAACCTGCAGCAGGCCGAGCAAACACCGGCGCAGTGCGGCTGCAGGAACAATCTTTCGGAGAACTTGAATTCCTATCTTTAAGCTATAATTGGTCTTCTATGATGTACGTACAATGTACGTTTCAGTGCAGGATAATCTTCAGCATTTATGGATGACTATGTATTATATAAGGAAACAGAAGGAAAGAGTAGAAGAAATTAATTTGAATGAAATATGCATGTCCCATGTGCTATATTTGCTTGGATGGCTACAAGGATGAAGATGATTGATTGTCGCAAGGATTTGGCTACCCTATAAAATATATGAATTGACGGCATTACAACACTAACATGTACGGTTTAGCACGTATAAATAATCAACCATGGTGTTTGTTTTCTGGGTGAAAATGAGGGCGAAATGCCCAACTAAATTAAACGAGTAACAGTTGACCCAATAAGGTCATGATACTAAGTGACACCTGCGGGAGGATCATCAAGAATATAAGAATTATTGTCTAACGGGTTTCTTGTTAAACGATAATCTGCTACAGAATTTGCCTCCCTGTAAACATGATCCGTATGAACATCCCACTCCCTTGTTAACAGGTTCTTAGCCTTCATGATTACTGAGTCCGATTCCACAATCAGTTTCGATCCGATATTCCTTTGACTAGGACGGATAACTTCAAACTGATAGTCGCTACCCATAACTCTGCACAGACCGAAGAACAAACTCCAGTATTATAATTTGCCTCCCTGTAACCAGGTCCCTATACCGTCCCTAATAACTCCAGTTTTAATCGTGCATGTTACTTAATTTTGGTTTATGTGTGTTTTAGTAATTGATTAATTACTTGTAGAATATTTTGCTACACTACACCAAATACTAGAGGGAAGTTTTTTAAATCCTAATTTTGCGTTCAACTATTTTTGTAAGAGTTAATCTAAGGAAATAGACCTTTATTGCATCAGAAAATTATCTTGTTCTTACATCAAACATTTGGTTTATTAATGTTGAATCCAAACATTCTCGAATAAGAAGGCCAACCACGAGTTGAACCGCGTCAACCAGAGATTTACAGCATGGCGGACAGGCTGGTCTCGAATGGTTTATTAGGGATTTAATTGGTAAAAACAATTAATTTTCGGAGCTCAATTCGAGCTTAATTGAGAAGATTGGGATGTAAAAGGACCAAATTCAAAATTTACAAAGTTAATTGATTGAAATCAGGGGCATAATTATAATAAAATTAAAGTTTAGGATCAATTAATAAAATTAAAGTTTATGATCAATTAAGGGTTAAATTGAATAAATTCATAACCAAGAACCTTTTTGAAAAAGAAGCTAAACTTCGAGGACTTAATTTGGATGAAATTAAAGCAAATTAAAAGTTTCATGATCAATTAAAGATCAATTTGCATAAATTTAAAATCAATGACCAAAATGATAAGGCGCTGAAATTCAGAGTTGATATGTTTTAAAAGTTCAAAGTCAATAGGGATGCAATTAAAGAAATCAAAAGTTAAAAGAATTAAATTAAACTTTAATCAAACCCCTAAGAACATTGAGCATTAATTCATCCTTCCCGTGTACCTTTAATTTGATTTTCAGGTTCCCCAAATGCCCCCGAGCCCACACCATGAAGAGGTTGGCTCGGGGGCTAATCTCGAACAGTGGTTCGAGTTCGGGACTGTTTGGGTTGTGCCCGTCAGAACCAAATAGTATAACAGTCATATTTCTCTCAATTACCATTATAAAGGCACCAAGAAGAGATAAATAAATATGTGACCACCGAAGCATTGTCCTGCTGGCTGTAAAAGAAAGTATAATATTTAAAAGAAAAGCATTGAATCGGCATGGTTGGAATGCATGCCAACCACTTGGTCTTAGAACCAGAAAAAAATAGGCTTACTCTTTAATTGAATCAAAATTTCAATCCGAACTCAAACGTCGGTTGATGTTTTGTTCGAGAAAAATCCAGGAATACAGATTTTATTGTCGTGTCGTAAAAAAAACGAATTGGGTAAAGTAAATAAAAAAATAAATATTTTTTTATTGAATGTTTTTGTTCAGTTTGACTACTTGATCATATTATGATCATATTTTATCATACTTATTTCTATTCTACCTTCCCGGAATTCATTTTCCAAGTAATTCCATGTCAAAGTCAAACATTCCGAAGGGTTCCTTCCACTTGATCTAAACCATTGAAATTTAAATTAATTATGAGATTTGAAACCCTGGAAACATGAGAGGATGCAAACACAAAAAACGAAACTAAATTGAAGAAACATTGATAACCGCAGAATCAATCCAAATTAGCAGGTATAAACACAGGTGAACAGTTTTGTCATATACAAGAATATCAGTGATCCGGAAACCTTTCATGAGTCACAAAAACGTGCAACCATGTGACTGTTTCTATCATCATAAGACTAGCAACACAACACAAATGCTAAAAAAGGGACAATGGCCTACAGCATATCACCACAGAGAAATGTCCTTTCCAGTTCAACTCAAAAGGCTAAGGAATTGACCAAATATAGATGCAGAAGTAACTATTGGAATGAGCACTGAAAAGAGAGAAACCAATGCTTTGGCAACTATGGGGTTTCTATCAACTTGAAGTTGATGCAGTTATCATCATGGTCCTTCCACCAGTCCATAAATTGTTTTGGTGATATTGGCGTTCTGAAAGGAGATGAAGAATCAAGTTTGTATTCCCAAGACTTGTCTTCATGGAGCTGCTCTGTCATCGCTTCCAATTGCAAGGGCCTTGGGGGACTCTGAGCATTAAATAGAAACCAGTATTTTATTTAGATAATCCATATAAACAAGAGATTAGTTTTTGAAACAAGAAAGAACCACAATGAAACAATGTGTAAGAGGGGAAATAAGCAAACTGACCTTCATTGTACTTGTTGGCGGTGGTGAACATGAAATTCCCAACTTCTTGGAGAAATCTAGGCAAAAGAATAAAATGTGAATTGAATTTCACAAGAAAAGAGTGTTTAGTGATAATAAGCAGAAGACTATTAAGTTTACATTACCATCGTTTAGTCCAATTGATTGCAGAAACTCATCGATGTCCATAGCTCTTGTTTGTGCTTTGATGCACTCCTCATGATTGTGCAGAAACTTTTCCTCAGCAATTGCACTGGTTCGATCTGGTTCTTCTGTCAGAACACTTAGCTTTGCATTGAAACTCTTCTTTTTAGTCTCAGGCTTCCTTGAATTAGAAATGTCTGACAGTGGTTTTCTACCAGCAGCCTGCACTTTCCCTGATGCTTTTGAGATACTTTTCGTCTTGCTTGCATCAGTCTTCATTGAATTTGACAAATCACCAAGAGGTTTCCGTCTACTCACTAGTGATGCCATTGGTGCTGTAAATGAGTTCAAAATATTCTGCAAAATCATTGGAACTGATTAATAACCTAGATAAACCATGCAAAATAAGGAAAAATGACTGATTTATACCATAAATTCAGTTTCAAAATGTAACTAAAAGGAATTATTCCCAAAAGCACAACCCCATGTAACACCAAGCAAGTCATGAAAAATCGGATAAATCCTAAGACAGTTGCATAACTTTTTCTGTGATCTCTATAGCTCTACCATACACTACTTGTCAATAAAATGGACGAATTCGTGAAACAAATTTAATATCAGGTAAAAATGGCAGTGATGTCAAATTAACTATTTTTTAATCTTCTATCGAACACAATAACATGGAATTGGAGACCACCACCCCTCTTACATTAATCTATTGCTTAACACTAGAACTATTCAAAAATTCAAAGTACTTGAGATTTGGAAGTACACTGTATAATAAAAACTCTAGCAACAACAGTGAGCATTAACACGAGCGAAACTGAAAATTGAGTGTGAAAGCAAGAAACAAGATAGATTTTCCAGAATCAAAACACAAGAAGCAAATCGTTCAAGAAAGGGAGATAACAAATTAAACAAAGATATCTATGATAGTAATACTCAATAGAATACAAGACCCGTCAACTTAAAAGATTCATTAATTGCCTATCAGTTGCCTCATGTTTAAATTAAACTACAGAGATTATTTTTCAATTGAAATTAAGTGCAACAAACAATAACCCTAAACCAACTACTAGAGTTTTAAACACCAACAGCAAAATCAATTAAAAAAAATCACATTTTTTTATGATTCAAGTAAAGATCAATCACAAACACATTACAAGCGACGGAGAGGGAGAGAGTTGTTCGTTTGCTGAGAAAAACAGATGACATTTACTTATAAGAAAACAAAATCGACTAGGGTTTGTCAAAAGTAAATTTAACCAGAAATACAAGAAAACAAAATCAATTTCAAGAATTTAAAACGCAATCCCAAGAACTAATGATAAATTGAAGTTGGATTTGAGAAAGTTACCTTGTGGAAGTGATCGATTATAGGCTGCTTGACAACTGATTTTCTTAATTTTAGAGGCGCGGATATATTTTCTTTGAGAGAATGAGAGAGAGGACAGTTGTTTTTATAGGGAGATAAATTTCGAAGGAAAATATGACCGTTGTTAAACGTCAGCGTTTTGAGTTGATTGAATTAAAATCACAACGGTAACTCTTTTGTTTTGCAGGAATTAATCTTTGGCAATAAATTAGATGATAGTTAGGGAAATAATTAATTGTATTAATTTTAGTTGCAAGGGAATTATCAGGTTATTTAAAAAAAAAAAATATGAACCATATTTCTCATGGTAATCTTGCTGCGGTAATTTATTTCTTGTAATTTCTTTCACAATATCAACAAACAACAACTTCCACTATGTATATTGATTCTAATTCTTTTACACTGATTAATCAAAACAATTACCCCAAAATAATAATCACAGGAGTAGGGTGAACATCAATATGTTTTTTTCAATAAAAATCCAACTGAATAGATTTTCCTATGATTTTAAATTAAACCAAATAATTAATTCTAACTGAACTATTATATTCGGTTTTGATTTAAACATCCACATAAATTCCTAAGTTTTTATTAATTTTTTATTTAAAAAATTTTAATTTAATTTGGATTGTTTTTTATATTTCAATTTCTTACATCTAAAACATAAATCAAACCAAAATTTTAAAAAACTTTCAAATTGATTTTTTTTTAATATTTATTTGATATCTCAAATCAGTTAGATCTATATTGGTTTTTTTTTAATAAATTAGATTATTTGGTTATTTTGCTCAACCTCTATAAAGAGAGAATTATTAATATTTTTTCGTTAATTCAATTTATATACATGAATAGATCAAAAAGCTAAAAAAAAAATTTATTTTCATCATCGGGCTAAACCAACATTTAAGAAAATCAATACGGTCCTACATCCAACAACAGCACTAATGTGCTTTGGCGTCGTCACCTTTGGCCCTAACCAACGCTCCCTTAACCATTATACCCAGCCAAAAAAGCAACGAAGACCGCACACTGCCAAAAGGAGCATGACAGGCCATGCAACTCAGAAAGACTGTACATCCAAGAACATCCAAATGCCCTAGATAAATTTTGGTGCGACGAGAACTTTGGAAAGCCCTCGAAATACCTGATACCGTCCCTCGCCACTTAAGGGCAATTGCACAAGAAGGATACCTAATGGACTCCATTGAACAGACCTTTCAAAACGCAATTTCTGGTCAGGGGCTATAAAAAATGGCCCCCAAAGCTTGCTAAAATGGAAGTAAACAGACGAGAAACCAAGTGATAGTTCATTCTAAATCAAAATTCAATGAGACAAGGAGATCCCCCTCTATCACAATCCTACAAACACAACCATCCTCCATTACATAAAAGCACAAAAGATTTTGTTACACATCCAGGCAGCACCGCGTCCTCAAGACGCAAAAAAGAAAATATGCTGGAGCATCACTGACTAAGTTGGCTTCCTCATGTTCCGCCCAGCCCTAATCACTTCATCCACCAGCAGCAATTGGGATGCGATAACAGGCCTGGAAAATTACAGTAGCATGATTATAGCTAAGTTAGATGTATTAAAAGAGTCAAAGCTTAAGAACTTCAGGGGGTTCCTTATTGTTTAATCATTCATGGGAAGTTTGGCAAAAGTATCTCTTTATGTACAATTTGTGTAGTCCATAAGCTACAGGCCAGTACAGGAGCTAAATAAGCATGCTGAAGAAACTAAAACATAAGAAAAACTGGACCAAGGAAAGAGAGATGGGGAGGGATAGAGAACAAAAAAGTTTGGAGTTCCTGAGTACCCTGAGTTTATGAGTTGGCGCTTGACAGAGTAGTTGTCGAAGATACCCTCCATTTGCGGATCAAGGGGCCCTCCTGTTTGGAGATTTATTCCAACAATGTTATCCCTGTCATGCTCTCCCTGAATAAACAAGCAAGAAAATTCCCAATCAGTTCTCTTTTCTTGTCTTTTGCCCCCAAAATACAAAAGGATGATGCATGGATCCCCGCAATAGTTACCGTGAGAGTGACAATCTCATCTTGAGTGTCCAGCCCAGAATTCTCAGCCAGTGTTTTGGGCACCACGAGAAGGGCATCAGCAAAAGCTTCAACACCTAGCTGAGCACGCTGTTCCAAATTTGCAAACACTAGTTTAAAATTAACCAGGAGATGGGAATAATTACTCAAATACAGAAAACAGGCAGGCAGACATTTACCCCTTTAACTGTTTTCTTGACTTCATTGATTAGGTATTTCCTCGCTGCAAATTCAAAAGCTCCTGCTCCCTGAAGAAAACAAGCGAGACTATCTGAGTGGGAAAGAAAACTGCTTTTTTTTATTAAGCATAAGGCACTTGAGCAGCAACATAACTTGCTCATACATGATTTAACTTCCAAAGCCACCAACAAAGAGGACAACTAGGCTTTTATATAAATCAATATATGACAATTTAGTTTCATAGATTTCTTCAAGCAGGACTTACAAGCACAACAGCTTCATCTTCAATGGTGTTTTTTACAGCTCTCAAGCCATCACGGACAGCATCCTTTATTTGGGCAATTGTATGGTCATTGGGTCCTGTAACATTAAAGAAGTCAAGTGACAATTGATCCCTGCTGCATTGCTCAATTGCAAGGATTATACACATCATATAAGAGAAAATCTTGAACGTAAACTAAATCCTCCAGCCTGATGGCTAAATGGTCTAATGGAAGCAATTAAAACAAACAAAATAAAAATCATTCAGATGGTTTGAAAACCAACTCATAGCAATTAAAACAAAAGAAAATGAAAATCATTCACAATTATGCAATGTTAAATGCTTCTATACCTTTTATTAAGATAGTGCAAGAATGGGGGTTCTTTACATTCTCAACAAATGTATACTTCTCTTCACCAAGGACGTGCTCATACACCAGTCCAGCCCAACCGAGGCAGTCAGGAGTTAAACTATCGACAGAATTCACAGCCTCTCCTCCACAAGCCAAAACCAGGCGTTCCATATTTCTCCTCTTTGCTCTTCGCAGGGCAATTATCTACAGAACATGAAATTAGATCAATCAAATTCAAAATAGCAACAACAGGGCAAGCAGGTAGACCAACCACTTTTCAAACTAGCAAAAGTCATCTTACATTTATCAGTAGGTACCATGAAAAAAGGAATCCAATCCAAGGCAAAGCATTCAACAAGCCAAGTCATGTTTGTAACAATTTAAAACTGGAGCCACATACAGGTGACAGGTATTCTACCATTTTCAAAATCTAAACTATAATGAAAAACCATTTCAAGTCTCCATTCCCACGTCCATAGTTTCATGAAATCAATAGAATTACAGAAGCATCAAATGATCTCTAGAATACGCTTTTCCATAATGAGAAAAGAAAAAAAAATATATACTCCTTTGGATATTGTATCTTCATCAGCTTAAGCATCTTGCTTGTTTTCTTTTAATAATTACTTCATTCAGCATGCAACATGATTTCACAACAATAAAAATAGAGAATGAGGCTGCAAGGCTACCAAAATGTGCAACCACTTGTTATCACATATAACTATTAATTTATGGAATCATGATCCTACTAAAGCTGATTACAACTTTCAGAATCGGTTCGACATAATGTTATCTTCTTAAAACTTCTCTGTAGAATTAAGGATTACGTAGAAACACAAACCCAACCACCATCCCCCCATGTAAAAAAACTTTTCGTTCTTTTCCCAAGGTTAATAGATGCACCCTCTTGGAGGGCAACTCTATTTCCCTAAACAATCCACCCTTTCATAATATTTCCAACAAACAAAATTGATCTCCATTGTAATATTTAACCCCTATTCATGCCATACACCCTAAGAAAACCAAAAGGAAACGCCCAGCACTAACACATAAAGCATGATATGCAGCAAACTGATGTGAATTCATGTATATTAAGTAGCTATTTATTGTTAGCATTGGATCACTAAAGAACAGAACATAATTGTTCCATGACTTACCCCTGCTCGTGCAAGAAGGTCCAATGATGGAGGATCAATTCCCTTTTGATTGATAACCACAAAATTGTTGTCTGTACCAGAACAAACCTGGAAGACCAAAAGTATAAAAAACATTTCAGAAAACCCAACATGTATGACAGAGACAGTAGCATGAACATTAAATGTATTAACATGTGTCCCTTAACCTTGTCTTTTAGTTCAATAATTTTTTTAACTCTTTCATCGACCTGACGCCTTTCAGCAGTAACCATTGCCTCCCTCTGCTCTGCATTTGAGTAGAAAAATCCTGCATTTATTTCACTGTGGAGAAAAATATTAGCTTCCAATAAACTGAAACTGACCACAGCTGCATCTACAGTGTACTTGATATCTCACATTTAGCATCAATTCCAATTAAATTCAAGTTGACAAGAAGAATACCTTTTCTCATACTCCAAAGACACATTGCATGTCAAGATAAAACAGTTCTCTGCCCGCCGTTTCATATCAGGATGCCTAGAACCATGGTCAAGAACAAGACCCTCAACCTGGAAAACAGAACAAGTAGATAGAGGGTCCAAAACTTTTGAGAAGATAAGAAAATTTATCTACAAAAGACCAAAATTATATCAAAGCAGATAAAGGATGAACAAGAACTAAAAGTTGTCCAAGCTATGAACTTGGGAACTTTTGAATTTAAACCAATCATCAATTTCTTGGAAAGTTCACCTAATCCAAAGTACCAGCATTGAGAAATAATTTTGACATGAAGCATTATTTTAATAAATAAAGGTTGAATGATGGAAAATGGCAGTGATTCCACCTACTGCCTCCCATTCAAGATCAATGATTCCATTTCAAATGGAAGGGTTCTTGGAGATCTTAGATTCCTCATTCTTAGTCAGGATGTCAGGAGTTACAAGTCAATTTTAACACATCCCACCTGAAAAATATACCATGGTAATCCAGATTAAATGAAAAGGGATTGACTTACAAGCCGCGTGTCAACATCGAATTTATGACGCATGTGCATAATCTCCACCATAAATAGATCAATGCCTTCCTCAGGCTTTCGAATACAAAGCACCTGCATAATGCACAATACAGTTAATGCAAAAATAGAAATCTTCAATATTGTACTTCAACATCTTTTCTAGCAGCCTCAAGATATATCAACATCATTGGCTACACTCACCGAATTGACAACTATGTCAGTTAACTGATCTGCCAAAGCTTCATGCAGCTGTACAAGAGAATAAGGTCAACTTTAAATGAGATCCAATCTGGACCTAAAATAAGAGTAAACCAATGAATAGAACTTACCTTCGTCCTTAGGGCTGTCCTAGCAACCATTTTAAGAATTTCCCTGTCAGGTTCATCACCCATGACCACGGGAGTCTTAAATTTTTCAAGAAACTGGAGAGTGGCTCTTTTGGCAATCTCAAAACCATCAACCAATACACGTGGATGCATCCCTGAAGAAAAAAGTACTCCCATGAATAAAACAGGTTACCCTGCCAAGCACTAAAAGACCAAATGAGCACGTTCAAGATTTTCTGACATGAAACTCATGACCGCACACCAAGTATCCAGAATAAAAAAATTAAAAGAACCACCATAATACGACTGTTTTTTCATCAGAGAAGGTATAAAAACAGAACCAATGTCCTTGATGATAAATTCTAGTGCAGTAAATATTTTATTAGCCAAAGGTCAAATACACAAGAATATGAAAATTTCTATTATTTTCTGTGCAACACGCATGCGCAACACAGATGCAACCCTTGAACAACACCAACTTGTTTGAACTTTAAGGCATTAGAATCTTCTAGCACTGTTTACTACCCTATCATGTCACATCATGAATTTCTTTATTCGGTTAAAAACATTTGAAACAATAAGCGTATCAAGAATAGAAAACAGTGTTAGAAGATTAGCTCAAACTAAAACAGAAAACTCAGAAGTATGTGACTCAAGAAAGAGAGCCACAACAAGTAACACAGCTAATTCAAACTAAAGAACATCACTAACCTTCATCGATGCACCGTTCAGATTGCTTCATAAGCTCTCCAATAAAAATCACAGTAGACGTCGTACCATCTCCACTGATATCATCTTGGGCAACAGCCGTCCTTGCAATCATAATGGCCGTCGGATTTTGAATTTGCTGCAACCATCAGAGAAATTCAAGCAAATTCACAATTCCACAAAAACCCCAGCAACAAACACCCATTGTTTATTCAAAACACCAGATAACACAACCTTTGTTTACTAGATCTATCTCAGCATTTAAAATTTAAACTCACATCAAGTTGCTCCTAAAGCTCATTAATTTAAATATGCTAATCACTTAGGGCAGACTCGCATCTAAAAAGAGAAAAAAACATCAAACCCTAATTCTGCAAACACTCACAAAAATTCAGATCGAGAAAACCTAACGAAAGAAAACTAACCATCTCTTTCAAAAGAGTGTTTCCATCCTTAGTCAGCTTTATATCTCCAGCACCACCAACAAGCCTAAAAAAACACAAAAACGAAAGTAATTAAATCGCAGAAACACAGAGCAAATTCCGAGAGAAAAAAACAAAACAGCGAGAGAGTTACATCTTGATGGTGCCTTTGGGGCCGAGATTGGATTTTAGAACATCTTGTAAACCTTTAGCAGCATTGATGTTCATGTGAAGCGCCGCCGATTTGTTGAGAACCTCCGCGTTAGGGTTTAATACTCTTATCGACATTTTTTTTTCCTTTCAAAATTTGAAAGAGAAGAAGTGTGAGTGAGTTTACTGTTGTTCGGAGTTTTAATGGAAGTGAAGAGAGGAACTGTCTCTGCGTTGCGTTGTTTGGGTTTTTTTAGGGTTTTCTGGTAGTTTATGTAATATTTAATAATTTCGTTTTAGGGAAAATCTCAAAGTGGTACCGTAACTCTGAATTAATTATAAAATGGATCCCTAAATTCTTGAATTCTTTATTTGTTCGAGAAAATAAGTTCATATATTAAACAAGAAAGTCATTTAAGCAACAAAAATATATTTAAATCAATTTAAAATTTTGTGCTCGTTATTCTTTCAAAATCCTGGAATAGTAAATGATTGATTTATAATTAATTTTTTTAGCAATTTTATTTTTAGTAAAAATAATTAAATTGTTTCAAAAAACTCATCTCTCATCTTTTCGTGAAGTCTTGTCTTGATTATTTTTATTGTTGAAATTATTATTTTGAGTTCTAGAAGGGTTAATATAAGACAAATCAAGGAAATAATAAATCTTTGATTTCTCTATTTTTATAAATAGTCCACATAATTGAAAAGTTTTTCAAATCATGAGAGTTAGTAGCATAGTTTTAAAATCCAGTCCAACAGGTCAACTCGAGATCCTTTTAACTAGGAACTGGAACAGTGCAGGTTGAAAAAAAAAAAAAAAAGGAAAAAAATGGTGTGACTCGATTGACTCAGCGGGTTGACCCGACAAAACCCAGTTAAAACCCGGTTACAACCCGTTGACTTTTTGTTACTAAAACGATATTATTTTGATTTTTTAAAAAACAAATTGCCCGAGCGACCTAGTCAAAACCCAGAACCCGGGCATTGGACTAGACCGAGTCTAAAAACTATAGTTAATAGCATCAACATTATAAATTGAAACCTCAAATTAATTTTGCACTACTTAATTAAATAAAAAAATATTATTTTTATTAACAATTTCTTTTTTTAAAAAAATTAATTTTCTTTTATATTTTTATTCACCACAAGCTTTATAAAAAATAAGGCAACATATAAAATCTTCAATTTCATCTCCAAAGTGTTTTTGCACTTTACTTACAAGAATATGTAAGATTCTTTTTTAAATCCAATGAGAATTATAATTGCAATAAATTGGAGCATTATCTTGCTACCATATCACTATATATTTTCAAATGTTCAATTAATTAAGAAAGTTACCTAGATATTTTTTAGTTTTGGAATTAATCTTTACCAAAAAAGACTAAAAGAGGAGGGTTATGAGTATGGTGTACAGTGTGTTATTTTGCAAAAAAACTATTATTGAATTTGATGTTTTAACCTCGTTGCCATTCTTTACAAAAATAAATTATCTTCCTTATGAGGAAAAACTTGTATTTTTTAAAAGATATAAATTTCATTTGTAAATTGATTGAGAATAATTTAATAGGGTGACATTTATATTGCAAAGTTCTTTGTGATTCAACGATGACTAATTTTTTTTCCTTTTCTTTTTTAAATTCTCTCTCATCTCCTTGAAAAATAAGAAGAGAGAGAAAACGAACAAGCTGTAGAAGATCCACCAACAACACACAGCACATCACAAGGAATGTCCTACCAAAATGAATCCAAAAACACTAAGGAAGGCCACTATCAAAGCCATAATGCCACCGTACACACCAATACTAAGTGATGACCTTGTTCACACTCTAACGTGTGTAATACACATGCTAAATATGGGTGTCTAATTAGGCCTGCGTCCATGGCCTAATTGAGCCCAAGAGGAAGAAAAGGATAGTACGAGAGGATAAAAAGAAAATATAGGAGAAGAGGAAAGCCGACTAGGCTCAGACCCTTAACTTACTAAGTTCGATTGGAAGAAAAAGAAGGAAAAATGAGTGAGAAATAAAAATAAGAGTCATGCGAATCTTCGTACATGGTACTCCAAATAAGGTACACTTTAGCGCAAACACCACCTGAATGACTTACTTGACAAGTCGTTAGTACGAGTGCTAACCTCTATGTACTACTTTACGAAATAGATAATATAACACCTAAATGAACAACTTATTTTATAGGTTACATGTATGATATAGGTAATTATTCTCTATTATTACTCCCACATGGTATATTTGCAACTTCACTATCTACGAGGCAATTTCATGCAGGGGCGGAGCCAAGAATTTTTCCTATCCTGGGTTATGATATAAATGCACACAAATTATTTTTTAAGATCAATTATTAACTCGGATATATAAATTTGTCAAGTTAACAATAGAGTTTCAATTCAAATACATAACATAAAATATATATAAAAATAAAATTTAAAGTACATAAAATTCAAAATAAAAATAAAAATAAATTACAATATTAAAGTTTCACCCTTCAATGTTTTGTAAAATAGAATTAATCTATGATCGAATCCGAATCAATATCTTCAACAAGCTCTCGTTCAATGTAAATCATCATAAAATCTACTAAGAACTCCTCTTTCATTTTATTGAGAAGTACAGTTTTAACATATTTCATAGCTGAAAATGTTCGCTTTGTAGTGGCAGTGGAAACAAGCAAAGTCAAAATAAGACGAATCAACCTGTCAATCAAATGATAGTGTTGCGACTTATTTGTTTCAGCTAATTCTCAACATAATTGAGAAATGGTAGACATATTCTGAAAACTCTTATGATGAATCACATCAATCTAATAATGCTCTAGCTGAGATATCAAATAATACATCTATTATTCATTGAAATTTTCGGGATAAAATTTCTCAGTAAGCTTGTAAATAACATCAACTTTAAATTATTTAAAAATTTTCTCATGTTCTAAAGCAGAGTTAAGTGGGAGGAGTTCTACTGTCCCATCACTGAATTTAGAATTTAATTCTTCCAATTGAAAATCTATTGTTGAATTAAATACATCATAATGATAATGCTAGTAAACTGTCACTGAATTTTGTTGTTAACATGAACGACCTGTAGCCTTTTTATACGAAGCATTCATATATGGTATGTCAATCTTATATTTTGTGCAAACAGATTGCACATTTGCAAGGAGAAGATCAAATCCAGCATCTCTCAGAATTCAAAGCAATGCTATAGTAGTTGATACAAGATCCATTGCATTTAAGAAGTCAAGAGATTTTTGTTGTAAAGCTCGAAAAAGTAAATCAGTAATCCCTATTATTTTATGCATCAAATATAAGATGAGTATAAATTCAAAAGATTTCATCACAATAAAAAAACCACCAACTTCTCCACATATAGAGTTAGAAGATCCTTCCTGAACCATACTTTCAAGCATAGTAATAGTTGCACCATATATATCTATTAAGTTGCAAATAGAATCAAAATAAGAGCTCCAGCGAGTAGTTCTACTTTGATGTAAATTATCGGTTTGATTAGCCCCTCTACCAGTCTCACATTCTTTAGTAGTTACCATATGTACAATTTTTATAGCATGAGCATTATGTAACTCGATATGACATTTGGAAAAAGCAATAATAAAATTAATAATGGTTGTCATTTTTGAAAAAAAAATAACCAAATAGAAATCTCATTTCTAGCTGCTTCAACTAATGTCAGTTGTAGTTGGTGAGCAAAGTAATTTACATAATATGCATAAGGATAATATCTAAAAAATAGAACTTATAGTCCATTCCATGTTTCTATCTGTCTTAGTTGTCTTAGTTAAGAGTAGATTGTTTATATATATATTAGTCATAGAAAGGCTCAAATTTAATTTGAACTTTTTCTCTGTGACCATGCATTGGAGGACACATAAAATTTTAAAAGTTATGCCTAAAAATATTAAAAATGCATGGTCATGCAACTAAAACTTTGAATTCAAGGGTCCGAATATGAATAAATAAATATTTGAAGCACTTGTGATACGTCCAGTAAATACAAAGCAACAAAAAAGAAAACTGAGCAATATTTTCTCTATCTTATTTTTCTCTTTAAAATTAAGAATGTTATGGATTTCAGATTTTTTTTAAAATAAAAATTACATTGTCAAAAATTTTCTAGTTTCATCTTAAGTTGACCCAAATAAAACAAAAAGTTACAATTGCGAATAATAAGAAAATGATTAAATAAGTTTAGTACAATTTATTTTTAATTCTTTTTAAACAAAAGTTTTGTTCTGATTCCATAAATCTCGAATTAGCTCCTCAACTATATCGTGAACTTCAACCAAGTCCTCAAAGAATTTTTTGTCAGTTAAGTTTCTAAGGGCATAGAAATTTTGAATTGTGTAATTTTGCATGAGATTATCATAAAAATATGGAAACGACAAACTCCTTTCAAAGGGGAACTGTTTTTTTTTTTGCATGAAGAATGAACCTTAGACTAAATCCGTAGATGGACATTGAGAGAGGGACTCAATTGAAACTTTCTACTTTTAGATACCCAAATGAGAAAATAATTGTTTTGAAACATGGCAGGAAGTGTAAGGCGAAGAATGATGAATGAACAATAACAAGTCAAGGTTGCAACATTCAATTCTCAGTATCAAACTTTTACAGAATTCAAATCCAAGAATGAAGAGCAAGTGAATTGCTACTCTTGGTGTGCTTATCAGTGAAGATAGAGAAATGGTGGAGATGGTTTCTACAAACTACCAGTCTCTGCTGGCCATGTTGATTCTGGCACCGAGGCATCTGTTGACATTAAGAAACAGTTCATGGTTTTCTAAATTATTTTAACAAGAAAAGTTACATTTGGTGAATATTTTTGATCCAATGAGGTCTCATGACAAAGAACATTGATCCAGTAAGATTTCATTATAAATAACCTTTTCACCTGTCCACGGAGTTTGGTCAAAAAGGAGAGAAAGAAGAAAGTGTATTTATAGGAATAAAGAGAAAGATTGCAGCCCATTATCGGGGATCGAAAGACTTATTTCTGGTGGAATGCAAGGATCAGAAGAATCTGGACTTTTACTCTAATGAGGTTATCTGAGGTGAAAATGACCCATCAGACACTGGTTCTTGTGAAAAAGATCTTCATCTTTGAATTTCTCAATGGGATTAGACTTTGAAGTAAATAAATTTTTTCATGATTTATGGTGGCATAAAATCTTTGAAATGGGACCAGCTGAATATTGCATTCTCGCAGAAACATTGATCTTGCCAGTACTCCTCCCCAATAAGAAAAAAGAAAAGAAAAAAGAACAAAAGTATCTTACCTTTCTCATATGTTCAATCTTTTAGCATTAGTCAGCGATACAACGTAAATCTTTATGATTTGAAATAAAATATGAATTTTCTGAAGAGAAGAACAAGTGAAATAGAACGAACTTCCTTATGCACCACAGAAATGGTCAAATCTCAGAAGGTATCTCCACCTTCCAAGTATCCGTGGAAGTTTCACTTGAGCATGAAAATAAAACTCCTCTTGTTCAACCCAGAACGACCCCTTAGGCTCATGAATAATGCTGATTTGGCTTTAGCTGACACATTACATGGCTCTTTATTCCATGTTCGAGATTTTCATGGCAGAAAGAGCGATTTTAGGTGCCTTTCTTTTATATATATGAATACTGAAAATGTGATTTTCTGAGTTCACAAACACTTCCTGGAACAATTCTGTAAAGCATATCCGCACATTTCCCTTCCAAGAAAATAGTTCTATAATGAATCTTTTACTTTCCTTTTTCAGTCTGTAATTCTTCGTGAATCTGCTTTAAGAGCTTGCAAACAAGCATATTAAGATTTTGAATGATACGGAAGTTCGGTGACTCCATTGACTAATGCATTCTGTGCTCATATAACTAACTTTGAAAAATTACTTCATTTTTTTTTTTAAAAGGTGTTTGAGCAATAAGGGCTTTATGAAACAACCAATTTAATCTAAAAACTTAAGCTATTAAGTGAGGTCTCAAGATGTAATTTATATTATTCTCTAACATACCTTCTCAAGTGAAAATTATTTGGGCTTGAAACTTGTACAAGTCCACATTACCCTGTGCTTAAATTTATCAAATAAATGAGGATGATGAGATTCGAACTCGTGACCGCTTGTTCATTAAATCTCTGATACCATATCAAAGAATCAATTTAACCTAAAATCTTAAAGCTATTAAGTGAGGTTCCAAGATATGATTTATATTATTCTCTAACAGGCTTTGTTAAATGATGTTTAATATAGGAATGGGTGATTCCCAAATTTGACAGAACTCAAAGGATGGTGAAAGCTTCATTTTCTGCCCTTAGAGAGCACAAATTCTTTTCTAGCGAAATTTCCAACATGAATTTTCATTCTTTTGCAGAAAAATATGAAGGTGAATCATCAATACTTTGAGTGCATTTTCATTTGCCGTTAACCGGGGGAGATAAAATGCAAAGGTAAACAACTTTATTTTGTTGACGAATACTAGAAAGGTGAACAGAAGGCAAGATTCGGGCAAAGGAATAAAAATTCAAGAAGCTTCGTTAACACATGCTCAATACTTCTCCCTGTAGATTCCTGTTAATATCCTTTTCTTTTTCTTACCAAGTAATATCTAGTACAGGTGAATGAATGTGCTTAAACAGTCTATAGCTAAAGTTGTCTTGGTAGGAAACTAAGTTCATCTTGCAATATTGATGTGAAAAGTATTTGCTTTGCTCTCATTTCAACTCAACAATAGCTAGCAGGATCATAACCTTTAGGAGATATTTCTGCAGAATAAAGAATCATTTGCCAAGTACCATTTTTGAACTACAGGAAGAATTTTGTGCTGTTGAAACGAGCAGAGAGCTCAAAGCCTCAAACTAGATTTCAGATTCTAATGAGATTAATGCCTGTCATTATCTTCTATGGTCAAGTCATCTCTCTGTATATATAATGGGGCAGCATATCTATATAGCAAGTGCACCACTAACCATTGGGTCATTATCTTCCTATCTCCATGTCGGCTATACAAGAGATCTAAATTCCATCTGAAGATTACAACACAAGGATTTGCGCGAAAGAAGTTGGAAGAGGACACCTTGGAAATCAGAGAGTCAAAAGTTAGATAATAATGTTGGAGGATATTTCGCGTATAAAGTTCGCCGTCCAAAATCAATTCAAGAGTGCAGTAATTAAAAGCCTTGGCATATCAATAGCAAGATTTCTAACTTTGAGCTTTAGTTGCAGCAGTAGATATGTATGCAGATCGCCTGCTATACATGATCTTGGATTCTCAAATACACTTGCTTTCCTTGTGTACCAAGCACATGCTTTGCTTGCTTAATTTTTTTTTTTATGTGGATAAACCTTGTCCAATAACGGAGACTGGTGGTTTCTAAATACACGCATTCTCATTTGTAATTCTGTAACTGGACTATGGTATGAAGCAAGCAGCAATAACAATATGACAACAACAAAGAATGTGGAAAAATGCAGAATGTCAGAATAATTCAAAGAATAAACTAGGAATCTAACTGTCATTATGTTTGACTCCATCATATTCCTTTCTTCTAAATCATGTTTGAAGTTGAACACTTTGATTTCCACTATCTTCCCTATTTACAAAGAAGAATTCAGATTATATTCACAAGTATCTATCCGACAACAGAAGTCAAATTGTAATTCAAGTTGTGCCATTCACTCTTCTAAAAAAAGGTATATTAAGTGGACAAGGATAAGATTTCCCTCAGGTGTTGGCTCATGTTGATCAACTATTGCAGCAAATTTCAGATAGGAATGTTTCTTGATGACAGTGATAGCCATTTACTGCCATTTCGAAAAATTACAGGTTCATAAATCTTTAAACAGTTTCCTCATGATGTGAGAATCTAAGTGATGTCATAGCATGAGCTCAACTGCCGGACTACTTCTCAGATAAAAAGAAAAGGAAGGTTCCCTCTCAATTTAAAGTCCATCCTTGACCTAATCTCTCACTCTCTATATAAAGTGAGTTCAGATTTATAGCAGAACATACCAAATTGTCCAATACACCCCACTGCAAGATAAGAAAAAAATATGGCTGCCATTTCGTTTGATCCAAGAGTTAATCTTCAAATGAGCAAGAACTCTCACGGCGTAATCAGTGAAGAAATTGAAGGACTCATCAGAGTTTACAAAGATGGACGCATCGAAAGGCCTCCTATAGTTCCTAATGTTCCTTGCAATGTGGCGCCAGTAGATGATGTGACAGCAAAAGATATTGTTATCGATAAGTTCACTAACTTGTGGGCACGCATTTACGTCACAAAACGCTCAGGCATACTGCCTTTACTTGTTTACTTCCATGGAGGTGGATTTTGTGTTGCTTCAGCTGCTTGGATTTGTTACCATGAGTTCTTGGCCAATCTTGCTTCTAAAGCAGGTTGCATCATCGTATCCGTAAACTACCGTCTAGCCCCGGAGAATCGTCTCCCTACTGCTTACGAAGACGAAATCAAGACCCTTATGTGGGTAAAACAACAGACTCTAAATTGTTCTCCTGAGCATAAATGGTGGTTAAGTCGGTGCAATTTCTCTAGCTTGTTCTTAGCTGGTGACAGTGCTGGAGCAAACATAGCATACAATATGGCTACAAGGCTAGGGTCCAGTAACAATCCTGATTGCATGATAATTAAGCCTTTGTGTCTCAAGGGCATCATCTTGATCCAACCTTTCTTTGGAGGAGAGGCACGAACTTTGTCCGAGAAAAACATGGCTCAGCCAGCTAACTCAGCACTGACTCTATCGGCTTCTGACACGTATTGGCTGTTATCACTACCTTTAGGGTCTACCCGTGATCATCCATGCTGCAACCCTTTAGCAAACGGTGCAAGCAAGTTGCGGGATCAAAGATTTCCAGCAACAATGGTATGCATATCTGAGATGGATATACTTAAGGATAGAAACTTGGAGTTTTGTGCTGCTTTGGTTAATGCTGGTAAGAGAGTAGAAAAAATGATTTACAAAGGAGTTGGACATGGATTTCAAGTTCTACTTAATTCTCATCTCTCCCAAATCCGCGTTCAAGAGATGGTGTCCCATCTCAAGGCTTTCATCCACCAATGACAAAAGGAAAGGGTTCCATGTTTCGTCATTACTGTTCAACTTATTTGTGAAGTATCTATTCTGTGTCATAGCTTAGATAACGTTAACGTTGTTCATAAGATACGTATTTTCATACATGTATCTATATGTAGGCCTTTGCTTTCCGTATCATTTATCCTGTTTAAGCTGGTTTCCCATTACTTTCTGTTTGTTATGCTAGAGTCAGAATGTGGTAAATAAATTGTAACCTCGCTTTTTCTTTATAAAAAAGCTTCTCTTTCCTATATTTGACTAGTTGGAAGGATGGTGGATTACTCAATATTCCAAATCGAGTTGTATTGATCTCAAAGAACAACCTATGATCCCAATAAATATAAAAGAAAGACCTACAATGGTGTTTCTACAAAAGGATTGTAGAAAGACCAATAAATTATTTATAAATATAAAAGAAAGACCTACAATGGTGTTTCTCAGAGAAGCTCTTGGCACAGCTGTAAATAGTCATGTGTTGAATGATCGTTGCTGCTGGCGCTTACTATTTACAAACTTGGAACCTTTGTTGGATAGCTAATCTGAACAGCTAGAATCCTTCCCAGTTTGGTCGCGTGGTAGTTGCAGTGATATCCAAAGATATTATATCCTTTTTTTTTTTCCTTTTTTTTTAACCAATGACAATAGCAATCGATAAGTTCTCCATCTCAATTCATATAAGTTATTCCTTTGATGATTGATTAGGAAGCATTGGGCACAGAAACATATATCAAACTGTCAAAAGGAGTATTGTAGATCAAAAGTTTTCAAACTTTCAATGACATTGATCATCGATCATTTCTCATCCTTCAATCAGATAGTATTCGAGCACTCAATGAGCAAATGAAATTCTTTCGAATCTCTAGAAACAGCGACACTGTCGCTTGGTTTTAACAAGCACCTGATCTTTTGCCGAATATAACAGGTTTTAGTCAGACTAAAAAGAAGAGCTTCTCTGTTGTCTCTTTTGCATGTTGGTTAATTTCCAATAACCTTGGGAACCTGTCTTGGTCTCTTTGAGCTGCTCTTACCATCATGGCACTCGTCGTGTCACACGGGAGTTCATGTTCTGCTCTTCCATTATGACTTACGTTTTCATGGCTTTGAAATTTCATCTGCTTTACGCTTTTTCAGCCACTCATCTTGGTTTCATTATATATTTCAAGTATCTTCGAAGTTAATCTCTATGCTTATTCAAATCAGATTTCATTTGTTTGTTCTCGTGCATTAAACAAATCACCAACACTTGTTTGAGGTTCCTTCATTTTTGAAATTAGTGTTAGCCTTCTAAAAAAACACTCATACAGGAATACCGGATCCCTGAAAGTTTACATATCCTCTAAATTATGTGACAATACAGAATTCCTATTTCAGTTTTGTGTATGGTATCCAAGGACAAATACTTTCACTGCTTCGACTTGGTGCTATTCTGATCAAAACCCTGATTGGTCTTTAAGACGTGAATCTTTGGGACCTAGAGCCACCATGGTTTAAGAACTAGGTGTTTTGATTTTATGCTGTATTGGTGGTTTTACCATTCTGTACTTCGCTGCTATATGTTTTGCTGTAATGTTGCTTTAGAATTACCCTCTGATCTGACCTGTAGTGTTCTTTCTTTTCTCCTAACTGGTTAGTCTGCCCCATGGAGCTTATTTTTATAGATTTTACTTGGATAATTAGTATTCCTGATTTTCAATTTAGTGATGAAAGTGGACGTGAACCTATTCGAGTGAGATCGGATTACCATGTACTGGATCGTATGGCATCTTTTTGTCACTACTTTTGAGAGCTTTCATGTTATGAAATGAGCGCAGCACAGAAAACTAAATCAAAAAATAATTGCAGAAACTATTGAAATACTAAAATAATTACTAAAACTGTTCAAATAATAAATTTTGCAAAAATAAAAGACAAAAATATTACTCTAAATTGGATCCGTGAAGTTATATTCAGGATTAAGCCTCGTTTCATAAAACCAATTCTGATACCATGTTAAAATAATTAAAATCAAACATAAAAAAAAAGCTAGATTTCTGAATAATCTGTGTATTATGAATGCATAGTCTTAACCTAAATGTAAATAAAATATATATAGATTAAATTAAAAGTATTATTCTACCTTTAATAAATAAAATTCCATAAATATTATTTAACAGAATTCTATATCATATTCGTCAAATCAAGCTTTCATGTTATTGAAATGAGCACAGCACAGAACACTAAATCGAATTCTATGTCATATTCGTCAAATCAAGGCTCCATTTGTATCAGCATATAGCCATACAGATTGCAGATAAAGAAATCTAATTTCTGGCTGGGGATTCCCGCTGAGAGATTTGCTCAAAAGCGAGAGGAAGAAAGACTAAAACATATAGAATAAAAAAAAGCAGATAAGGTGATGGGGGGGATAATTGATGAATAAGTATACTTTGAAGTTGAAAGAGAAGCACTTTCTTAACCATCAGTCCATTCAAGTCTGTAGAAACAGTGTTAAGATATAATAATAAGAAGGATCTGTCGATGTCTGTCACGTGAAGAAAACTAATGGCAGTGGTGAATGTGAATCTTTTAGTCTGCCCAGTGTTTGCCTGTGTTATCTTCCCCCTGCATATTGACTCCGCTTGATCTGCATTCTATATATTTCTGCTGTGGAAGGCTAGTGGCAATGTAATATCTTGAAAAAGCATCAGAGGCAAGCTACCATGGGTTTAGATTCTTTGTGGGAACAACTTGCTCTGAATTAAGCAGCCTTTTTGCCAATTTCTTGCCTGGTGTCCATCTAAAAGCTGCATTGATGAACATGTATTTAAAAGAGCATCCTTTAACTAGCTGTGTATATTTGAAGAATATAGTTTCTGATATAATCTGAGTTTCAGAGATCATTTAGGCGTGGACCTTGATAGGCTATCAAGGGAATCGAATCCTTTGCAAGGTGTATCTTTGGGTTATCTTAAAATGGTGGCACCTGCAACTGCTGCAATGATCCCATCTGATAAGAAAAGCATTTCCTAAGGAAGTTGCATAATTATTTTTTATTTAATAATTTTTTAGACAAAACACATATTAAAAATTATTTTGAAAACCGAGTTGAATGCATTATCAAACATATTTTTAAGGATTGTTTGTTTTTACAACTCAACCATGTTTTTAAAAAAAATTGATTTTTTTTTCAAATTAATTTTTTTTATGTGTGTTTAATATAAAAAAAATATTAATTATTAATATTTGCTATAGTTCTGATATGCTAATATTATAAATAAAAAAAATTTAAAATAAATTATTTTAATATATTTTTAAATAAAAAACATTTTTTAAAATCATTTATATCATAAAAACAAACAAACAATAATGTAGTTTCCAACATTTGGTGGGTATTGGAAGGAAGGGTGGTAAAATTTAGTGTAGCTGCCAACATTTGCAGTTTATCCAGTTCTTTGTCGAGTCAACAATTTCAGGATAGTCTTTATAGTGTAATGCTTTAGGGGAGAGGTCCTTAAGATGAACTCCAGCCAGACTTGAAAGCCTTTCCTTTCGTCAGTATTTTTCTTTAATTATAGTGTATTGCTTTAGCTTTATAATAATCGAAGGTTTATCAAGAACATGCTAGCCATTTAGATGACAGAGACCATGAAAAGATGAAGTCATTACGAAAGGAGTACCAACTGATGAAAAAAGAAAAGAACTAGATAAACAAAAGAAATGCCTGCGACATGGCCATACAAACATTCAGTGTTGCCTTCTGCTATTTATCCAGGTTTGAATGTCTTCAACATTGATATGAAGATCATTATCTGTGTAAAGAGAATTAGCCTTACAATTCCTTAACCAAGAAAATAACTGATAGAGTGTCGGACAAAAGCCTGAGCCCTTAATCATCATTGGCCATTGATTCAGGAGCTCGTCAACTGTGTGCTGGAACACACTTAAAAATCCCCTATCATGAAAAGAATTTGGTCTCTAATGTCCACGCAAATTGGTAGTGAATCCACATATTATTTGAAGTCTCTATTACAGTGTTACAGAATGGACAATCTATAATGTCCACGCAAATTGGTAGTGAATCAACATATTATTTGAAGTCTCCATTACAGTGTTACAGAATGGACAAAAGGACTGATCCAAGGATAAAATATGGTGACAACATAGGAAAGATGTAGTACATAGTTTTTGTTGAATGGCCAACCAAATGAAAGTATGAAGTTTTAGAGGAGCCATAGACCTCTAAACCTGTGTCTGAAAAGAGCATGATCCAGTATACTCTAAGCTATCAATTAAAGTATTCCAAGATTTCACAGTAAATTTCCCATCTTTGCAAAGAGTCCATACCTTCAACTGGTTTAGTATGACCTAGCCTTACCTCCTGAAGGACTTGATGTAAACACATTGCCTGCTCAACTTCAAAAGTTCTAAGAGTTCTCCTCCAGATGACGTTCCATACCCAGTTTCCATTGAGCCATTTCTAATTTTTTTGCTGTAAGCACACGAGAGCTCTACAAATCTGAACCACCTCATTAGCAATCATAAGAACATCAACAATCTGACATCCAGTAACAAAAAAAGTCTGACTATCACTAATAAGATCCCGGATGACAAGCTTGAGTCTGTTAGAAAGAATCTTTGCAGCAACTTTATAGAGACCATGAGTCAAACTAATGGGTCTATAATATGATAATCGAGTTGGAAACTTGGTCTGTGGTAGCAAAGTTACAATAGCAAGATTAAGTCCCTTCGGTAATTTTGCTGTTGTGAAAAGATCAGAGCAATCCATCCAGAGACATATTCTACAATGTGGACATTAAATTTAGACTTGTCCCAAAGTTCTAGCATCGCACCTGAAAAACCCTCTGAATCAAGATCCCACCATTTAACTTCCTTCCCATTCCATATTTTATATATCAAACTATTTGTACAGGTAGGCATTTTGGTTTCAAGCAGAAAACAAACTTCAACATCATCGGTGTATGTATAGGACCTTAGAGATAGCCTTGTGTTTCATAGTCATTCCTAAGCCACAGACATTCCAAGAGAAAACCTTTATTTGTATAAACAAAATAAATCCCACGAGTTACCTTCTGAAAAAAGCCTACTATATAGCATGCCAATCTGAAGCCTCCCTTGCCATTTGATTCTTAATGTCCAAAATACTTCCAGCTGCGATCGCATTACAGACCTCATCGTCCGTTGTTGGTGCACCTACAATGGTGACAGGCTGTTCGTGTTGGCGTCTGCTATTTCCAATGCGAGTTGCAGAATCCATTGAAGAATCCTCTACTTCCTCTGTCGTGTCCTGTAAGCTTACTATACTGGAGAGTAGTCTTTGCTTACGATATCTACTTCTTTGAGGGATATTGGAATTAAGAAACTGTCAGCCCATCTCGTTGTTTGCATTACAGCCCGCTGGTTGGTTGTGAGAGTCCATAGGACTAAAGCCCGATCCCTGAAAAAGCACCCATTTTAGAGTCCACCGAGGCAAGGGAGTTGGTGTTGATGGTGGACACAAACGTAATAGAAAATCCCATGATTTATGGAATTAAGATGTTGCAATTCAATCCTAGGTTAGGTTTTGAGTTTGTTCTTTAATAATTATAAGTTTAAATCCTTTTAAGACTATTAAAGAGTTATAATTTTAATGCTCGTTCAATTAATTGATATATACATTTATAATAATAATAATAATAATAAAATGTTTCAATCCATGATTGATGCATAGTCAGAAGAGTGGTGCCATTTGTATATGTGAAATGTAGAGTGATGGAGCAACTCTCAAAGTTTTCCATATGAGCTGCAGCAATATAATTATGCCTATCCACGTTAGAATTTGTAACCACGTCAGCTTGTGCAGACTTTAACTCATCAGACTCATCATCGTCTTCTTGGTTGAGCAAATAGCATGAAGGTATCCATTGTACATGAGAGATAGACTCACCATCTGAATAATGAAGGGAGTCAATTTCTATAACCTTGACACAATAATCATCTGCATTCAAGTGCGAAATAGACTTTAATTAAAATCTCAAAATATATGTTTGTTTTGTTATATCAAAGATGTAGTCTGGCTTGCGATAACCGGTAATTCTAAGTAGTCAGATGTGAATCTATCATAACTAAATGAAAATCTATCTCAAACAGAATATATAAATGGCCTAGAAGATATGTTTATGGACTAGTGGAACAAGTTTAAATCCAAGAACATGTTTGGTAACGCCAGACAATAATAAAGGTTAAAAAAAATTACAACTTTTGATTCGATCATTCGATTAAACTCAAATTTCTATAGGAGTTTTTGGATGCTACTTTCTCTAGTTGCTACGTGGATTGATAAATCTTTAGATATTAAAAATCTCTGCGAGACCTTTTAATTTTAACAATTTTGAGATTTTATTATTACTTTTTAAATTAATTAACTAGTTGAGCAAAAAATAATTGAAATCTCACACTGTAACATTTAGATGTAACATTTAGAAGTAGTGAAATTTAATAAATATAAAAGTGCAATGAAATTAAAGTATACTATATTACTATATTTTTTTAAACTATGAAATTGTGATGTTTAATTTGCTAATTTCATAATTTGTATAATTTAAAACACCAAAAAAAGTTTCATCCTGCCATGATATAAGAATGAATGAAAACAACTTTGAGGGATGTATTATAACTAATTAGTTTTTGGATTTATTTTTTAAAAGTTATTAGTTTGAGTGTCCCAAATCTCATGACTATTAAGGAATCATTTGGGAATGCGGTTGAAACCGTGTTCTCACAAAATTTAATTTTTTTTTTTGTAAAAATTTAATATGATTTGTATGTTTTAGATCGTTTTGATGTGTTGATATCAAAAATAATTTTTAAAAAATAAAAAAATATCATTAATATATATTTTAACATAAAAAATTATTTAAAAAGTAACAGTTATAATCGACATAAACTTGTCAATTCAATGACTAAGTCCAGCAAGCTCGTCTGGCATGCTTGGTGTGGCTTTGAAAAGTAAATGATAATGGCGTGATCTTAGCCAAGAGAAAGCCCCACAACGAGACGTGTCAAATCAAGACAAGCTATCACTTTCAAACACACAAGGTAACGGTTAATCCTTGCACGTTGACTTTTTCTTTGCGTTCTTTTTTCAATCATGCATGCACACCCTCGTACACTGTACGTTTAGGTTTGTTTAATAACGTGGGCATGGTTATTTTTTAAATAATTTTTTATGTTAAAATATATTTTAATAATATTTTTTAATTTTTTAAAAATTATTTTTAATATCAGCACATCAAAATGATTTAAAAACACAAAAAACATATTAATTTGAAGTTAATAAAAAAAAATAAAAAAATTAATTTTTTTTAAAAATACTTTTAAAATATAAAAACAAACAGCCTACGAAATCACGAACAATAATTTACTTGGCGTAATTTCTTTTAGACATTAATCTTATATAAAAACATGCTGTTTTTTACGTGAAAAACTCGGCAATTAACTTGGGGGCTCCTGGTATTACGGAGAATAAAAAAAGGTAAGAGGTTTTTCCAGCTGCTTGAGTCGGGGCTGGGCGGCTGGAAAACCCAAGCCATGTAGCTGGAAACCTAGCCTAGGTCCACGGCTAGATGAAAACCGAGTTCACCTTTTTTCTCTGCAAATTTTCTAACTGAATAATCTGCGATGGCACACAGAATAACACATACTTCTCATCCAATTATTTATAAAATATTTTTCTTTTTTTAATGGTAGATATCCAAATAAATTATATGTATTTTAATTAATTTTTGAAATTTTAAAATTAATAATTATTAATAAATTTTTAATAATAATAAGATTTATATCAAATAAATTATGATATCTGGTATGTCCTTTCATCTTCAAGCAAGTCAGTATTCTTACATAATAAGGAGACAGAAAAGACAGGATAGCTGTACAGAAATTTCTACTTTTTGATCTGATTTCTCCACCTTAAAAAAAATAATTTTTTTTATTATAGTCTCTTTTATTTATTTATATATATATATATATATATATATATAACAATCATTTTAATATAATAATTTAAACTGTTAATTGAGATTTTAAAATATAATTTATATTATTTTTTAACATTCCTCTTTAAATAAAAGTATTTTAAATTTAAAATTTGTACAAATCCATATTATTTTATGCTTAATTTTTTATCAAATAAATAAAAATGATAAGATTCGAACTAGTGATTGCTTGACTATCAAGAGTCTAATACAATATCAAAGAACTATCTCAACCTGATAATTTAAATTGTTAAGTAAAATTCTAATATATAATATATATTATTCTCTTATAACCATACACAAAAAACAAAAATTCTTCATGTCATCAATATCCATACAAAGTTTATTTAAAATTTTACATAATATTTTAAATGATGTTTTAGTTAGTTATTTTATCCAATAAAATAACAAATCTTTCTTTTCACCATTGCAATCAATGGTGAAGTTTCGAGGTCGAGGCTTCCAAGCTATCCAGCTTTTCCACCTTCATTGAACATAAGTATCTAATATTTTCTTGCTCAAATGAGTATTCCACAATATTTGCTATGCATGTCTCATGTCATTCTTCCCTGCAAAAAATTAATAACACAAGTTACACAACAGATCAAAAGGAGAAATCATGGCGTATCTGGTAAATTAAACTTTAGATTTACAAGGAGAGTGTCATTGAAAGTTGCTAATGAAAGCCATATTTTCTTTATGTTTATTTTCAGGGTTAAAGAATATGGGATATAAATCACGAGAAAATGAAAGCTTAGGCTATTTTCCATTACGAAAACTAAATTAAACTTTGAGTTTGGTTTAAACTTGATGTAAACGTTCAATAGAAATAAAGAGTAAACCAAGAAATATGATAGTGCATGTCTCTTCTAATTTTCTATTTTCTGTCTTTCTCTTTCTTTTTTTTTAAATATATCCTGCGTATTTATTTCCGATCCAAGTTTTTGTATTCTTCACTGTCAAAATGCTGGATTATTCCCAAAAGAAAGGAAGAAAATTCACCTGATTTACAATAAATATATAGATGGCCATATAGACATAAAAATCAACAAGAATAATATGATTACCAATCTCACATAAAAAAAAAAAATTGAATTATTCTTGAGGACCTTAAAGTTACCTGGTTTTTTTGTTTTCTTCATCTTCCTCTTTCACACTTTTACAAGAGAAGTACTCAAAATTAAGAACTAAAGGAAGAAGAAGTGTTCGTATGAAGAAGAATGAGGTACCCAGCTGGGGCTCTATTTATGAACGTGGCGGGATTGAACAAATTATGGCCAAACATCTACATTGGTAATTTTCTTTTTGTCTTTGTTTTTTGATATCTTATGTAGTTTTGGTAACTATCTTGAGACAGAAAGACAAAGAAAGCTGGAATAGAAATGACAACTCCTCTTTGTTTTTTTTTTTTTTTTTTTTTTTTTTTTTTTTTTTTTTATAAAAGCAAAAATTCACTCCAAATAATGGCAAGCTTCAATCTCTTTACCAATAGTACCACTCCACTCTTTTTTTTTTTGATAACCCAGGGTATCCGAGGCATCTTACGCGCACCACGACTAATCCCCGGACTTACTGAACATCCTGCAAGCCTAGTGAACAGATAAGACACCGCGGGGGTGACAGGCGTGCACAAATAAAACTTGAACCCTGGTGCAGAGGAAGGACACAAGGCCCTTCCACCGCTGAGCCACAAGCTCAAGTGCAGTACCACTCCACTCTTTACACATCGAGGTAATGGTAATTTCATACACATAGGTAATTGCGAGTATAGTTTTAAGACCTGGTCTAGTTAAAGATTCAGGTTTCGGGTTTTGATCGGATCATCGGATTGACCAGGTCAGTTCTTTTTTTTTTTTTTAATCAAAACAACATTATTTTAGTAAAAAAAAAAATCAACGAGTTTGCAACCGGGTCTTGCTGGGTTAACCCGCCGGGTTAGCTAGGTTTTTTCTTCTCTTATTTTTTCTTCAATCGAGTCCAGTTTCAATCTTGGGTCAGCCAAATCCCAAATTAACCCCGCTAAATTGGGCCGAATTTCAAAATTATAACTGCAACTTCATACACCAATATACTTGCAACTGCAACAACACTTTCCATGCATCACAAGATAAGTTAACGTGATTTATATCTATAAATATCTTCATCACCATAAAAGAGATTTTGACTAATTCGAGCCATTCTACGCCATAAAAAGTTCAAGTCACCTAAGCTCATTCAAGAATTTCATACAAGTTCATGGTCTATCTTTCTCATATTTTTCTATTATTTTCTTTTTATTATATATTAATTTATCTTTTATATTCATTGATTTAAGCATAGGTGAATCCTTATAAAAAAGCTATTTTGCAGAAGACACCAAGCCTAAAAAGAAAAATCCACATTCGAACGCAATCACCTAATCCCAAAACACAATAATAGAAAGCCATTATTGTGTGAAGTTTTCATTACTTCATCAAATAGGTTCATCTTCTTGTTCTAAAAATGCAGCTTTCTCGCCCTCCCTCGTTCAAAAATCATTTCCCTCCTGTACAAGAACATTTGTTTCCAGTAGCTAGGATCGGTACTATTTTTTTCTTTTCACTTTTTTCTTTTTATTTTTAGAAGGTAAATTTTATGTACATAGTTTTACTAGTACAAAGCTCTGGTATAGTGAGAGTGAACTTAATTTATTTCGAGATTGCATAAAACTTTCATCCAGTCTCAAGGATTTTTTTTAATAATAATCAAGTGTATTAATAAAAAAAATTATTTAAAGAATAATACTTGAAAAAAATTAAGCATCGATAGCTTGTAATGTAATGTTATAATAATGAAAAAAGATATCATTTTATATTTTCCGGAAAGATGCTATCAGTTTTAGCATCTCCAAATGCCAGACTTGTCAAATTCGTTGTCCATTCACATGGCATTCCATGTGAAAGCTTTTAAAATTGTTCCATAGTTTTGGTTTATTGAATTAATAGAGCTTATTGTGTGTGAATATGGTTGTCCTTAGTTTTTAAAATATTTTTGTGTTAAAATAATATTTTTTTATTTTTTAAATTTTATAATCAATATTTATAAGAGTTTTTAAATTTTTATATATATATCAATTCAATATAAAAATTGGGATTTCATGATTTTTCGACGAAAATACATTTTATTATCAAAGTAAAGAAAAATATAATCCATATCACAATCAACGCTGTCAACATAAAGAGGAACCATCGACATTGTTGACATCTATTGATCACAGGCTGACATGACACCAATGATAATTACAAACGTTACATCTTTTAAGGACACAAGCTAGCTGTAGGGGCCGTAGCCCCCTAACCAAAAAACAAATATTCATACGTCAACCTCGATATTAATAATTAGGTGAGAGCAAATATGAAAAGAATCCCAATTCAAATTATTTGAATACAAAAAAATTACAAAATTGTTGTTGCCTTTGTTTTTACTTAGAGAAATTCAAACCCGGTGTGGATTGTATTTTTTAAAATTTTAATTTTTTTATTAAAAAATTTTATATATATATTTTAGATTGTTTTGATGCACTAATTTTAAAAAATAAAAAATATATTATTTTAATACATTTTAACATCAAAAATATTTTATAAAATAAACACAATCACATTCTCAAACAAACTCACGGTTCTTCTTATTAACACCATTATAATTTTTTAAAGCCATATCTTTCCAGGCAAAGAACATAGGCTACTAAATTCGGACAAGTAATTTAACTAGTAAGATTTTAGATTTGTTTTTTAATAATCATGAATTTGAATTATTTCAGGAACACTAGAGGCTTATATAATTATTAATTTTAAAACTCATAAAATTAATCAATATATATATATATAAATTAATCTAGATATTAATTTTAATAATAATAAAAAAAAAAAAAAAAAAAACATAGCCTGCCTTAGCCTCACTCTCTAAATGCCGTTTTTAGTTTATGCTGACATAGAGCATCTACATTCTAAAATTCAAATATTGAATTGACTATATTGTAACAGCTATATATTTCAATGATTATATTCTTAACTATTATATTTTTTCCTTAAAAAAAACTTAAATTCTTATTTTCATTCATCATTTCTCTCTCACTTTCTTCATCCCAACTACATTTTATTTATCTAAGTTTTTCATTTTATTATGTCTTTTAACAATTTTTTATTTAAAATATATTTAAAAATGTAGTAATAATTGTTTTTTACTTGAAAATGTATCAAAATAATATATTTTTTAATTTGTAAAAAAATATTTTTAACATCAGCACATCAAAATAATTTAAAAATATTAATTTAAAAAAAATTAATTTTTTTTTAAATACTTTTGAAATACAAAAATAAACCTGTCCTAAATGCTTCTTCACCGTGATGACCAACTCTAATAATGAATTCGAATTATTTGTTGCAGTGGTAATTGAAAAAAAAAAAAAAAAAGTTAAAAGGACGATCATCACATCGATGTGATCTTCTATTCCATGTGAAAAACTTGAAAGTTATAAAATGATTATACTTTGATGAAACCTCTTTATATTTTCCACATTTCTTTTGAGTGAGATATGAGATCTTGGACGAGTCCAACTTTTTTTAGATATTAAATCTGCAGCAGAAGGTTACGATGATCCATACTTTATTCAAAGAAAAGATGCTTGTGGATTTATCAGATCATCGCCCTAATTAATATAGCGTGGAGATAAGGCATTTTGAACTCGAAAGTGCCCTGATATATATACCATCTTCTTGCATTCCATCCTAGGAAGGCAATAAGAGTAAAGCAGCAGCGCAAACAACCATCTTTTTCAGATTTTGAATGCATTCAAATCATTTTTTTTTTATTGAAATAAAGCACTTATAACAAACATCATTTAAAATCATCGGTTGGAACCTGAACCTATTTGAAGGGGTTCAGCCTCAAAAGAATTTTTTTTATATATTAACGCTATTGTCCGAGTCAGCTTGATTTAACATTTAGATGAAATGATGCATCTTTTATCCAAATTCGGTGATTTTTAGACATCGTTTGGACCGGTTTTTGAAGTTGGCAAAACAAAGCTACTGCTGTTGTCACCAGGAACAATCACTATCAAGGCTTCTGTGTTGATGCTTGTTCAAAGGTTTCCTAACATTATTTTCAGCTGAAATTTGACTGAGAGGATTTTGTATTTGTATTAGAGGTTCTTGCAAAATATGGTAGTCTTTAGAGTAGGTGTGGTCAGATTTTTGAATTGGATAACCGAAGGTGTGCAGTGCTGCTGTCTCCCTGAAGACGTCTGCTACTGGAGCTTTTATTTCCATACTTGTTCAGGTCTGTTGTTAAGGAATTATGGGATGAAATTTGTTTTCGATTTTGGAATATATGTGAGGATCAAACCTCGGGAATATTTTCAGAATTCTCGGGGATGGAGAAGGTCGTGGTTCATGGGAGTGAGGAGCTATCGCACAGCTGTTGTGCTGGAGAAGTTTACTGCAGCAGCTACTGTCTTCAGGTCCGTTCAAGGCTCATACGTATGAAATTTCTCGGAGGTTATCTCAACCATCTCAGGTAGCTTAGGTAAAAATTTTAGAATTTTTGGAGCTGAGAAAGGCCGTGTCTCGTTTTCTTTTCTCCCTCCATGCTTTTTTTTTTCAATCCCTTTTTTCTTTTTCTTTCCTCTTAGTGCTTCCTTTCTAATCAGAATCATTTAATGCAAACCTCAATAGTCAGGTTTTAAGTTTGGTTTTTAATAATTATGAGTTTGATTATTTTTAAAATCATTAAAAATTTACATATTATTAATTTTAAAATTTATAAAATTAATCTCCAAACACTAATATTAATAATAATAAAAAAATGCCTCATGATCCGTCATAGTTCATGTAACTGCCCCTCAACCACCCTACCTTTGTTTTTTGCTTCTTTTGCTTTCTTCATGTCCCCAACGACTGATCCTTATTTGTCCATTTGTTTCTTCTTCCTTTTCCTTTTCCTTTTTTTTTTTTTTTTGTCATGTGAAAAATGCGTTCCCCCTCTATATTTCACTCATGCCCGTTTTCTTCTGCGTGTTCATGGCTTTTTTTTTTTTTTTTCTCTCGCATAGATGCACCGGCCGGCCGCTATATAGCGAGTCCAAGTTGCTGACGCTGAGTGATGTATTAATGAATTGTTTTTTTTTTATCCTCTTCTTTTTTTAATTATTTTAATTTACTTCAAAAAATTACATCAAGTTGAAGATTATGGAAATGGCATAAACATATGGACAAAATATTTTTTGGAATTTTTTATTTTTTTGCTTTTTGAATTTTTGAAAAATCTCTTAAAGAAAAAAAATTTGAGTTACAACATAACTCACCAAACAACCCCCGGAAACCCACCTTAAGAAATAAAAATAAATCAAACTTCAACCAAAATCCACTTCACAAACTGAATTTTATGCAGGCCAGTTGCTTAAATCAACTCTTCTTCTCAAAAATGATTCGATTCCTTGAAAACTTAACAACTAAGACCTCTAAAATCAAAGAAATCCAGATGCCAAATGTTGCCAATTATTGAGGAGCGCATAGTCGTTATATGAGAAGCAACAATGCTCTTGTTTTCTTTTACTAGTTATTATAGCTAAGAACTTGGTTTGGCTAGTATGAACATTTTAATTTTTCATGTGATACAAAACTTTGTTTTCCTTACTTTTCAGTCCCTAGTTTGATGTGTAAAAGAAAAAATCATCGAATTTTAGTGATGGAGAGAGAAAGTCTCGGTTTACACATATTTAACCTACAAAATAATCGGCTTTGATAACAATGAGTTTCATTTTATTACAAAAGTGTCCCCTAAGTATTCGTTGGCCTTCTCATTGTCTAAAATGGTAGATCTAAGCTTAAAAAGTTGTTTTGGTTTCGGGTTGATTTTGGGTTTATGAACCTGTTTTTGAGTTATTTGAGATTATGTACAAGTTTATCAATGTGTGCAAGGTGTTTTATAGGTTTTTTGAGTTAAAAATTGGTTAAAAATTAAGTTTTTGGGTAAAAAAAAAACCATTAACGTTGATTTTGTGGCTACCAATGTAGCTGAAATACAGGGAAAGCAAGCAATATGTCGCCTAGCTTTATTTTTTTAAATATTATTTTGTGGCAGATGACATGTTTTCCTCTCCATTTTCAAATATAAAAAAATTAAGAACTCGCACGCGTGCTGTTTTCAAATGGGCCTAATGCTCAGGCCTAGCTTGCTAGGCCTAACAGTGTTTGATATCTTTTTTTTAATTTTTTTTTTATAATTAATACCTCTTTATATGTATGTTTTTATATAACTATTTTTAATTTATATTTAAATTAATATCGTTTCCCTTTGATTTTTTTTAGATTGTTTTAGCATTTTTTAAATAATGGTTGTTTTTTAATTATTTTGTATGTATTTAATGTTTTGAAGAAATTAACTATGACAGTTTTGGAAATTAAATTGTTGAAATTCAGATTTTTCATAAGAAAAAAATGACATGCATTCCCAATACCTATAACAAACAATTTAGAGTTACAAACATAATGCCACTGCTTTGTATTTGATTTGATTGTACATGATTACATAATAAATCTTCTATTTCATATCTATTTTATTGTAAAACTAAACCACTTTTAATTAATATCTGCATAACTTACAAAGCAAAACATAAAAAATAATAAATCAATACTATGTTAGATGACATCTTTGATATTTGTGTTCTCCGGATTTTGGATCCTTGTTGAACACAAGTTTGAAGTATTTTCTTGCTCAAATGAGTATTTCATAGTCTTCCCCAATATTTGCCATGCATGTCTCTTGCCATATCTTCCCTGCAAAAACTTAATAAAATACATATCATACAGAGAAATTCAGTCGTATCAGGTAAGAGATCAGAATCATTGTGTGTTGCTAATGAAAGCCACACACACACACATATATATATGTGTATGTGTGTGTGGGTGAGATTCTTCTCGAAGTTTCTTTTCTGGGCCAAAGAATATGGTGAAAAATTGAAAATTTAAGCTGTTAAAAGGAAGTAGAAATGTAGTAAAGATATCATTATGCTTGCTTTTACTATATATATATATATAATTGTATGAGACATTAATTATCAGATTTACTTAAAACCTGGGCCAAAAACAAGGACTTTCTCAAACTCTTCCTGTAATCTAGTTTAAAACATCAAAAAATAATAATATTATTACTACGTAGTAGTTGTTGTTCTTGAGGAACTTACCTGATTTTTTTTTCTTTTCTTCATCTTCTTCTACTCTCACACTTATGGAAGAGAAGTACTGTTCAAAAGAACTTAGAGGAGATAGAATCGTTGATATGATGAAGCATGAGGTGCCTTGGTCCTCTATTTATGAACGCGAGCGGTGGGATAGAACAAATTATTGTCCTGCATTTAACTTCGGTATTTTTCCCTTTTCTTTTGTTTTTCGATATATATCTTAATGATAACTTCAAAAAATTATTCAAAATCCGAAATGAACCTTCTGGAAGGCTGGAAAAAGGGTCAAAAGCTGTCGGGACTTCGAACAAGCAGTGGCGTTGCGTCAGCACCTGTTTGTGCTTCTTTCCTGCTTCCAAATGGAAAGGGGTCTGTGACTATATATTAAGGATGAAATGATGCATCTTTTATCCAAATTCGGTGATTTTTTGACATCGTTTGGACCGGTTCTTGGAGTTGGAAAAACAAAGCTACTGTACCAACATGTTGAGGCTAAGTGGTTGTCGGGGCAGCTCTCCTTCTTTCGAACTTCGATTCGAGTCCCAGTGGGAGTGGGGTTGGAGAATTTGTTCCATTCCTGTCTCTATTGGGTCCTCCATGTGCGGTATGTCTGTCACCCCCGCGGTGCCTTACTTGCTCACTGGGCTTGCAGGATGTTCAGTAAGCCGTAGGATTAATCGTGGTACGCGCAAGCTGACCCGAACATCCACGTTAATCAAAAAAAAAAAAACAAAGCTACTGTTGTTGTCACCAGGAACAATCGTTATCAATTAGTAAAGGGTGAGGTTTTAAATTTATTTTTTAATAATTATGAGTTTAAATCTTTTCAAAATTACTGAAAACTTAAATGATCGTTAATTTAAATATTTATAGAATTAGTTAAAATGCGTATAAATTATTCAAATACTGATATTAATCTTAAAAAAAAAAAAAAGCCTCATGAACCCTCATAGTTTATGAACCTGCCCCTCAACCACCCTACCTTTGTTTTTTACTTCTTTTACTTTCTTCATGTACCCAACCACTGATCCTTCTTTGTCCATTTGTTTTTTTTTCCTTTCTCCTTTTTTTTTTCCTCTGAAAAATGCGTTCCCCTTTATTTTTCACTCATGCCCGTTTTCTTCTGCGTGTTCATCATGGCTTCTTCTTTTTTTCTCGCAAAGATGCACCGGCTATATAGCTAGTCCAAGTTGCTGACTAGCTATATATGAATTGTTTTTTTTTCTCTCTCTTTTTTCTTTAATTACTTTAATTCACTTCAAAAAATTACATCATCAAGGTTGAAGATTATGGAAATGGCATAAACATGTGGACAAAATATTTTTTGGAATTTTTTATTTTTTTGCTTTTTGAATTTTTGAAAATCTCTTAAAGAAAAAAAATTCAAATTTTTGAAACCCACCTTAAGAAATAAAAATAAATCAAACTTCAACCAAAATCCATTCACAAACTGAATTTTATGCAGGCCAGTTGCTTAAATCAACTCTTCTTCTCAAAAATCATTCGATTCCTTGAAAACGTAACAACTAAGACCTCTAAAATCAAAGAAATCCAGATGCCAAATGTTGCCAATTAATGAGGAGCGCATAGTCGTTATATGAGAAGCAACAATGCTCTTGTTTTCTTTTACTAGTTATTATAGCTAAGAACTTGGTTTGGCTAGTATGAACATGGATGCTATTACTATATATATCCATGTAGAAAATAAAATTCTTGATCCATCATTCAAACTCCGTTATTGCTTCATTTGTCAAATAAAAGAAGGAAAAATAATTCTTTTTTTTTAATATAATTTAGTCCTTAAACTTTATTTATCTTCAATTACATCCTTTTATGCTCAAATTCATGATCAATTAATTAATTGATTATCCAACCTAAAAACCTTGTTCGGCATCTTATATGCTGATTAAAAATTCACCAGTTTCTCCTTAAAGCTTGTTTTTGACGTTTATAGATCATTGCACGGCACACAACTAATGCCCATCATAGTTAGAATGTGATGCAAGTCCATTCATTGCTGTGAACAATTTTACCTAACAAGACCTTCAACAAATCATTAGTTAGGTGAAACCCCTCAACCAGGTTGTATTGGCAATGCTAGTCTTAATATCCTCAACAACACATAATAGCTTAACAGCATGACCATCGGCTGCACTGAGAGCTCATAGGCGATTACAATACCTAAAGGAGATTAGGTAGACTGACATTCATGGAAGTTTCTCAAGGGGTCACTAATGTCATTATGGTACCCTTGCATTAAAATACTTGTCGTCAGACTATGAGTGTAAATATCGACGGAAATTTTCATCATTAAAACTGTTAAATTTAATAGTGAATTTAATGTTACAATAAAATTATGCAAAAAAAAATCAAATCAAATCCCAACACATAAAACAATATCAACATAACTTAGATGATGAAATTGTAAAAAAATAAAACTAGATGTCCAAAATGAAGGAAAAAAAAGACATTCTTCCTTGAAAGCATTGAGAAGCTACTGTTACCAACAACGTAAAATTTACGTTCTATTTTAGTTTATACTTTAATTTATTTATATAACTTCTTGCTTCCTTTCATCCACGGCTATTTACTCAATATTTTACCTGTGGAAGTATATTATTTCTATGAAACGTATTCAAACCCCTTCTAACAAGATTCTTTTATCTCGCTATAATTGCAAATTACAAGAGAAACATGCAATCTTAAGTGAAGAGAGAGAAAATATTTAAATCTAATAAGAAGTTGATAGAGAGAGGACATGAGATTGAAAGTATGAGAGAGACTTAGTTAGTGTTTGTTGGTGCGGCCATATGCTGTTTTTGAAATTTTTTTAATATTTTTAAATTATTTTGATATGTTAATATTAAAAATTAAAAAATTAAAAATATATTATTTAAATACATTTTTAAATAAAAAAATATTTTAGATAATGTTTAAGACAACTGTAGTAGTTACTTTTTAATTAAAAAATATCAAAATAAAAAATTATTTATTTTTTAAAATTTATTTTTAACATCACCTCTTGTTATCATGTTTTGAATTAGAAATATAAGATCACATCTTATTGCCTTGTTTATTGTGAAAAAAAAGGGGATATTTTATTTCAAAAATCACGAGCACATTGCTAATCTGTCCAGAAGCGAGTTAGGTAAGCAAATATCATTTAAAGGGAGGTCTACGATCATTCTACACCCCGAAACTAATTAGTTTGGTTGCATGGCCGACATGTTTCGCTGACTTAAGCTTTGAAGACTATGTCACTTTTCTCCCATGCAATTAAAAATTTGTTTGTTTTTATTTTTTAAAAATATTTTAAAAAAATTAAAATTTTTAATTTTTTCTTTATTATAAATTAATTTTTTTTAATATTTTCAAATTATTTTGATGTACTAATATTAAAATAAATTTTAAATAATAATAAAAATATTTCAACATATTTTCTAGTAAAAATCAATCTGAAAAACAGTTATCACCACAATACCAAACGAGCTCTAACAGTTCATGTGGTTCACCGGTTCCATTGACTAGACCTTTAAAGCACAATTTCGAGACTAGATTTGCTCAATGGGTAAATTTCTCAACTCAGACCTGTCTCTAGTTGAATCAGTTAAAAAAAAGTTGTTTTTATATGTATAAAATGATAATATTTATTTATTTTTTATGTCACACATGTGCAGCGTCGCGGCAAATACGCCTACTCTTGTAATGTATCTGGGTAATCGGGAAATAGGAGAGACAAAGATTTATTATCTTTTATCAATGTAAAGAGGGAATAAGAGTCGTTACCTAATATTTTGATCATTAAAAACCTTAATTGGTCTCAAAGATCGAACACGAAAAGTGGTTGCATAAAAGAAATGTATTAACACCTCAAATATGCCTTAAAGTAAGCTGTATTTTTTAATTGTTTAATATATGCCTAAGGTATTGTCATGTTTTGTAATTATTGGTTTATCTAAAGTTTAAAAAGAATCATTCTCATCAAAGAGATTTTTATTTTATTGAGTAAAAATCTAATTGTTCTAATGTCAATAAAAAGAAATTAATATCAGGAATGTTGCACTCGACATCATAGTGGCTTTAAAAATAATTCAATGAGAAGAATAGATTCAGACATCTTGTTCTTTGATGGGAAAATGTTTTGTTTAAGAAGTAGCTACATAGTATTATGATAAATAAGAACCCTAACTGGTCAATAGAGATTCTATGGCACCGAACTAGAGGAAAGATATTATCACCACTTGAACATCCTGCCTGAGACAAGCTGCATTACTGATTTGCATTTCACAATAAAAATCTATAGATTAATTACCCAGTGAAATACTATAAAAAGAATTCGAGCACTTACAAATAAATTCAAAAGGGTGAACCAATATTTTTAGAAATTTTTTATATAAAAAAGTAGTTCATTTAGCCAAATATCAAAACAAAAAAGATTAAAATAAAAGGGATTGGGTCATCTGGGCCTGAGGCCCAACCCAGCTTTTTCTCTTTTTTATTTTTTTTGGGCTGGGTTTAGGTCAGTTTGTATGGGCTGGGAGTATGCTCACGCATGCTTTGCACAGTGACATGGTAATTATTTTGCCTTACTAACAACTGAATTTGCAAAGCGGGGAAACGGAGGAAGCGCGTACCTGGAGCTGCTGCCTGAAGACGAGGATGACGGTGAGGGGGAGCTGGTTAACCAATGTTCCTCTCTGCGTTTTGTTTTTCCTTCCCTTCTTCTCTGATTTCTGGTCTCCTTTTTTTGCTTTATTTTATTCTTCCTCTGTTTGTGTTCTCTGGTCTTTGATTCTGTCTCTGTTTCCTTCGTTATGTCCTCTCTGCGTTCACTCCCCTGTTCTCCTTCGCGTCCGTCTGTTCAGAGGGGATGCAACCGGAGACGAGGCTTGTGCTCGTGCGTTGGCTGGCCAATGCTTCTCTCTGTTTCTGTCTCGTTTGCTTCTCCAATCTTCCCCTGTTTTTTTTCTATGTTCTCCCCTTTGTTCCTTCTCCAGCTTTTTCTCTGGTTTGTGTTTTTGGCCCCCTCTCTCTCGGTCTCTCTCAGTTTAGTTCCTCCTGGTCTCTCTCTGTTCTATCTCCCCTGTGTCTGTCTGCGTCCTGTGTGGTCTCCTGGAATGCTCTGTTGCTGTTAAAGATGGAGCTCTAGAGTTGTTGCAGGAATACAATGGTCTGGACTCACCTTCTGTTTCTCCCCTCTATTCGTGGCCTTTCTCTTGCTTTTATAAAGCCAGAGAATGCCATGCAGTGGTAATGGCCGGCTTGGTAACGGCATGCAGCGAGGGATAATAGCCGTGAGATGTGCCCCATAACTAAAACAATTTTCATGTCTTTATTGCTGAAACAGTTTCTAAGGAAGAAGAAGGCAGTGAATGGTTTTTTTTTTTTTTTTTTTTCTGAAACGGCTCCGTTTTCCCAATTCAAATGGCTATTTTTTATTTGGTTATTTGAGTTTTGCAATTTTATAATCAAGCCCCTAGATAAATTGTGACTGTACCCCTGGATTTTAGCATAATTTTCAGCACAGTCCTTGTTTTTCTGAATTATTCAATTCATTCCTTAATTGCTCTAAATTTTGGCATTTCTTCAATTAAGCCCTTGATTTCATTAATTAAACTAAATCCAAATTCAATTTAGTCCCCAATCTTCCAATTTATATTGCATTGACTCAAATTTCAATTTATTCTTCATTCATTTCATTTTTTCCATTTTTTTTTATTTTTCATCATTATTTTTATTATTTTTATAAAGTAAGAATAAAAAGGGTCAAATTTTGGGTTATGACAAGGAATACATCTTACAGATAAGTTCTTAACCTTATATGCTAAAAGTGAACAAAATATTTTTTTTGGTATTTGAAATATTAGCATAGTTCTCATGACTTTAATAAATTGATTATTAAAGCCAAAATGCATACTAATACATAATTTTGAATTTTTTTGTTGTATGAAAATACAATATGATTTTTCTTTTATCTTTGAGAGACTTGATTATATGCAAGAAAACAAAATATTTTTTTTTGTTTTATAATTTTTTGCAATATTTCAGAGAAAACCAGGTATTTTAATATCAAATTTGTATATTTACAGTATAAAATATAAACTAATATTAATCAAAATTGATAAAAAAAATACGCGGGAAAATCATGAAATTTTTAAAGGATTTTTAAAAATGTTTTTGGAATTTTTGGATTTTTTTCTGTTTAATATATAATATTATAATAATATATATTGGGATGGGCTAGCCCAAATATATGGGTCGGGCCCATCCTTGCTAGCCCCAACCAAGAAGAAATTATGTCAAGGTGGGGCCAAAAGAGTGTTGGGCTAGTATTGGCCTAAATGTATTTTTCTTTTCCTTTTGGACTAGGTTGGAACTAGTTCGTCCTAGTGAATTCACTCTCCATTATTCACGTAGAATATTGGAGCAGCTGAAGGAGAAGAAGAAGGAGGAGGAGGAGGAGGAGGAGGAGGAGGAAGAGAAAAGGAGGGGCTAACTTGGCGGTGAGGTGTTGTTGTTCACGATGGTGGTGTTGTGGCTGCAGGCAATGATTCGCAATGGTTCTTCCTCTTCTCTCTACTATTTTTTTGTATTTTTCCTTCTTTTTGTCTCTGTTCTCCTCCTCCTTTGTTTCTCTCCCTATTTTTTAGCTCTAGTTATTCTTCTATTCTTCTTTAACTCTTCTCTCTGTCTCTATTCCTCTTTATTTTTCTTTCCCTTCTTTTCTCTTTGATTTTGGTTTTTTTTCTTTTTTTTTTTTCTCTCTATTTTTTTTTTGTTTCTTTGTTCTCTCATCCTCTCAAAAATGTCTTTCCTCCTCCGATATTTATAAGGAGCAGGAGAAGAGGGCCACCTTACCTTATCATAGCGCAAGATAAGGTGGTTAGGGCGGCCGCTGTGTAGCCGCACCAGAGAGACTCTTGTAGGGCAAAGCTTCCCTCTTTTCTTCATCATGGTAGCAAGCATGTAGAGGTATGGGTTATGTCGGGTTTGGGCAAGTAGGGAGGGAAAGAAAGAGGGAAAATGGGTGCTGTAAAGGAGGGGAAAAAACCTTATTCCCTTGCTTTTGAACATTAAGGGAAGAAGAAGATACACAGTTTTATTCAAAATAATATCGTTTTGGAGTTTTGGTTTTTTGTTTTAATGAATAGTACATAAAACAGCACCAATTTGTACAGAACTAGGATTTGATGATAGGACTATCCGTTAAATTATTTCCAATGTTTCCTGAATCAATAAGATGACATCAACCATGATGAAAACTACAAATGCTGTACTCTTGATCGTGTCTATCAACATGATAATCTTAGACATCGGGAAATCTTTATCCAAAGGAAGTTGTGTATATATATATATATATATAACAGCAAATCCATTGGGTTTCTGTAATTAATGAGGTAATGCACTTGCCAATATTGGGCCTTGAATGACCTAACCCAAATTGTAAAAACGTTATGTTTTACTATACTTTCCGTCATGGATTTTCCTCCAAATTTCTAGGCCTCCGAACTCTGCAACAACGATTTTTTTTTGCTCTCTTCGTTCCCTTTTGCAGTTTTAAAAGCTTTGGATACTAATTTTTTCGAGTGGATGGATGAGAAGACTAATTGGAAATTCTTGATAACAATTTTGCACCTAACATTTTATGCAATCAAAGATAAACTATGAAGAGAAAAAAGTGCAAGATAGTTTAGTGTCGACGATATTTTGTGGTAACAATTATTAAAGTGTAGATTGCTCGCAATTTTATATCAAGTAAGAGGGCATAAACTTGTAAGAGATTTAAAAAATAAAATTTTAGTATGCATATTATGTAAATAATATAATATTTAAAGTTGTATTTGATTCGATAAAAATACTAGCATGCAAACTAATTTATACAAAATAAATATATTATACTTGAATTAAAAATAGTGTGGATATTAGGTGATTGTTGAAGATTAATTATTGCATGAAGTAAAGATGTTATGGTCAAGGATTAATCAAGTAGTTTGTCATTGAGACTGAAACTTGATGCAACAATTTTCTAACAAATAACCTCCCACGATTTCAACATAATTTTAAAGGATGCATTTACTTTAAAAGTCTAAGAAACAAATGAAGATTAATTTCGTTTAATTTAATCAATTTAATTTTTAATTGAATTTTTAACTTTTTAATTCTTTCAAAATTACCCCTGAAAAAGTCAATTAAACTCCCTATAGTATCTTGCCTTTTCACTTTGGTCCTTGAACTTTAATTCTTGCAATTTTAACCCTAATCAGCCCTGAATTTTAATATTACTTCAATTAAATTCTTGATTTTTTTAATTAAACTAATTCTAAGCTTAATTGAGTCTCTGAATTTATCAATTCTTCATTTAAACTCCTGATATCATTAATTAAACCAATTCAAAGTTCAATGAAGTTTCTAGACTTGTCAATTCCTACAATTCCTACCAAAATTAACTTCTAAAGTTATAATTCCACCCTGAATAACCCTCAAAAACTTCTTATTTGTGTTGTCTTGACTCAAATCTCATTTTTTTTCTTCATTCATTCCATTCATCATTTCATTTTCTTTTTATTTATATAAAAATCAAAATCAAAAATAAAAAATTGAATTATCATATTGTCGTTGGAATTCCGACTTGAATTAAATGGTGTCCTATCAAATCCAGGTTTTGTTTTGCTCTCTTCAAACACCTTGAGATGCACTCTTCCATTTTTTTTCATGTTTTCACCCACCGATTCAGGATTGATATTGTCAATGTTATAGATTTTGTCAAATACCAACCTATCTTTTGATTGCATACTCTCCTTTGAAGCTTCATATATCCTTCGAAGTTCAGGTGTCAACGACCCGTCAGAATCATACACAATCCCTTATCCATGACTAGAATCACCATCACCATATTGTTCATTGTCCTGAGATTCATATCTTGAGAGTTCAACAGCAGCTCTTGCAGCATGTGCTGCGTAAGCTGCTGATTCAAAAGCCTCTAGAGCTGCAGAAGCTACATCTTTGTATTTCCTTCCGTTCGATGATCCGGACAGCTCCTCCTCCGGCAAAACGTGGGTTCTGGCTTGGTACTCGGAAGCATCTGACTTGACTGATTTATAATCATGCTGCTGCTGCTTTGGCTGGTCGACATCCAGATTTTCCTGAAACCAACAACGACTGTTTAACCTCAATATTCCATTGGAAATTGTACTCATTTTGTAATGTAGAAGACTCGTACTTGTGCAACCACAGGAGCATCTTCCTCCAAATGCAGGATGATACCATTCTCAGTTGCAATGTCCTTTAGCAGTTTCTTTCTGCTTTCCAAGCTTGGTTGTCTTGCAGAAAGATTTTGTATAATCTAAAACAACGAAAGAAAAACACAATTAAATAAGATGTGAGAAGAAAATCTGGTACAATTTAATCTACAAATATTCAGCTATTTACATTAGGATGCACTCCGCAGTTTCTGCGCAACTCGACAGCACGAGCAACGAATTCTTTTCCAAATCTCGATGTGAAAACTCCACGAATTTCTTGCAACTCTGGAAACTCGCCACATCTGGAAGATGCAAAGATCAAGCTCGATATTGCCTCCTTGAACTCAGGACACTCTCTATGTAAACAACGGTAATCCATATAAATTAAAAATATTCAATCTCAGAACAAAGGAAACAAAGTTTTCAAACCCTGTATCACCACCACAGAAAATGAACATGATTGATGAAATTCAAGAAACTAACTTGTTTGTTTCAAGTTGACCAACTCTTTCGATCAGGAAATTTAAGTAATCCTCCATCATATCAAAAGCACCCAGCATATTCTGATCCTTGATGACATGCTCAACCTGTCGAGCAAACTCCATCACATATAAAATATATAAAGATTGAAAGATCAAAGAAGCAAAAGGTAAAGGGAATATCATGAATTTACGCGAAGTAGAGCTCTTTCTTGGTGTCCAAGGTTAAGGAGCTGAATAACATCAGACTTTGCAAGGGAAAACCTGGCTTGTCTCTGGTTCTTGAGGATGACGATCCTACATAGTGCTAGTTTTGCTAGAGAACTGAATTTAGAGGTCTTGAGTTTCCTCCGGAAAAGAGCATCCAGTTTCTTTCCCATGTTTTGCAGTCTATAATTTGTTGCTGCTGGTCTCAAACACCATGAAAGGCCTGAAGAAGCAAAACCTTATTCAGGGAAGTTTAAGAACCTCAAGGAGTAAACTAAGACCATGAAAACTTCTCGATACAAATTGTAGTTCCTGTTTGATGTGTCTGTCTGTGATGAATTTCTATCACAGTCAGCTTCTCAGTTCACAGGGTGTCATATGTAGCAATCTATAATGTCTCGCAAATTGGACGTTATCAGTTAGGTCAATATTGGTGAAGGTGATTTTAGCCCGTTCTCTACTTTGAATTGGACAGAGATTTTTTGGTTGTTCTTGGCGGCTGCCGCTTCTTTTTGTCTAGAAGAAGGAATAATTCAGAAAACTATAAGCTATAATTTAAACAGAGATATTTTATTTTTATTAATATTTTTCTCAAGAGGTGAAACTGTTGTTTTTCCGTTGGCCATGACCTTCGAGGGTGTAAAGGCCAAAAGGGCAAAGAAAAATACAATGCAAAACTACCACATGATATACAATTTTTTATTTTTTTTTGTCGAATTTCAGGTCTTAAAAAATGTTGGCACATTTTAAGCGAATAATAATTTCACAAGTTTTCATGAAACTGTCAATCAAATTTATTTTGAAATTATATTTATGACAAGATAATGATTATCTTTATTAAGGTAATGTTTATTATTGCAGTCTAATCATAATTTTTTTAAAAATAATTATTTTTTTACTTCAGATTAATTTTTTGATGTTTTTGTATTAATTTGATGTGATGGTATTAAAAAAAAATTAAAAATAAAAATATATATTATTTTAATATATTTTCAAGCGAAAAACACTTTAAAAAATAATATTTATCATAATCATCACAAACTCTGCCTAAATAAAAAGTGAGATTCTAAACTGAATATACGAGGCTAACCATCTTTCATAATATTGGATGACCTATTTATAATGGTATAATATTTGATACTCATCTAAATATCTAATTCTAATTTTATATAAATTTTGTCTATCAAATTAAAAAATTAAACAATAAATCATAGTACAGGTTAAACTCTATATTATTAATAACAATATGAATCCTAATTATTATAATTTTGATCAATTTAATCAATTTTTTTTTATTATAGCAATCCACAAAAATCAATGAAGAAAAAATCTTTTTTTTCCTCCCTCTTGTTACTCTCCCGATAAAACAACCTAAAGAAAGACCAACACTTTCTTTCTATATTTATCTTAGCATGTGTCAGCCACAGACAAAAATAAAATAGGAAAAAACTTTTTTTTTTCCTTCTGTACACCTACAGACATGCACAAATATATATTTTCATAGCTTCAATTTATTTTCTTTTCAATTCTAGTTTTCTTGACCCAATACCCAACATGTTATTGTGCATCTCGAGTGTTGACAATGTGAGTCATGCTAGGGTTTTTTGCTAGGAAGGACCACGCAAATACAGAATTCATAGATAAGGACCTAAAAATCAAAGTAGAGTTTAATAGTCTTGTACCCGATACTTGAAGTAGCCTGTCAAGAAGGTTTGGAATTTATCTTTTGTGAAGATAGTTGGCCACTTGCCAACTTGGCCAACTTGGCCAACTTGGCCACTTGCTCCTTCATGGATGCTTGCCTATAAATAGGCAAGCATCCAAGCATTACAATTACACAAAAGAAGAGAGAAAGAAAAGAGAGTGAAGAGGGAAATCCCACTAAATTGTGAGGTATTTGTGAGAGAGTAAGTGAGGTGTTTTCTCCTAGTAATAGAGAGATTCTTAGTTGTTCTCCTATTATTTGAGAGATGTTGTAATTCCCACATTACTAGTAAAATCCTTCTATACTTGCCCGTGGACGTAGCCTAATTGGGTGAACCACGTAAATTCTTGTGTGTCTCATTTCTCATTTATCCTGTCCCTTACCTTTTGTCTTGTCGGGTTTGCATGCCAATATCCTAACAGTGGTATCAGAGCCTGGTTGGTTGGTGTTATTAACACACAAAAGTTATTCGTGTATACGGTTACTATTCACGTCTACGGCACTATTCACCTATACGGCACTATTCATCCATACGGTACTGTTCACTTACTGTTGGCGTATATAGAAAGTCAGTGCGGTGATTAAATACAGTCTAGGAAGTTCTGTCTAAGGAGATTGGGTTTTAAGCGGGACCGTTTGTGACCCCTCCAATCTTTCCTGGGAACTTACTTAGTGAAGTATTATTCACACGATACTATTCTATATACGTTACAGATCTGTGAAACGGTGATAGCTGAATAGATCTCGGTGAATACAATGGCAGCAAAGTACGAGATTGAGAGGTTCAAGGGGAGCAATTTCTCACTGTGGAAAATGAGAATCAAGGCAATCTTGAGGAAAGACAATTGCTTGGCAGCAATTGGGGATCGGCCCGCGGAGATCACTGATAATGCAAAATGGAATGAGATGGATGGCAATGCTATTGCTAACATACATTTAGCACTAGCTGATGAAGTATTATCAAGTGTGGCGGAGAAGAAAACAGCTAAGGAGATATGGGAGACTCTAACAAAGCTATACGAGTCCAAGTCTTTGCACACTAAGATTTTCTTAAAGCGGAGACTTTATACCCTTCGAATGGCAGAAACCACGTCGGTGACTGACCACATCAACACAATAAGAACTCTATTTTCACAACTCACTACGTTGGGTCAACAAATAGAGGAAAATGAACGTGCAGAGCTTCTACTTCAAAGTCTTCCTGATTCGTATGATCAGCTCATTATCAACCTAACCAATAATATCCTCTTAGACTATTTAGTCTTCGATGATGTTGCAGCCGCTATCCTGGAAGAAGAAAATAGGCGCAAAAACAAAGGAGACAGAAACAATTCAAACCAAGCAGAGGCGTTATTGGTGTCAAGAGGAAGATCAACGGAACGTGGCTCCAGTGGGAGTCAAAGGCAGGGGAGGTCCAAATCAAGAAGTAAGAAGATGGTGAAATGCTACAACTGTGGCAGAAAAGGGCACTTCAAAAAGGATTGTTGGTTTAAAAAGGGTATAGAGAATACTGCAGAGTCATCAAGACCTCAAGGATGTGTTGCAAGCACCTCAGAAGATGGAGAGGTTCTATATAGTGAAGCAGCAACAATCTCTACAGATAGAGAAGAGCTCGCTGAGGTCTGGCTAATGGATTCAGGAGCAACATGGCATATGACCCCTAGACGAGATTGGTTCCATACATATGAACCTATCTCTGGAGGCAAAGTGTTCATGGGTGATAATCATGCTGTAGAGATTTCTGGCGTTGGCACCATCAAATTAAAGATGTATGATGGCTTAATTCGTACTATTTCAGGAGTGCGACATGTGAAAGACTTAAAGAAGAATCTTTTGTCCGTAGGACAATTTGATAGTCTTGGCTGTAAGATCCGAACAGACAATGGAATCATGAAAATTGTCAAAGGCGCGCTGGTGGTTTTAAAGGCAAGAAAGACAGTTGCAAACATGTTTGTATTAATGGGAGAAACACATCAGGGGGCAGAAGCATCAATCGCATCAGCCAGTCCTGCAGAAGAGAAGACGATGATGTGGCATCAAAAACTAGGCCACATGTCAGAGAAAGGTTTAAAGGTTCTCTCTGATCAGAAGTTACTCCCTGGGCTTACAAAGGTTACTTTACCTTTTTGTGAGCACTGTGTTACAAGTAAACAACACAGGTTGAAGTTTGGCACGTCAACAACTAAGAGCAAATGCATCTTAGACCTGATTCACTCTGATGTTTGGCAAGCACCGGTTGTATCCTTAGGAGGAGCAAGATACTTTGTATCATTCATAGATGACTTCTCCAGGAGATGTTGGGTGTATCCGATTAGAAGGAAGGCAGATGTGTTCTCAGTTTTTAAAACTTTCAAAGCGCGAGTAGAACTTGAATCTGAAAAGAAGATCAAGTGTTTGAGGACTGACAATGGAGGAGAATATACCAGTGATGAATTTGATAACTTCTGTCAACATGAAGGTATCAAAAGGCAGTTCACAACGGCATACACTCCATAACAAAATGGAGTGGCAGAGCGGATGAACAGAGCTCTATTGGAAAGAACAAGAGCAATGTTGAAGGCTGCGGGTCTAGAAAAGTCATTCTGGGCAGAAGCAGTCAATACCGCCTGTTATGTGATAAATCGATCTCCATCTACTGCAATTGAGTTGAAGACACCAATGGAGATGTGGACTGGAAAGCCAGCTGATTATTCTCGATTGCATATATTTGGAAGTCATGTGTACGTGATGTACAATACTCAAGAGGTCAGCAAACTGGATTCAAAATCCAGAAAATGTGTATTCTTGGGATATGCTGATGGAGTGAAGGGGTATCGCTTGTGGGATTCCACTGCCCACAAGGTAGTCATCAGCAGAGATGTCATATTTGCAGAAGATAAAATGCAAATGGAAGAAAATAATAGCATTTTAAAGGAGACTACAGAAGTCCAGATAGAAAATACTCAGAATCATACTTCTTTTGAAGCTGTACCAGAGCATGAAGAACAAGAACAAATAGAGTCTGAAACTCTTGAAGTTCGACGGTCAACTCGTGAAAGAAGACCACCGGCTTGGCACTCAGAATATGTTACTGAGAGCAACATTGCATATTGTCTTCTAACAGAGGATGGAGAGCCATCAACTTTCCATGAGGCTATTAAAAGCACAGATGTATCTATGTGGATGACAGCAATGCAAGAGGAGATTGAAGCTCTGCACAAGAATAACACTTGGGATCTTGTTCTGCTACCACAAGGAAGAAAGGCCATTGGCAACAAATGGGTTTACAAGATAAAGCGTGATGGCAATGATCAAGTGGAGCAGTATCGTGCAAGATTGGTGGTGAAAGGATATGCTCAGAAAGAAGGAATAGACTTTAATGAGATATTTTCTCCGGTGGTACGACTTACTACAATCAGAGTAGTCTTGGCGATGTGTGCTATATTTGATCTTCACTTAGAGCAGTTAGATGTGAAAACTGCATTTCTTCATGGAGAACTTGAAGAAGAAATTTATATGCTCCAACCAGAGGGTTTTGCTGAAACAGGCAAGGAGAACTTGGTTTGCAGGTTGAACAAATCTCTATACGGTCTCAAACAGGCGCCGAGGTGTTGGTACAAGAGATTTGATTCCTTCATAATTAGCCTTGGGTACAACAGACTCAGTTCAGACCATTGTACGTATTACAAGAGGTTTGAAGAAAATGATGTTTTCATCATTCTGTTGTTGTACGTGGATGACATGTTGGTAATAGGCCCCAACAAAGATCGAGTCCAAGAATTGAAGGCACAGTTGGCTAGGGAGTTTGATATGAAGGACTTGGGACCAGCAAACAAGATTCTAGGGATGCAAATTCACCGAGACAGAAGTAAGAGGAAGATTTGGCTTTCTTAGAAGAATTATTTAAAGAAGATCTTACGACGCTTCAACATGCAAGATTGTAAGCCAATTTCCACCCCACTTCCTGTTAACTTCAAATTATCCTCAAGTATGTCTCCTAGCAATGAAGCAGAGAGGATGGAGATGTCTCGAGTACCGTATGCATCAGCAGTGGGAAGTTTAATGTTTGCCATGATATGTACAAGACCAGACATTGCACAAGCAGTGGGAGCAGCTAGTCGATACATGGCAAATCCTGGTAGAGAGCATTGGAATACTATCAAGAGGATCTTGAGATACATCAAGGGTACCTCAAATGCCGCATTATGTTATGGAGGATCAGAATTTACTATCAGAGGTTATGTTGACTCAGACTTTGCTGGTGACCTTAAGAAAAGAAAATCCACTACAGGCTATGTGTTCATAATTGCAGGAGGAGCTGTGAGCTGGGTCTCTAAACTTCAGACTGTTGTAGCGTTATCCACAACAGAAGCTGAGTATATGGCAGCTACACAGGCTTGTAAAGAAGCAATATGGCTGAAGAAACTTATGGAGGAGCTCGGGCACAAACAAGAGAAGATTCTTTTGTATTGTGATAGTCAGAGTGCCTTGCATATTGCAAGGAATCCAGCTTTTCATTCAAGAACAAAACATATAGATGTTCAGTATCACTTTGTTCGCGAAGTGGTGGAAGATGGAAGTGTGGATTTTCAGAAGGTTCACACAAAGGAAAACCCAGCAGATGCTTTAACCAAACCGGTCAACACTGATAAGTATATATGGTGCAGATCCTTTTGTGGCCTAGCAGAAACGTAAGCAGCATGAAGATGGCAAGTATTGAAAGGATTGAAGAATCACAAATTATCAAGTGTGAAGACTTGATTAAATCATCAAAGTCTTCAAGTGGGAGAATGTGAAGATAGTTGGCCACTTGCCAACTTGGCCAACTTGGCCAACTTGGCCACTTGCTCCTTCATGGATGCTTGCCTATAAATAGGCAAGCATCCAAGCATTACAATTACACAAAAGAAGAGAGAAAGAAAAGAGAGTGAAGAGGGAAATCCCACTAAATTGTGAGGTATTTGTGAGAGAGTAAGTGAGGTGTTTTCTCCTAGTAATAGAAAGATTCTTAGTTGTTCTCCTATTATTTGAGAGATGTTGTAATTCCCACATTACTAGTAAAATCCTTCTATACTTGCCCGTGGACGTAGCCTAATTGGGTGAACCACGTAAATTCTTGTGTGTCTCATTTCTCATTTATCCTGTCCCTTACCTTTTGTCTTGTCGGGTTTGCATGCCAATATCCTAACATCTTTTTCTATGTGTTTGTTCTTGGCGAATTTGGCTGAGCCTTGTGTTATATTATATGCTGTTTTGAAGCTTGTGGATTAACAACACAAACTACAATAATTTGTGAAAGCATCATTTAATTGAATATTTTACCAAAAGGCCTTGTCATCCCCAAGTGATGATGAGTGTATCAGAACCCTGTTTTGTAATCCAAGTGGGCATCACTTGTGTAGAAGTTTATTCATTTCTCATATTAAATCCCAAGTTGTATTTGTTTATTTGCCTTCTTTTTCTTTCCTTTTCCCTTTCTTTATTAATTCCTGGATACAGGTGGGTCCTGGCCATGAAAGCAAAATATGAGCAACACTTTACGTGTAGCTTAGTGGTCTTCGAAAGAAAAGTTTACGGAACCAAATTCATCAATGGTGGGTTCTCCTTTATGATAGATTTCACCTTATTTTAACTAGATTTATGGTGAGTTAGGTTCGCTAGAATAAAAAGATTAGAATTCGGGTTCGAGTTCGAGTTCGTACAAGAGTAAAAACGCATCATTCTAGAGAGAGAGAAAACGGAGGGCGACATGGCTACATGAATATGGCGAGCAACAAAGCCTTAGCATTCAGTTTGACAGTATGGTGTAAGAGATCAAGGCCAGATTAAGAAAGAATTAACTCTGGAAAAAAGAAGAAAATGGAACTGTTTGACAGACAAATTGAAGGGCTGACTAATTGTACCTCACAACTTGGCAACGTGAATGCCTTAATGGCCATGACTGGTTTAAGATATTTTACAAATACATGGGAATATAAGCAAGCTGGACCTCTCATGTTTCAACTTTCAACACCGAAATGATGCGTTCAGACTCCTAAATCAAGGAAAATCAAGCCTAAATAACGAAGTCAAATTCTCCTTCTATAAAGCGTGCTTGATACTGCAACGCATGTTCTCATGGCTCTGTTCATGGCTGAAGGTCCCAAGGAAATTGAATTGGAGCTTCTTGGAAATTACTTCCAAGTCCAGTTCGGTACGGAGTCCACACGCTATTGTTTACGGAACCAGAGCATGCTCGGACTTGAAACGGTAAAGATATCATAAGCTCGGACTCGAATAAGCCAACTTGACCGAGCGTGTTTTGGTTAGGGAAAGAAAATGGGCACTCAGGGTTTTCCTCGGTCAACTCAACGAGCTTGCAGATTCCAGCTCTATAAGGGTCACATTAATGCTATAAATCCCAGCAACATTAGGTTCTATCAGTGTGGATTCCTGTCATGTCAGAAGTAATCTAAACCATTGATCTAATCATGATGTTCTTTCTAGACCATTATCAAGCACTCATTCTAAACATCCATTGCATCCTGACCATTGATTCAGCATAGCTAGCCACCCTTTTACCCTAATTTAAATTATCAGGAGAGAAGTCCAAATATAACCCATAGTTGGATGAAAGTTGAACCAACAAGGAACCTTAGGCCCTGTATCGAGCACCAAAGCCTGTCGTCTTCAGTGCTGGCTTTGCGAGGGAGAAGTTTATATGCACATGCTGAAACATTCCTTGCACAGCAAATTTGAAAGCACCATTAAAGGCTACAAAGACAAAGTATACCAGAATGCCACACATGTCCTACGAGCCTTGTTGCCCAGCAGATGGATGCTTCTGTGGGTATTAGAATAAGAGATCCACGACTGTAATGGTGAGAATGGATAGAGAGAAGCACAATTCCCATATTCAAACACAATTATACAATTATGTGTTTCTGATATTATGATAACTGAATTTTCAAAACAATGAAAGCAGAAAGTGCTATGTTTGCCCATGGATAAAATGGGGACATGAACATTTTGACAGTCTCTGCTCACCAAGGTAAAACCAGTTTGGGATAGAGCACAACTAGACATGAGAAATACTTGTTTCATTCATCGAACTCATGCATGTGATCTAATAGATAGTTAGCTGCCAGTTCTTCATTCTTGTTGCATGCAAAGAACACCTCCAATACTAAGGCTCGATCAAAGCCCATTGCTACAAGCTGCCAAATTGACTTTGTCAATGTAGACCCGAGGAAAAGATAGTTTAGATCATAAGGAAATTAGAGACTTATAAGGACTTCTGCTTTTCTGCATGTGTACACGCTCTTGAGCATCAAGAGCAGAAGGAAGGAAATTATCATCTCATTAAATGCACAATTTCAAGGACATCACATAACCATGGAAGTAAACTTTTAGCGATGTATGCAATAGATAATTCAAGGATTTCAATGCATGTGGCATATGCCATGACCACCTAGCACCTAAAGTGCAAATCAAAGGTTAACGGAGGCATAGAAGCACTAGAAAAAGGAAAACAAATATCAATCAAATTTAGCAGATGCGGTCCCAACAATACTTCTCAGGGCATGTATGAAAAATGCAAGCGACCAAGATAACTCAAAACTGTGATTCGGCTACAAATTTTAAGTGAAAAATGAAACAAAGCACCAATAGTCAAAGAAATAGTGTCAAATGATGAACTTACACGGTCTATTGCTTCACGCTCCTCAGGGGTGACAGTCACTGTCTGTGGCGCCGCAGAAGCTAATTGGCCAAGCACATTCCTGATTATCCATAAATAGATGCAATTTAGTATCACATGCAAGGAATTCTGTGCATATCATTCAAAAAACAGATTCATCTCACCCCTCTCCTTCAACAGGTTCATTTATCAAGCGCAGGAAATCGGGCTGATGCTCTTGAATGAGCCGCATCAAGTGTGGATTTTGCTTCCCTAGCTCCTGAAGCATAGGCTGCAATACATTAAAAGACATTGATCGGCTGTAGGTTAGCACCTTAAAGTATGGCAACAAGCAGAAAAAAACACATAAATCAGAATCCTACAAAGTACCTGTAGGATTTGAGGGTTTGCTTGCACCATAGCTCGCAAGGCTTGGAACTGAAATTAAGGAGAGGGGTCTATAAAAGCTTCAAGCAAATTAGTGAATGTTACACTAATAATAAAAATCTAAAATACCTGTTGGCTGTTGCGTAAGAAATCCAAGTTGCCTGCACCAGCATTAGAACCCGTACTGGGTAGGCCCTGGTTCCATAACAATGATATTCATCAATTGAACCACCCTAATGAGGCCTGGAAACTACGGATCAAAGAAATACATACCTGTGGAAAGAGATCTAATGGATTTGCATTTGGTCCACCACTAGGAGGTGCAGCTGGTTGCTGAGCCTGAGCTGGAGGATTTACAGCGACACCACTTGCTGGACCTTGGGCAACTGGCGGAACCTCAGCTTGCTCTGGAATACCCTGATATTACAGTCCAAATACTAAATTGACTACCACCATACTAGTAAATAAAGAAAACAAAACAAGTGTGAGTAAAATACACTTGCAGCCAACTAAAGTCTCACAAAAAGAAGAAGAAATGTTAACGCTCTTATCAGTACAAAAGTGTTGATCTCATTATCACTAATTAGCATAACAAAATGTTGATGATTTATTTCAAGTACATAAACCATATACACATAGATGTAATGATGGCTTCTCATGAATGTTTCCATTTTTGCGAAGGGGGATTATTGCCGAAGTCTAGGTCTTTGGCTGGCCAATATATTGCCATTAAGGCTTGATATTAAACAACATATTGCTATTAAGGTTCAACAGTATTGTCCAAGAAAAGACATTGAGAAGATGGGGGAGGGAGAGCTCAAGATGAACAAATAATATCAAAGATCAGACAATATATACCAACACTTTTCAGTTTTCAATTAGAGAAGAAAAAATGAAAGCAACTGAGAATAAACTAGATCCAGTCACCAGGTTACAGAATTATGGACCCACAATTGTTCAATGACTTACTGAGTATAGATATTCAACAGCTCGCTCGGGGTTGTTGAATGCAGCACGTAGAGCACGAACAACAGTCTCTCGGTTCCAACTTCCTCCACCCATATCGAGAATCTCTTGAATGGTTGCCTCTAAGTTACTTCCTGCAACAAGATTTGAAGCCGCTTGCCCATACATGTCTGCATCTGAACTGCTACAATAACAAGAAAATATCCAAATATATAAACATATAATAGTGGAATCTCCGATTCTGAAGTGCTTCAATGACAAGAAAAGAAAAATATTACATAACAATGGGAATGCATCAAGTGTTCAAATAGTTATGAATCATTTTACTACCTCAAGGCCAATTTAATGATTTATTATAATTGGCTAGTAACTGGTGCATGACCCACCAATAATTTTGATTAATATTTCTTATTAAGAGCAAAGATTTGAATATTTTATCATTTGGTTATCAAGAAACCTCACAAATCTACATCCGTCCAGAATAAGTATTCTCATATTAAGAGAGAGTTTTCACTGATATGAGGTTCAGGAATTGAAAAAAAAAAAAAAGCTGTTTCCTTTGTGATTCTAATTGAAATAGGTTATCTTCTATAATTTTATAACTTTAAATTTTTCATAAAAGAACTCAACGAATCATAGGAGCTTGTGATAAATTTCAATTCACTGCTTAATTGAGAAATCTTCCATATTTAATATGTATTATTTACATAAAAAAATTAACTGACAAATTTCTTGATTAACTGAAGATTTACTACCCAATAATAATGAAAGTTGATTAGGCTATGTATTTTTCTGCTGTTGACATTTACGCTACAAATAATTTTCCCATTCATAGGGTTGAATATCACATATTATGGTGTTCGTTGAACATTAAAATTAAATATTTAAATCTGTATGCCAAATAGACTGTTACACTAAAAGCAAAACCAAAGAAAATAACATGAGCAACAATGAGATTGGTTGTTGTTTTCTAAAATTTCAGCTAACATGAGAACTTTATATGATTTTACAAGCCATGGTGATCCATGATGTCGACAAAAAAATTAAATTCCTACTAAAATAGAAAAAAAAAAACAGTACAATTGTTAACAATGCAGAGAAAAATAAATAAAAGATACATACTTTGTAATCATTTTTTCCATTTTTATTAAAAAAATGTGTTAAATACATATATATATATATAAAAAAAAAAAAAAAAAAAACTGCACAACACACAATACAAAGGAAAAAGTTGAATAGTAAACAAACAAGAAGTGGAAACATTCTTTTACGGATCCTTTTTTTATTACTAACCCTTTCTATTAGTAAAAAAAAATCACATACAAAAAAAATTCATGTGCATGACTTGTGACATAAAAGCTAGGAAATGAAAGAAGGAAACCATGTAATCCATGCTAAAGATGAGTTGATAAAGATAATCCAGTTAATTGAATTATGAAATTGAAGGCTGTAGATCATGAAACTTATATAGACCAAAACACATGTGATCATGGTATCAAACCCCTTAACAGTGATAATAAAGAAGATTGGTTAAAAACTAGTACAAGAAAATACTCACAGAGCTGAAATAACTACAGCAGGACTGGATTCAGCAGCAGACTGAGGCCTGCAAGATTCACAACTTCAGAACAGAAAAGACCAGAAAATACAAACCCAAGTAATAGCAGAAAATGCAAACATATTCTGACATTTGAACAAAACACAGAAGATAGTAGAAATAGGCTGTAAATTCAAAACCCACAATGCTGCAGCTGGGACAGCAGCTGGGACAGTAGCTGGGACAGCAGCTGGGACAGTAGCTGGGACAGCAGCTTGAGATGTTGATGATGGTTCGGTCACATTGGAAGGCAAAGAACTTGTAGGTTGGGCCTGTGAGCAAGCAGTTGTATTAGTTTACCTCAGAAAGTGACTTAACAACAGAAATTGAATCATATTGCTAACAGAGCATCTGTTATTGCTGCTTGTTGCGAAAATAATGAAAAGCAGAAAGAAGGATGCAAAAAAGTTCAAGATCTGTAATTTTAGCTACAAAAAGATATCCTCTTGCTTGATCAGGATATCTAATAAATGGGTGTTTGTTAAACCAATAACATTAAAATGCATTTATAAATATTGGTAGTGTGTCATTTCTTGGAGAGCCATTTGAAAGATCAAAGTCACATTTAGATTTTAGAGTGTCCATTGCTTGAGGGATGCTGGGGGTATGGCATAAACGATTGATAAAAATCAATAACAGGGAACAGTGTGCTGACATCATTCTTGGGGTGTGCTTTACAGAATTAGCATGGATTGTGGCTGTCACTTGGATCATGTCAGACACAATGGAACTAGATCTGAATGTTTCAAGCAGCAGGGCTGGAGAGTTTTGCAGAGGCAAAAGGGACCTCTGGTGTTTGCATTCCATCATCCGAATTGAAAGCAATAAAAGAGCATTCAATGGGGAAGAATTAGATTGGGGCATTATAATTTCAGCATTAAGAAATTACTTTTGAAACTGTAGACAAACTAATACAGCAAAAATCAAAACACAGAGAGTGTCTGTGTTAAGCATAATAAATCATGCATGCCAAAGCATCTCTTCATAAAAGTTAATACAGGAATGCACCTTTGGATTCTGCAACCAAACAAATAAATGTAGAGACCATTTTACACTTACTAGGGTTGGTGGTGCTGCTGTTGCAGCAGAGGGTCCACCTGATGATACCTTACTCTACACATGTTTGGGCATACGCATAAATCAGTAAGCATAATTTATAAAATTTCTGGCATCACACTAAATGAAAGTGCAATAATGTTATTGATTTTACAAATCAGAGTGTGACTAAAATAAACTACATTGGACTTAAAATGGCAAATCTACCATCATTTTTCATCACTATGACAACAAGATTTACCATGTACAAATATACATATGTAGAAAGACAGCCTTAGGCAGCCCCCAGTCCAGCTGTCCACTGTTATTGTACCACATTGATACTTAAAATTCCATTTCACGAGCTATAAAAATTTCAAACGTCACTAAGGAATTCATATACACCATTAGATAAGTTCAGAAAAATACATTTGGTGGTGCTGCTGTTGCAGTTGAGGGTCCACCTGATGATACCTTACTCTACACATGTTTGGACAAATGCATGGATCAGTAAGCATAATTTGTAAAAATTTTGGCATCACTCTAAATGAAAGTGCAATAATGTTATTGATTTTACTAATCTGACAGCATGACTAAAATAAACTACATTGGACTTAAAATGGTAAATCTACCATCATTTTTCATCACTGTGATAACGAAATTTACCATGTATAAATATTCATATATAGAACGACAGCCTTAGGCAGCCCCGTGTCCAGCTGTCTACTATTATTGAACCACATTGATACTTAAAATTCCATTTCACGAGCTATAAAAATTCCAAACATCACTAAGGAATTCATATACGCCATTAAATAAGTTCAGAAAAATACATTTGCAGCACAGAAGCAGCAAAGCCACAGCAACGTACTTTATAAGAAAAAGCTGAGTAAATGAATATCAGCATTACAACGTTGGCTATTTTCAACGAAGGGCTAATGAGCCCACCCCCTGAGGTACAACAATACAGCCTTAACAAATGCACTATAAGAATACCAACAAAATATTAATAATATTATCAAGCTTCCCATATTTCTTCATAAGCAATAAACTAAAATATGCATAAGTCACAAAACAAACCCTGCCAGCACCCCTCTTAACTATTTCTGTTTCTATGCAAAATGAGAAATAACAAAAAACCCCTGCCAGACAAACCCCGCCACATATAGAGCTTTCACCATCTTGACATGGGAAATAGAGAATGAAACAAACAAGCAATAGTATTTTTAGTGTATAAATATCAAAATGATCTAAGTGCATTTATTGAACATAACCGAACTTTCAAAACAAGGACTAATTGTTGGCTTTATGCTGTTATGTAATTCAAAATTCACAGCATTTCCTTCCACTAAAAAAGCTTCCTTTTATCACTAAAATTAGGAACGAAAGCAAGAAAACTCACCTTGCTTAACATAACAACAATAAAACTATTTTCAGCAACTTTACTTTCATCCAATGTTGTATCGTCTTTAAGTACTTTCCCTTGATAAATCAGCATCTGCTGCGCCGCCGGATAAACATCCGCTCCCTGTACGTTCTCTATGTTTCTCTTCACTTCAACCACCTAAATTAAATTAAATTAAATTAAATTAAGAAAGGAAAATTACTAAAATTAAACTAAACAACTGAAAAAAATAGAGAAAAAAAAAACGAAAAAGCCTGTATAACCTAGAAAAAAATCGAAAACAAAATACACCAAATTGAAATTAATTACTGAAATTAAACCCTAAAACAATAATTAATAGTTTACAATCAGTATAATTAGCGTGAAAATCGAAGAATTAAAGCGACGAAAGGGAGATGAATTACCGTATCTTCAGGTTTGACTTCGATCTCGAAGTTAGTACCCTTCAAAGTCTTTACAAAAACCTTCATTATCTTGAATCCGAATAATAGTCGATTATTCCTCTCCGGCGGGTGAACACTGCTCTCCGGTGGCCGCCGGATAGAGAGAGAGAGTAGAGGAAGAGGCAAAGTAGGAGTCGATGAGAAATTAAAGAAGTGGGCTTTGATTTTGTTGATATTAGCTGGACGAACAGGGGTAGGAATTGAGTAACGGCTATGTTTATTTCTGAAACGGTGTGACACCCAATTATTTGACGGCACGTGTAGAGATGTGGAATTTGTGCAACGTGTTGTGCTTTTATTGGTTGGTTAGGAGTAAGAGGAAAAAGGAGAAGAAAGCGTTTGTCTACGTGAGCAAACCGCGCGGAGAAGTAAAGATAATCCGAGTTAGGTGTAGATCTGATAAATTTAATATTTTATATTATTCGTATAGAAATAATATGTTTTTAGGAATACTTTGATTTGATTGTTGGAACTTTTGATTTTTATTTGTATTATTAATTAACTATAAAATTAAAAGTTGTGTGTTTTTCACTCAGGCTCCGTTTGTTTGCAGGAAAGTGAATTCCTTTTGGAAAGTGAATTCCTGAAAAGTGAATTCCGGGAAAGTATTTTTCGATGTTTGGTAGTGTTATGGAAAATGAACTGGAAAACACTTTCCAGTGTTTGGTTATGTCATGGAAAATGAGCTGCAAAATAACTTATTAATATTTTATTTTTCTCAAGTTTATTAAAATAATGAGGAATAAATCTTACAAATTAAAAAGTTGAATGAGAATGAAATTGAAAAAAAAATATAGAATTTCATAAATTATCTCAAATAAAACAAATAATAATCAAAATAATAGGGATCAAATCTAAAAAATTTAAAAAAATGAAAAATAAAGAAATTAAAATAATAATAATCAACATTTTATAAATTATTTCAAATAAAATAAGTAACAATCAAAAGAATGAGGATCAAATTTGATAAATAAAAAATTTCAATAAAAAAATGATAAGAAAAAAGCAAATAGCAATTATAAAAATAAGGACCAAAGTTAATATAAAAATAAAATTTTAAGAGATGAAATTGAAAAATAAATATTCAAAACAAAATATATATAGCAATCAAAAGTTTGAGGATCAAATTTGATATAATCAGCAAATAATGACATTTCTAAATTTTTCACAACTTCCGGAAAAGTGTTTTCCCCTCAAATTTTTCAGGAAAACACTTTCCTGAAAACCAAGCCAAATTTTCCTTTTACTGGAAAGTGTTTTCCATTGACCAACTTTCCTACTGGCAAACAAACACAAGAAAGTTTGGAAAGTGCTTTCCCGGAAACCACTTTCCGGAAAACAAACACAAAAAAGGAAAACACTTTCCTGAAAACCAAGTCAATTTTTTTTTTTGACTAAAATTGACGGGAAGTGTTTTCCGTTGGCCGGAAAGTGTTTTCCGTTGACTAGAAAGTGTTTTCCGCTGACCGGAAATTTTTTTCCGTTGACCAACTTTTCTAATGACAAACAAACACAGGAAAGTTTGGAAAATGGTTTCCCGGAAACTACTTTCCGGGAAACAAACAAGGCCTCAGTTAGCATTGTTTACACGTTACAAAACAAAACAGTGCGGATCTCATATGCATTTTTTTAATAATTTATTTTTAACCTCAAAGTTTAATTTTAAACTATTAAATCCTAATTGAAAACTAATTTTTTTTATATTTTTTAGTTAATGATGGAATTGAAAAGGAAAGGACCCAGATGAAATGAACGTCAAACATAGATGGTGTGTCATAGATTTTAAAAAATATATACTTAGATCCTCAATCTTTCAAAATAATATAAATTATACAATTTAAATTCCTTTAAATAAAAAAATCAATTTTTGTATAAAAATTTATTTGTATTATCTCTCGGTCCTAAATAGAGAGCAAAGAGAGAGGGGTCGCCAAACTCATGAGAGAAAAAATCATCGTTCAAGCCATTTTTTACCACTAAAATGGATTATTTTTTTGTTCATGAATTCCATAAGATGAAAGAAGCTTAATGGTGATTTTTTTGTAACTCGATATCTCCTAAAAAAAGAGATCTAGATTGAGAAAGATAAATCTAAAATGGTTTGATTTTTGGGTATGTTGACCATCTTTTGTTTTTTTACCATTTTTTGGTGTTTTAAGTTGATTGGTTGCTTTGTGGGTGTTTCAAGGGTGTTAGTGAGGTATTTTTAGGTTGAAATAACTTTAAAATTAGGTATTTTGGCCAAAAGAAATGTTCTTCCAACTTTTTGGCTACCACGATAGTGGTTGGAAACTAGATTGTGACGTGTTGCCTATGTATTTTTTTTAAAAAAAAAATAGAGACGAACGACAAGTTGTCCACCCATTTAGAAAAACAATAATAAAATAAGAGAATCAAGCCCAGGCACACGAGCCTATGTTTGAAGGCCTACCCACATGCCTCCAAGGTTGTTAATTACATTCTATTTCATCCAAAATGACCGAAACATTTCATTTCAATTCAAAAACAAAACAATTTTCATCTCATTTCAAATCTCGGTTCGTTCTGGATTTTTCAGATAAATTTCAGTCGAAATGTTCCAGTTTCATTTCACGTTTCGTTCCAGACTTGAAAAGCCATTAAATCAAATTAAACCTGATTCAATTTGATTAATTAAACCACTCAAGTATAAAAAGCTCCTTTTCATTACTATTTTCAATAATAATAATAATAATAATAATAATAATGATTATTACTATTTTCATTAACAATGATATTAATTTTTAAAACTAGATTTATCGCTAATATATATAGTTTATATTCATGTTTTTTTTTTCATACTTATACTTTGTAGGAATTTGAGCAAAACAATTGATGCTTTAGATCTCATTAGTCTTGATAACATTGACATATTGAATGAATGGATTTGTGAAGAATCTAGCCTTCTTGATGGAGAGAATATAAGTTAGGAGACTATTGAAGCATCTTTGTCTACTTTAACTTTAGAGGATGAAGATATATTTTTTGATGACGAGAATGAGCTTGATGGACATAATCAACTATTGGAATGTTTAGTTGATGATTTTCCTTACATACTACCACAAGATCAAGATCCTTATTTCTATATTGATGATGAAGATGATGTTTGATTTATGTTTCTTTGTCTACTTTGACTTTAGAGGATGAAGATAAATGTTTTGATGATGAGAATGAACTTGATGGAAATAATAAACTATTGGAATGTTTAGTTGATGACTTTCCCTACATACCACCACAAGATCAAGATCCTTATTTTTATATTGATGATAAAGATGATGTTTGATTTATGTTTCTTTCGTGTTAAAACATTTTACTTGTATAATATTTTGGTATTTTGTTTAAGTTGAATTATTTTAAGTTAATATTCTATTTAATCTTGACTATTTAGGAATATTTTAAAATTTGAAATTATATTTGTTTGACATTTTGTTTATATTGCATAAATTTAAATTGCATTTGTTGAACACACACACACACATGAACAGTACAACCCTGAAAAAGCACGTCCAAATGCTCCGAAATCAAAACATTCCATTCCAATTAAATATAAGACGACAAAAGGCAACAAGAAAAATGCTTTCCCTGCCTTGAAAACCAAGTTGTTCCTCCTTTTTTCGGGTCCAATGAACCAACAGTCTTCAAACAAAAAGCTGATGAGAAATTCAACATTAAACAAAGTTGTGGAAACCAAAGCATATTCCTGGGAGAAAATACTCTTTTATCCATTCATAAAAAATTCAAGAAACTCATTTAAAATCGATATCAATTTTCTCAGTGAATATGAGTAAGCAAGATATCAAGTGATGAAAAAGTACTTAGATTTTCTCATCTCCAAGACTCCGATTGCACAGAACTAAGAAATCAAAGATAGAGAGAAGAGGGGGGAAAGGGGCTCGTGAGGGAAATGTAAGCAAACTAGAGAGACAAGAGGGGGGAGGGTGGCTGCGGCCTGTGAGAGAAAATTAAATTAGGGGAATAGGGTTTCAATGAACAAAATAAGCCTTTTATACATAGGTTAGAATTGAGGTTGAAACTTGAAACTGAACCGGTCTGGTTCAATCGATTTCAAACTTTTAAAACCAAATCGAACCGGATTTTTTTTTTGGTTTTCTAATAAGTTAATTCAATTTTTTTTCTTGATTTGATTTTTTCAATATTTTTTTTTAGTTTTCTCGGTTTAATTAGTTTTTTGGATTACCCCTAGTTTTTTAAGGTAAGGAAAGAAAATAATTATAATAAAACCTCCTTAGTGACAATCCATTTTCTGATCAACATGCCTTGTCTTACCAGGAAGAAGATACCTTGACAATTTCAACTATATATATTGTTAGAAGGTTGTGGGTGCTTCCTATAAATTGAAGCATGTGTTGCACACATCAATAGTTTTTTCTATTTTAATAATATTTATAAATGGTTAAATTACCCTTAACTAACTAGAAAATAAAAAAAAACTTGAAAAAAGATAAAAAAATAAAAAAATCTCTAGCTGCATCCATTACAAATTTTGATGCACTTGAGTGATGTGTGTAAATAAATATAAATAATAAAAAGTGTTAGATGATAGAATTAAAAATTTTCTTAGATAAATTAATAATTTGTATTTGAAATGAAAAAAATAATTCTATCCTTTAACAATAAGATAATAACCCTAGCACCAAAAAGCTGATTTTTTTTAGTAGAAAAAGTATAATTGTGATTGTTTTTAAAGTGTTTTTTTATTTAAAAATACATCAAAATAATATATTTTAATTTTTTTAAAAAATAATTTTTATATTAATTTATAAAAACGATTCAAAAACACTAAAAAATTATATATTTTAAATAATTTGTTTTTTCAAAATTTTCAATAACACATATGGGTAAACAGAGTTTATAATTTATATAAACTTTTTTTTTTTTTTTTTTTTTTATCATTAGCTACAAAAACAAAACCAATCCATCAAAATCAAACAGCCTTGAACAGAAAAGGAAAAAATATTCTTGTTTCCACCTTCTAGTACACTGAGCATGAGCAGCCATAATTCCTCCAGCCTCCAAAGTCCAGCCCCCTCTGCTCCTTACCCATCATGACAACTGATCCACTGAAACCCATTGTCAAAAAGTCCAGAATTTCACTCACCAGAACTCATTAGCAACCCCCAAACACATCACCTGATTTCCATCCCAAGAAAATGGAAAAGAAACAGAGAAAGAAGGTTAAAAAACCCATGTCAGAAACTGAAAGCAACGATCTTGATGACATCTCCTGCTTGTTTTTTCAAAAAGGAATAATGGGTTTATTTCTTTTAATCAGTATCTTCAGTCTCCTCCTCAGAGTTGCAGTTTCTCTCCATTCATATTCAGGTGCAGGCACTCCACCAAAATTTGGTGACTTTGAAGCTCAACGTCATTGGATGGAGATTACAACTAATTTACCAATTAAAGATTGGTACTTTAACACTACCAACAATGATTTAAGTTATTGGGGTCTTGATTATCCTCCATTAACCGCTTACCAGAGTTACATTCATGGTCTTTTTCTCAAGCATTTTAATCCAAATTCAGTCTCGTTGTTTACTTCTCGTGGTTATGAGACACATTTTGGGTAAGAATCGTAACCCATTTGTCAATTTGTGTTATTTTTATGTTTTGTTGAGTTTCTATTTGTATTGGGTTTTGACTGTTTTGTGTTTTGTTTGCAGGAAGTTGCTAATGAGGTGGACAGTTTTATCATCTGATTTATTGATATTTTTCCCTGCTGTTCTATATTTTGTTCTTGTGAAGTACGGGGGTAACCGGTCCGGTGGAAATAAGAGTGATGTAGCATGGCATTTTGCTGTTATTTTAATCAATCCTTGCTTGATCTTAACTGATCATGGCCATTTTCAGGTTTGAAAACAATTTGCGTTTGCTTGTCTTTTGTTTATGATTGTGTTGAATTGTGAAGTACGTGATTGTCCTTATATTTTATATGGTTTACTTTCAGTATAATTGCATCAGTTTGGACCTTACATTAGGTGCTGTTGCTGCTGTGCTCTCGCAGAAAGATCTTTTAGCTTGTGTTCTGTTCTGTCTCTCTCTTAACCATAAACAGGTGCTTGTCCCTTTATTCAGCATTATATGACTTGTTTATTAATTTAAAAGGGCCTTCTGTTAGTGCTTGACTAGTTTGGAGACAGGTGATACACGTTCATTATACCATATGTTCAAGTGTGCTCAACAACTAAGTTAATTGGAAATGGTGACATTTGTTAGTTAGCTTAGGAATTTATATATACACATATTTTCCTTAAAGAATAAAAAGGGCAGCTAACCTTATCAAGTAAAATTAGGCTGGACGAGAGCTGAGAGCTGAGAGCTGTGATAATGTGTTTGGCCAGAAATGTGCTCAAAGGAGCTCTTCGGAGAGTGTATGTGTGTCTTTGTTGAATAAACTGACTGCAACATACAAGTTTATCGGTTTTAGCAGGAAATTAGCTGAAGGAGCTCTTTTGAGGGAGTGCTGGAAACTATATCATAAATTTACTATACAAGTTTTCCATCCATAGCTATACGGACCTTGCACTTTTTTGGAGAAGTAATTCCCTTATCATGTTTCATATTCAGAGTGAATATTTTGCATCGCCATTGTCTGACCAAATTGATTAAAGGCTGGAAGAATAATAACCCAGCAATGATGACTACTCTAGCATGACTGCTTAAGTGTGACCAGGTTCGATAGGGGAATCTGATTAGGAATGTGTAATGACTAGTGAGTGGATGCTCAGTGAAGTCTTATTTCCTGGTTCAGAGTTTGAACGCAAATTTATTATCGAATTATGAGAATAGTGGTTACTGCTTACCAAACAGTGTGATTACATGATTGAGAGGGTTGCTGATTGTTATATCTATTGGACAATTGTAGAAGTTGTTGGTGTGGCTAGTTGTCTGAAGGTTTGTTATTTTTATAATGGAGTCACATCTAGTTTTGTACTCATAATGTATTGATGCTCTGTAACTTTGATTGGAGGGGTTTTAGCCAGTGTCTGTATATTCTGATCAATATATATAAAAGACCTGATTCAGATATCCTTACTGCTGGATCGCCAAGAAGCAGAGTGACATAAGACAATGAATGGATATCTTTTGACTCCAGTTGTCTATCTGGACTTCCTTAATCTTTATTTTGCTTTGGAATATGTAAATGTGTGAACTGCCCATGTTGGGAATATAGAGTAAATAAGTATACAATATCAGTTTTTTATAATAGACCGATCAACCATCCCGATGCCATTTTGAACATCTCATATTTGAGTTCATGTCATCATTGACACTGACTGCCTTTCTGTTTATTGCATTTTGTACCTTAAAAGGTAGATTGCTAACTACTCCTGCTGTCTATGATGTGCAACTTGCTTGAATACACTGGAGGATTTCGTTACAGAAATTGCCAGACTTCTGATGCCAGCCCTATTATTATCAGTCTTTCATTAATCATGTGAAAAGCTGTTAGGTAGACTTAGTGCCAGTTTGGTAGTGTGGTGCCAGCCCTATTATTATCAGTCTTTCGTTAATCATGTGAAAAGCTGTTAGGTAGACTTAGTGCCTGTTTGGTAGTGCGGCTCACTGCACTACCAAACGGTGCCTTAGTCTATGAACTTACTCATAGATTAAGCACACACGGGTGAATTCAAACGTCACCACATAAGTTCCATTTTTTAACTTTGTCACATCACTGTTGGCCTAGTCTATGGATGATTTGGTAGACTAAGTCTATCTGACAATCTCTCCAATTATGCACACCAACTTTTCATTGAACCGAAAGTTATGTTGACTCTTATCATTTCATATATGTTTCCTTTCCCTTTCTAATTTTTTGTATGTTTATAAAGATTTATAGTTTTCATGCTTCTCAATCTGGGATATGGACTGTCCATGTTTTATGGAGAAATAAACACATGACATTCTTTTTCCATAAACTAGATGAAAATATATTCAAATACCAGTAATATTTACTAATAGTTTGTAACACTTCTGCAAAAATGTGAGAAACACGGGGCAGAAAAAATATTGTTTGTTTTTCTCTGTTTTGATGTAAAGACTGATGGGACCTTGAAAATTCTTATAGTTTCCATGCATGCATATTTACAGAGCAGTATTGTATGTTTATAGGCGATCTAGTCCATTAACCATTGTTTTCCTCCACTGAATTGCACTTTCTGCTTGTTGTGTGCATACAGGCCATATCGAGGAGAGAAACAGACAATTCTGCACAATGAAAAACAAGAAAGTACAAATAATGAATACCTTATATATCCTTGCCGAACAAATTAAATAAAAACTCCTATTGTTATTTTTACTTATCAAGACTTGTTATAAGGTTGATGTTAATTATAAATTCTAAGGTGATGTTTTTTCTGTGTTTTCTACCAGATGAGTGCATATTATGCACCAGCGTTTTTCAGCCATCTGTTTGGTAGCTGCTTAAGGCGTAAGAATCCCCCGCTAGAGGTTTTAAAATTGGGCTTGACTGTCTTAGGAACATTTGCTATTGTTTGGTGGCCCTTCCTTCATTCAAGAGATGCCTTTTTTGTGGTATGAATAAGTGCTAATATATTAGAAAAACATAGTTCTTCTTTGTTTTTATTTCCATTGTTTAACACATGTAATTCATTCCATTTCTTTACCTGAGCAATTCACACTTGTTTTTATTTGCATTTGTTAACACGTGTAATTCATTCCATTTCTTTACCTTAGCAGTTTGTGCATAACTTGCTATTTCCATATGTTGAACACATGGCCGCCTCTTGTTGCCGTTTGTATTTTAGTGTTTAGCACATGGTCGCTGAAGCTGTGCTCCTTAATGGCACTTCTTCAATTGATCTTTGCTCTTGCTATTTGACTGTCCAGACAAACTGATACTTGACTAGCTCTTTGATTGGCAGGATGTTCCAGTTTTAGTTTTCTGTTGTGGTATTATATATATATATATATAAATTTTGTAAGATGCATTTTAGGCAAAGCACAGGCTGTGGCACAATTTCTAGATCTTTATTTTTTTTCCTTCTGTGCATGGTGGCAAATATAAAGAATGACTTCTTTGTCTTTTCTATAGAATATCTTGCAACCTGTTACATTCTTGTTGGCAAGCTTATGTGGTGAAAGAATTACATGCATGATTTCATTGGTAATTAAAATTGACTCGGCTGCTTGATTAAATTTCCTGTGTAGTTGCCTGCATATATTTATGTATTTGTATACATGAGAACATTGATTAGACTATTAGAACGAACCAACATGCTTGAAGGTCTTCATTCCTCTCTAAAGTTGATTCGTTATACTCAAGCGATATTTACCCCAACTTGGTGCTTGCTACAGGTTCTTTCACGGCTTGCTCCTTTTGAGAGAGGTATATATGAAGATTACGTGGCTAACGTTTGGTGCAGCACCTCAGTTTTAATTAAGTGGAAGAGATTATTTACAACAAATTCTTTGAGGTTTCTCAGCTTAGTCGCTACTATATTGACATTTCTGCCTTCAATGATTCAACAAATATGGTCTCCCAGCAGCAAAGGTTTTCTTTATGGGTTGCTGAATAGTTCTTTGGCGTTCTACTTATTTTCATTCCAAGGTGTGCAGAACTTTCTCAAATATTATATGTTTTTATATAATCTCATGTGTTGCAAGTATTTGAATCACTGATCATTAAATCTGCAGTTCGTGAGAAGTCCATTCTGCTGCCGCTTCTGCCTGCAACCTTGTTGGCTATGGAATTGCCTGGTGTACTCTCTATGTTATTAATGCATTCTGCATTGCTCTCTATGTTTCCTCTTCTGTGTCGTGACAAAATGGCTGTGCCTTACATGGCTCTTTACATGCTTTCCATCCTTCTTTATCTCGCACCTTGTGGAAAACAGCATATTAAAAAGCATCTTTCTAGGTCTATGATCACATTCTCAATTGTGATTTCATACCTGTGCTCCCTTGTTCTTCATATTATATACTTAACCATTCACCCCCCTGAGAAGTATCCTTTCCTTTACGAAGCAATGATCATGAATTTCTGCTTCTCTCATTTCTTAGCCTTTACTGTTTATACCAACGCAAAGCAATGGATGTTGTCAAGACAATCTACATCAAGGGATAAAGAAAAGAAACTTAATTGATTTTTGTGTTTTTAACTTTAGGTTTCTAGTATTAGCATTTAGGATTTTGTTGTGCTGGTGGGGAGCATAGATATGGAGGTGGCAAGGGCATATGTAAGCAATTTGCCGGCTGGCAAGCTGTTGTATTGGATCATATCTCAATTGAATTATGCAGCTCTAGTCTCACATTTATCATTTTGTTCCAAGTTTATTTGCATTATTGGTAGGGATTAACGACTTCTGGAAATTTGCTTTATATTTTCAATGATGGTTGCTGGGTCTTCATTAGATTGGTCAGTGATGTTTCTTTTTAAACTCGTAGAATGATGCAACATGAGCAGATCCCATCACCAATACGTACTCAGGCAAGAAGTGCACAACCACCACATGTATAGGCCACGGCAAAGGTGACTCCTATCTCTCGTACCGTCGGTGTAAATTACATCCGGCGATGTGTGTGTGTACTAGACTGGATGAACAAGCTTGACTTGTAGAGCAACGGTCTCTACGTGCGCAGGTTGCAGTTTTGAACGTGCACCTGCCTTGAGCAAGGTAATTCGGGGAGTCCTTGGAACTTTGAAGAGACTAGATAGAGTAGAAGTTCATTCTGAATGAAAAAAAGAAAGAAAGCTTTGGTATTATAGATACATTTCCTAATATTATAAAATTTCTTAACTGATAAATGGAAAGATGATGTATAAAGAATTAAAAAATATTTAATTGATGAATAAAAAAATCGTGAATGCTAATTAAATATTAAAGTGAGAAGTTAATTGTTTTAGTGAGAAGTAAATGATAGAAGGAAATTCAAATATTTTATCTCGGTGGTTCTTTTTATTTTATTCATTATTTACCTATTTATTCTAGAGATTTGTTATAGTTGCTAGGTACATGTGATTTTCTATTTTTTTTTATATAAATGTATAATACAAATGCAATTGTTCCATCTTAAATCTTAACAAGAAAAAATTTAAAGTTAAATTACAATAATCTCATGTAGTTATTTATTAAAAAAATGCAAAAAAATTATTACTATTTAAATAATAGATCAAGTAAATAGTTTTTTAGAAATAAGAAAGAAAATATTTATTAAAAATTAAATTAAATACAAAACTAAAAAAAATCCAAACCTACTTGCGTGACCTAAAAGGAAAAGCTTAGGCATGCCTGGTTTTAATGTTTTTAGAAAAATGATTGTTCTTGAAAATAGACAGGATGTCAAGTTGCATCCATGCACAAATGACTGACATGTATTTTACTAGTATAATTTTTGGTTACTGAAAAATTAGAGTGTAGTTTTTGGATCTGAAAAATCTATTTTTAATTTATTTTTACTTAAAGCAATCCAAATTTAAAAATATTTTATGAACTTTAACAAGTCAAATTTCAAATTTCAACTTAAAAATACTTTCTAATCACTCAAAAAATAAAAAACCAAACCTAATAAAAAAATTTATGAGCTGTGATTTATTTTTTCTAACATGTTTAAGGGTAAAAATATTTCCATTGAATTTTTTTATTGACATCAAGTTTAATATTTTTTTATGGCAATGTAGTTGGATAGACTCTTTCTCTTTCTTATCATTTTTTTTTATTGCTTTCTTTCATAAGTTAAGAATCAAAACATAAAAAGAGAGAGAGAGAGAGAGAGAGAGAGAGAGAATAGGGACCAATATGAAAAATTAAAAATTAAGGGATCCAATTAAAGTTTTTTTTTTCTCTTTTTAAACAATCCTATTAAATAAAGGCTTTGTTGTTTGTTTATGTTAACCTTGGTCATTGTTCATTCATTTTTCTTACAATAACCTAAAGTTCTATTTTATAAAACCAAATTTTCTCTTAAGGTTAGAATATTCTCTGACATCTTGCATCGTAGGAGCATGCAAAACCGAAACAAATCTCAAAACATAAAATCATACAAACATAACTTTTGGGGAACAAATAAAATTCAATAACTAAAACAGAAAGAACGAAAAACTTGAGGGACCTAGAATAAAAAATGAGACAGTAAATAGCTGCAATGTTCTGCTGATCTCCTTCAGTTTATTAGTAAATTTTAAGAGGAAAACACCTCGTGTACCCTGAGTTCTTGCAATTAATACAGAAGATTTCTTGCTATGATTAAGGAATATCCTACTTATTCCCTCGTCTACAATAATGCTAATATAGACAATGCTCTGTCTCCTGAAGAAAGATGGCTTAGGTTAAATTCTCTCCTTTGTAACCAAGAAAATTCATATAGCATGAGACAATGTTTCAGGATTAATGATCTACCTAATGAAAAGAATCCCTTCAATGAAAAGCAATGATCAAAATAGCAACAATATTGGGAGTCGAAGTTCAAGACATCGAGCTGGGGCCTGAACTTGTACGTCGATGATTTCCCAGTTATGAAGTGTGAAAGTGAAGTGTTTGTTTGGTGAATTGTGGAGGCTTGTCATGAGATTGTGTTCATCAGAAAAGATAGATTAAAAGGAGAAGGAAGGTTGACTTATGGCACCATAAGATTTAGACAAGAATATTAGGGATAATGTATAGAATGCTAAGAAAAGAATAAAATCCATGGGCTCACTTGTGAGGACGGGCATTGATGTCCTGAATATTGCTTTATCCTGAGAAAGAGACTTCTCATATTTTGATTGATTTCCCAGGTTCGTCAGCGACAAGTTTTTGATGTTCATTGCGGGCAAGACTTGAAAATGTTCTGCAGTCACTACAGCACAGCTAACCAGTATTCATTCTAGTCAATTAGGCGAGGCTTGATGTGAAAAAACGAGTTTTTTCCGTACCCAGAAGTATGAATTGTACCCGAGTTGCTCTTTTAGAGAGTTTATCAATCAAATCTCATGTTAGTGGCCGTCTCTAAGACCCATATCAGGCAAAAACCCTAAAGAATTTTCTATCTTTCCTACCATTTTTGGATTGAAAGGAACATGCCCTTCACTTTAACAAGTGCTCAATCAAATTGGGGTCAATCTAGTTTTCAGGCTGGGTAGTGATTCGAAAGTAGGGTTTTGCAAAAGTTAAGAGGTTTTTATGGCAATGACAAGTTGAATAAAAGATTTTATGCTATTATCACGAACCCTAGTTCAGCACTTGTGAGTTTAAAGTTTGCTGTGGGTCTCTAAATATACTCATGTTTCTTCAAAAACCATAAATCTTTGCTTGTCGATGCCAACCACAAGAACCAACGAATCTAAGATCTGATAAATTATTCAATGCGAATTGTGAGTATGTTTCTTTTTTCTTCTGTAATTTTTCACAATCACACAAGACTTATTGCAGAATCCATTAATGAAAGTGAGAATAATTATGTATACATCAAGATCAATAAAAAATTTGTTGGAAAATTTATATTTCAAATCCTAATTAGAAAGGTTGTCGGAAACCTTTTTTTCGTCAATATTACACAATACATTTAAAAGAAAACATTAATTCACTATTGGTTATTGTGTTTAGTCTCACAATTCACTAAAAACGACATTGTTTAACAAGTGCCTTTTTTTTTTATTGCTGTTCTAATTTCAGTGATGTTTTTGTGATACTTTATTTATTGATATTTTCTTCGATTTTTATGTTCATGAGAACTCAAGGTTTTTGATAAAATCTCAAAATTGAATTACATGTCAATTTGATTTGATGAAATAGAGTTTAAATTTATAGTATGAAAAATAATTAAAATAAAAAGGATCAACATAGCAACAATAGACAGCGGAGCTTATCTCAAATTCGCACGAAAAAAATTCATTCATGTAAAACAATTTATGTTTTATCATTTTGGTCCCTTTAATTTTATGATTTTACAGTTAGATCCTAAACTTCATTTTATTTATGTTTGAATCCTTTAGGTTGATAGATAAAAAAGAAAGTCATTAAAGAAAGGAGTTGTTAGGTGGTCGAATTACAATAATACTAATAATAAAAAGTTAATCTTGTTATTTTGGTGTTAATAAGTTTCATTCGATAACATGAGTATTATTGAAATGATTTTATTAAGATTTTTGTTATGTTTTATAAGTGTTTTCAAATAAAAAAAAAATTTAAAATAGGTTTTTAGGATCCTAGAACTCGGACCCCAGCATTTTAGCCAACTCCAATAGCCATCATCTTTACTATTATACTACCTTTTGTCTATCACTACATACAATGTGTTGTCCACTTTGATTTTTTTTTTTTTTAAAGAATGAATGATACGTCCACTTTATTATACAAGAAACGGAAAAAAAAAAAAAAGCTCACATGCACCCGAGCTTTTTATATTAGGTCAGGTACATTGACTCACCCAAGCCCAATCACCTAGCCTATTTTTATACAACCCTATAGTTTTTTTTTAGTTTTTTTAGTTTTTAATTAAAGTTATATTTAAAGAATTATTCCATTAACCACCATTCAATTTTCCCTGTTTTCAAATAATATTAAAGCAATTCTTTGATAATATTAACAATCATTTCATTAGTTATTAGATATGATACTAATATGCAAAAATCTTTTAAAATATTTTTCATGAATATTCAATGAAAATAAGATTTATATTTTGTTATTATTAATTCCTCACATGATTTCTCAAATTAATTATTTTTTCTTCAATTACATATAAATATCGAGACATGATTTTTTTATTGAAACTTGATTTTCATATCATGATAAGTTTTTTATTTAAAAAATAATGCATATGATGATAAAAATGCTTTCATTCATGAAAATAAAATGATTTAATAAGAAAATGTGATGTTTTTTATATTTTATTTACTAATATTTTCTTCTATTTGCATGTTCTCGAGATTTAATGTTATTGATAAAATATCAGAATTGAATCAGAGGCTAATTTAATAAAATAGATTTTAAACCTTGTAGTATAATAAATAATTAAAAGAAAAAAGATCAAAATAAAAAAGAGAACTTTTTCTCAATTTCACATGGAAAAATTCATTTTTAGTCAAAAAAATTCTATGCTCTTTTTTTTTTTTTTGCTCCTTGTAGTTTTAGAATTATATGTTTAGGTCCTAAACTTAATTTTATTTATATTTAAGTCTCTATATTTGAGAGAGAAAAGAGAAAGTTATGGAAAAAAAAAAGTGGTTGATTGGCCATATTCTGGCCATGCAAAAAGCAATTTTGATGTTATTAGTTCTACTTGATGACATGAGTGTTATTGAGTTGTTTTGAAACTCATTTTATATATAAAAAAATAGATGGAGACTCAATAATTTTATTTATTTGGCTTAATTTTGGGTTCTTTCACCAATTAAAAAGTATGTTGAGGTTAGAAATGAGTTTATTGAAGTTTTCAACTATTAAAAATTATTAATAGATAAACCATCTTCCACCACTGTAGATGACGAGTTGCCTACTTTATTAAAAAAAAAAAAAGTGGATCAAATGTCATCTATCCTATTAAACAAAAACACAAAGGAGGCAGTGGGCTTCTTTATATTAGTCAGCATGCTAGTCCATCTAGTCTCTGGGGCATTCCCTCTTTTTATACAAGCTTGTAGTTTTATTTTTCTTAAATTTTAATTAAAATTCATTGTAAATAAAATAACTAAAATTATATTTAGAATATTATTTCATTAAATATAATTTATTTGTTTTTAAAATAAGATTATAGCATTTTTTATAATATCAACAATTATTTTGTTAATTATTATATATGAATCTAAAATGTAAAAAAAAATTTCATGAATATTCAATGAAAAAAAAATTTATATTTTTATTAATTTTTTTTACATAAGTTTCTCATACTAATTATTCTTTTCTTTCTTAAATTGCATACAAAATATCAAGACATGATTTTTATTTTTATTTTATTTTATACTTTCTTTGCATATCATGATAAATTTCTTATTTGAAAAATAATGCTTCTAATAAAAATAAAGTATTTTCATTAAAAAAAGAAATGCATTAACAAGAAAATATAGTTTAGATTAAAGGGATATATTTTTCCTACCTATTTTAAATTATTAAAGATTTTATAAAAAAATATTTTAATACGCTGCTAATAAAAAAATATTTTGGTAAAACAATACATGAATAAAAAAATAATAACTTACTTAATAAAATATTTTTTTTTTCTAAAAACAATTAAACTGTACCATTTCGTACAAATACCTATTTTAATAATAATAAAATAAAAATAGATTTTGAAAAATATCCCATGAAATTCCGCAGGTAAATAACCAATACTAACTATACATATATAATTGTAAATATGAATCTGGAAAAGATAGAATTTTAAAACTAGAAAGAAATAAGTTACATTTAAATGCTAAGTTTTTGAATTATATATAATTACTAGAAAAATAGAAAAAAAACAATGAAAACACCGATGAAAAATATTCCATTATAGTTTAGTGATGGAAAATACAACATGAATCTTCCATCGATAATTTAAGATGGTAATGGTTATGGAATAAAAAAAAAACATCATGTTAGCATTTCTGTTGGAATTGATAACGTGTTAAATCACCGATAAAAATATTAGCAGAAATTTTATCTATGACGTGGCTATCCATGATTCATTTTCCTCATGATTTTTAGACCAAAACCCTCTTTTTTTTCTTTCTCTAACATCTCAACAACCACCTTCATAACCATAACAAATACGGCCATCACAACCTATCGGCGCTAGCACAACAACTCTTCGAAGGTCTAAGCTTCTCTCCTTCGGTTTTGTTTTTTCACTCCACCAACCAAGTAAATCAACTCATTTATACTTTAAGGTAACCTATTGAAATCATTTTTTCCCCCTCCACCTTCACTTTAACACATTTGATGTGATGTATTGTGTATACTTTACCCTATCAAATTTATTACCTTAGACAGGAAACCAAAACAATGCCTGTACAAGGAGCAAACGTAACACATGCATGGTTTTGCCTTGCCTCGACCAATCCATTTCATTTTTTGAAACAAAGGAAACAAAACCTACAAGAATTTGCTGAAGCAATAAAATGAATGCACTAACATGTTGCCTGTGGGGTTCTTTCTTTCAAAAAACTTTCTATACGACTTTCTCTGATTACATAATCTCAAACTTTATATACTTTTGACACAACGTACGACTTTAAGCGAATTTGTGTTCCTTTGTGTGTGGCATAGTGCCCCCTCGCAAGGGCACTCATGCTCCTATCTCCCCATGAGAACATGTTCTATGCTTTCGTTTAAAGGTTTTTTCTTGGGACCAATGCCTGTGTTCATGTCCTCCCTCGTTCCATCCTTTTTTGACTGACTCCATCAGCAATTCCTTCCCTCTTAAATTCTATTTGAAATGTGGAAGCAATGCGCAGGTTATTCATTGCCACTTATGATTCCCTGAAACCCTTTCCGTTTTTGACGACATTTTTTAATTAATCTTTGTTTTAGTTGCAATATTATGATTTTGTACACCTTTTAGAAAAGTTACTTTAGGCCCTCCTATTTTACTATAATCATGAATAAGTTTTACGCACCGACTCACCAATCCCGGCCATGGGATTGGAGAGATTGCGTTTTCTGCTCTTGGAACATATCCAAAGATGATACGATAAATTTTGAATTCTTGAAAGGGATTCCAAGTTCCATATATTTTGATCATAGTTTTAGCAAGTCCAGATTAAATTTCTAAATTGGGGAGACTTTGTGTTGTTAGCTTTCGGTTGGATTATATGCATGCGTTGATTCTTGATCCACTTGGTTTGCGAGCCAATAGACCTCTTTATGCGTTTTGACAGGAATTAATGTCCAAGAAACTTCGCAGACAATCACTTCCTTTTCTTTTGTTCATGCTATCATTTCCATATTCGCTTTGCATGTGCCATGCATTACAAGAGATATTTATCGATTGTGTATAATTCTCTATTTCTATATCGTTTGTAGTGTGTGTGTATATATATATATATATATAAAAGGATTTCAGGATTTTCATTTGTTGTTTACACTAATTCTCTACGTCACGATTATCGATTTGAGTTTTTCATATAATTAATTTGCATATTAATAGCGACAAAGGACACATACATGATTAAGTAACTATTAAATTTTTTTTTTAACGGCCCACTAATTAAGGTGATAATCTTAATGAAGGAGGTATATTCTCTTAAAAAAATCATCTCAATTAAGTAAATTTTTAATATATAATTTATATTATTTTTTAACATATTATAAATTGACTTTTGATTACAATTTTAGAGACGGAAACAATGAAAATAAAAATAACATATCTTTTATTTACCTTTTGTTTCAAAAATAAAATAAAAATTCATTTTAAAACTTTCATTAATGTATCCAATGAGGCCCTGCTTCTTAAAACTTTCACCCAAAAAAATAATAAACTAGAAAAATGAACAAAACATTTAAAAAGAGATGAAATGGGTCAAAAGGAGACGAAGGAAAATCATGCACCTCTAGAAAAAAATAATAAAAAAGAAGCTTTTAATTGTATATGAATTCAAAGAATTAATTATGTATGTAATGATTCATTTTAATCAGGATTGTACCGTAGTTGACTGATAAATGTGGTCAAGCAACCAAATATGCACAAAGTCAAAGCATCTTCCTTGCTCTTTGAACTAATTGACCACAAACGAAGGTATCATTTTGTTAACTGTCCTTTGATAGCCGAAATAAAAGGCATATGAACAGCGCAGATATTTGATTTTAAAAAAAATTAGAATAACTTTAGAGTGAATATATATATATTTTTAAATAGAAGTTACAAGGAAAATATATATTTAGAGATAATATTTTTTATTTTTTATTTTTAAAATATCCTTATAAAAAAATTAAAATTTAAAATTATCCAATTAAAACATGTAATTATAAAAATAATTTTTATCATAGTTTTAAAAACTATTTCAGGGGTGGATCCATAATAAAGCCTGGGTCATTGATTAAGGTCCGGATCGGGTTGATCCGAGCCAACGTAAAAATAAAAATGATTATTATTATAGTTTAAAACAAGATTCAGGGGTTGACACGGAACAAGACTTGGGTCATGAGTGGGGTTGACTGTTGAATTAAGTCAATGTAAGGACAAAAATAATTATTATTATAATTTTAAAACTCAACTCAGGGGTTGACTAGAGGTAAAGCCAGGGTCATGTATTGACCCGAGTTAATATAAAATAAATGTGGTTATTATCAAAATTTTAAAACTTAATTCAAGAGTTAACTTGAGGCTAGATCTCTGGGGTTACGGATCACAAGGATCAACATAAAAATAAAAATTATTATTATTATAATTTTAAAATTTAATTCGAGAGTTGATTCCTGTTCATAAGTAAAGAGTCTGCCATTTTATGGTGTTTGATGATGAAGATACAAAAATTTAATTGGTTGAAATGGACGGCATGATCTCTCTTCATGTTAACGACCTTTCTGGAAATAATTTGTACATATGGATGAAGTCGATTTTTGGAGAGATGCTAAGGATGATAAAAATTTTCTATTTTAAAAAATAAAATTAAATACTTCTACGTTTTAACTCTTTTCAATTGGTTAATGAGTTAATTTCAATTTGTGCCTATGAGAAAAGAGGTTTGGGATGAATTTCGTTTTTTTATTTCTTTAAGTTTTGAATTATGTCAATTATTTTCATGTTATACTACTAAATTATTCATATGCTCCCATGTTTTAAGAGTGATATAATTTTAGTTAATCAATTATTTATATATAATCAATTCTCTTTCCCTTTTCAATTTTTTTTATTTATTATAGATAAAACATATTAGTATAATAATTGGATATATAAGCAATATTCGAATAGTTAAGAATGACTTTTTTTGCTTATTGAAAGAGAGAAAAAATCCGTTTCCATTAATTAATTTAACTTGGAGCTAGAAGAAAGTGAAGAATTATGTTTTAAAATAAACAAATATTAGAAAAAAGAAAATATGATTAAATAATAATGATTTATCTATAATTAAATAAAAAAAAGCATGAGCTTTATATCGAAACATTTGGTTCAACACAAATACCTTTTACGGATCTTATTGGTAAATGCTAAATATACCAATTATTATTATTATTATTAAAAAGACTTATACTCCATATATAGAAATGAATTATTTTTTTATATGACAACATAAAATATATACCAATAAAAATATGTCAATTCAAGTAATATACCTTTGATCATGAAAGATACTGAAAACTTAATATAATTCACTACAAAAATTAATTTCATTTTTTTATTATGTGTCTATTTATGCATTAGATAAATCGTTAAATAATATAAAATAACCTTCTTAAATCACCCTCTACTTTATTGAAAAATAATTTCGACTATTAAATAATTTATACCAATTAATTTTTAATTTCAGTAAATCACATGTAAGTTAATCATTTTTATAAGGGATCCTTGGTATTTTATCTAAATATAACAATTATTTACATGGATTGTAAGGAAAAATAAAACTCTTTTTATTTTTTTTATGAAAAAAAAAAACGATATGAAACTTTCTTATAACATCATACAAAGAATATTATTTTAATTTTCATGCAATAATTTTTAAAAAATTTGTTTGTTCACACACACATATATTTATGCTTTGCATTTTAATATTAATATAGTCTATCAAATATATAGAAAATACTTAAATATTCTCTAAAAATAATCATACGGGAAAAAAAATATAATACATGGTTAAATTCGGTGTGGCGTATTACTTAAAACGCAATCACTCCAGTAGAAATGAATTTTTTATCACAAGATGTAGATTTGCTTAAGAAAAAACATAGGTCAACATAGTACTAAGAAGAGCAAAAAAGTTTATTGCTTGCCTTAAATATAAGGAATTAGATTTACTTGTGAAAACTGTAGTCGATTTTAGAACAGGTAGGAAATGATCAAGTTAAGTATTTATTTTTACATTTAAGAAGCATTTTTAAAAAAAAAAATTATTTTTTTTATAATTTTAAATCATTTTAATATGCTGATATAAAAAAATAATTAAATATTATTTTAATATATTTTTAAATAAAAAATATTTTTAAAAACAACTGTTATTATAACTCTGAACCTACCTAAATCAAACTAAACCACCGTCACATTTATTAACAAAGTTATAAATAGATAACATCGTCCTAGTCTTTAATACAGAATTTAAATTGATTAGATTTTATTATTAAAGTATTCAAGTTGTGTTAAATCAAGAAAGTTATTGTACAGTAAAAATATATAAAAATTAAATTTATTAGAAATTTCATTGGTCTATTAAGTTTTTAACTAGATATTTCATTAACTAGCTATTGGACGACTAGACTAGATCTGCCAGATTTTTTCATCTAAAAATGGTAGATAGTTAAATATACTAGTTATAAAATCCAGACTTTCATAATTTATCTATATTATAGATTTAAATTTAATATTATCATTTATGAAAGTATAAAAATTTGAGGGTATTCTTATCTATAATAATAATAATAATAATAATAATATGTTTTGGAGTTTCAAACTAAATAATGAAGACTTGTTAACTATTAATTCAAAAGTTGAATATTACATTAATTCAACGATTAAAATGGTGATAAAGTGATCCATTACGTACCTTTATTAGGTAAGTATTCTCGATTAGATATATGCTTAGCATTTTGTTACTGCATGACACAGAAGAAATGAAGATAATGAAGACAAAAATATACTTGACGGCAAAAAATCTTTTAATTTTAAATTTGTTAACTTAAAAAATAAAAATAATTATAATTATAATTATAATTTTAAAATCTAATTTAAAGATTAACCCAAGCTTTTATAACTTTAAAGTTTAATTTGAAAATTAACTCGGGATAAAGCCCAAGTTATATATTAAAAAGGTCAATCTTAATTTTTTTTTAGTATTAAAAAAATTATTGTGTCGATTTTTTTTCAACAAAAAGTTAACAAGTTTTTTACTTGAGTTTTAAACAGATTTCACCTCAAGTTGATCATGTTGCATGTGAGTTTGGATTTTTAATGAAATGTCAATCATTCCTTTAAGTTTTCTTAAAACCGAACCAGTTTAGGTTTTAGACTGTCTAGATCTCAAGTAATTTTCTAGACTGATCTAAGTTTTATAACTATAATTATTATATTATTATTAATTTTAATATTTAATTAAAATAAAAATATAATATCTAGTTATTTTTTTAAAACATGTACAATAATACATATTAAAAAAAAAAATCTTTTTCATATATTTCACCGTCAACCAAATAGAACTTATAATTTACCAATCCCCAAAAAAATAAAAGAAATACGTGCTACTTTAAAAAATTCGTTTCTCTTCGCCATGCCTATAAATTAAGGTCCCTCCCCTGATTAACTAGACAACTCTCCTGTCTTCGACTCTTTAATTCCATTTCCCATTTTTGGTTTCAAATTATATTTGCTTAGTTGAGAACTTGTTTCAATCGATCACCGCCAGCAACCATGGCTACGATCGTGTTGGTGTTGACAACTCTATTAGTTATATTTCTTATTTCATTCTTTAAGATTGCATATGATACCTTATCGTGTTATTTTCTTACACCAAGACGCATCAAAACAATCATGGAGAAGCAAGGAGTGCGTGGCCCCAAACCCCGCCCTCTTATCGGCAACATCCTAGACGTCGCCGATTTTGTGTCTCAGTCTACTGCCAAAGACATGGATCACATCACTCACGACACTGTCAATCGTCTCTTGCCACATTATGTTGCTTGGTCTAAACAATACGGTATGAACACGTTTCACAGGCGAGACGGGACTCAAACCAGAGACTGAATTGATCAAAGAACTTTGTTGGTTTTTCTCTTTTCTGAAAAAAGGTTTGATTTCTCTTTTTTCAGGGAAAAGGTTTATATATTGGAATGGGGTGGAGCCAAGGCTGTGCATAACAGAGACTGAATTGATCAAAGAACTTTTAATAAAGTATAGCTCTAAAGCTGGCAAGTCATGGCTGCAAAGAGAGGGAACCAAACATTTTATCGGTCGTGGTTTGTTAATGGCGAACGGAAGTGATTGGCATCATCAACGCCATATTGCTGCGCCGGCATTCATGGGAGAAAGGCTCAAGGTTAATACAGTTCACAACATGTTTCATTTTCTTGGTATTGATTCATTTTAATAATGGAAGCACTGAGAGATTTGCTTTTTCTGGTTATGAAGAGCTACGCAGGGCTAATGGTGGAATGCACAAAGAAGATGCTCCAATCACTGCAAAATGCAGTGGAATCTAGCCAAACTGAGGTAGAAATTGGTGAATACATGACTAGAGTGAGTGCTGATATAATTTCAAGAACCGAATTCGACAGTAGCTATGAGAAGGGGAAGCAAATATTCCATCTCTTAACAGAGCTGCAAAGTCTTTGCCATCAAGCAACTAGGCACTTGTGCCTTCCCGGAAGCCGGTAAGTGCTCTTCAGAGAAGTATATATATAATCTGATAAAAAGTTGTGTGTGAATTTACATTACGTGGTCGGTTTTTCCTTCCTTTGACAGATTCTTTTATCACTTCAAGTTAGTTCTGGTTCCTTAAAATTTACTTGGGATTCCTTGTCTGCAACAAGTTGCATTAGTAGATTCATGATCATGTGACGTTAAATTCTAATGTATTCCCCTGACAGGTTCTTTCCTAGTAACTACAACAGACAAATAAAATCCAAGAAGATGGAGGTGGATAGACTACTACTGGAGATCATACAAAGCCGAAAAGATTGCGTCGAGATCGGTAGAAGTAGTTCTTATGGAAACGATTTACTGGGGATTCTTGTGAGTGAGATGGAGAAAAAGAGAAGTGATGGTTTTAATATAAACCTTCAGTTGATCATGGATGAATGCAAGACCTTCTTCTTTGCTGGACATGAAACAACTGCTCTTCTACTGACATGGACGGTCATGCTTCTAGCCAGCAACCCTTCTTGGCAAGAAAAGGTGAGAGCCGAGGTGAAGGAAGTCTGCAATGGTGAAGCTCCTTCAATTGATCATCTTTCCAAATTCAATTTGGTAAGTGACGATTTACCAAGCTTTTCAATATCCATTCCATTTTCTCTAAAAAGTACAAAACAGCGGGCGTGGTGTTAAGTAAATCCAGGGTGCGAGGCTAATTATATCGAAACCCAGCACAGTGGATCCAAAAAAAAAACTTATTTTTCTGTTTTATTATTAGGAAACCCATTGAACTAAGCATCATGAAGAATTCAATTGTAAATTGAGTCATGAGCTGTTAATACTCATAGATATGAAAATTGTCCTGTCTCCTGATAAGATGGTTGTCCTTCTTAACCTTAACAAGAACTTTTTACTAAAAGTTGTACAAACCAAATCCGAGTCGTAGCAGTAAAATTATCGCTGACTAACTTCCTCAGATAAGCTAAAGGATTTTGATTTTAAATATTTCTCATTTCTTTTAAAGGAAGCAAATCTTTTCTGAATTTAGGGGAATAGACAAAATGGTTCTGTACTGTTGTGCTTTTCGTTGGTGGCACTCAAATACGTAAGACAATGACCAGTCTATGTTCATTTGAAAGAAAATTAAGTGGCCCTCTAACTTAAACAAGGCCTTAAGAGTTCATGGTTCACCACTTCAGAATTTGTTCTTCTCTGCGTAGATAGCTTGAAGGTATATTTTAATGGAAGAAGCTAAGTATTGATTAATCTTATTAACAGCCTAGATGCCTCCTAGTTATGAATAATATATTGGAATCATCCAGATAGAGTAAAAAAGGAATTTGGTATTGTTTAGATTCAAGTATCCACTCAGATGGGAATGGTCAACAAAGGTCCTATAGTGGCCTGTAAAGTGTTGTATCTTCACTGAAAGCGAAAAATCACCTGCATTCCAAAGAACTTTCGGCCTCAAAAGATTTCTTCATGGTCAACTAACAACTTGTACATGAACTTTTTGGCATTTTTGCAGTTGAACATGGTTATAAATGAGTCTCTGAGGCTCTATCCACCGGCCACTTTGCTACCTCGAATGGCCTTCGAAGATATTAAGCTAGGTGATCTTCATGTTCCGAAGGGGCTACAAATATGGATTCCGGTTCTGGCAATTCACCATAGCGAAGAAATATGGGGAAAAGATGCAAATGAGTTCAATCCTGACAGGTTTGCCTCCAAGCCGTTTGCTCCGGGACGGCATTTCATCCCTTTCGCCACCGGACCGCGGAACTGTATAGGCCAGTCTTTTGCTATGATGGAAGCTAAAATCATATTAGCCATGTTGATTTCCCGGTTCAGCTTCCATATTTCTGATAGCTATCGCCACGCTCCGGTTGTTGTCCTTACAATAAAACCAAAACATGGGGTTCAAGTTTATTTGAAGCCCTTGAATTCGTGAAAACGATCGATTTTGAAAAGCCAGAGTTTGCTAGGTCTAGATGCGACGAGGGAGTTTATATATCAAGACTGAGCTCTTATAATTATAGTATAGTCAAGAGATAGATAGATGTCAAATTAGTGAAGTTTGTACTCTAATTTTGTAAACAATTAAGGTGATATATATATATATATATATAGTTACCTATGTACTCTAATTTTGTAAACAATTAAGGTGATATATATATATATATATATATATATATATATAGTTACCTACAAATAATATTAATAAAAAAAAAAAAACATAGTGAGAATTAATACAAGCTCTGTGTTCATAAACCTCATCAGATGCTCATACGAAGTGCTAAGAGTGTGGAGGGAAAGGGGCTTCTTCAGCCATTGATGCTTACATACTCGTAATTATAGCTTGATTCTTCCCTTCTTTTCTCTCCAATTAGATTTTGATTTCATTAAGTGCTCCAACTTTCGACACTGATAAAACACAAAATAGAGCATTTTGGCCATTAAAAAGGATGCATCCATGGCTTTCTGGTCAGCCACTCTCCATATTCCTACACCAATCTGTTATTCCGCTCCTTCCACTACCTATTTTCTCCAATTATTTTTGCTTCAGCTTTTTACTTTTTTTTTGGTCGCTGTCTATTTCACTTTACAAGAAAAATTCCTATACCTGGCTATCGCACGAATACATTACAGAATGTTATGCAGTACATATTTCTCTTGAAGTAAGCATATCCTTACGTCAGTCAGTTTTGATCGATATTAAACCCCTTTTTAATTTATTTTTTAATGCGTCGCAATCATGTGTTACGTAAACTTGGCTAGCAAGAGACTGCAAACCATGATTAAGGTAAGATTTTGGAAGAATGTTTGTAGTTACTATAAAAGACTGGAGTATAACTCAAAGAAAATTAATATGATAATTTTTCTTTATAATTTATATTAAATCTTCGATTTTTTTCTCTCAGTTAATTTGTTCATTTTTCAATGTATTCTTCTAGTATATATCTTCATGTGAATTGATAGAAAATATATATAAATCTGAAAAGAGACCTAATTTACGAGGGGGGAAGTGATATTTTGTTAAAATTCATTTTTATGGTTTTTTTTTAAAATAAATTAGGGTAGGTTTTAGTGCTCATATTTTCGTTAGTGTGGATGAAAATATCTTTCACAAGCATAGATTAGAGAATGATTTATATTTAGGTAAGCTACTAGAAAATTGATAAAAACAAACAGAAATATTGACAAAATATTTCTGTCAATAAATTTCTAATAACTTTTACTGACAGAAATATTGCCTCGGTTTATACTAAGGGAATTACAATGGAAAAAAATAATTAAAACAAAGTAAAAAAATGATGACATGTCATTTATACCAACGAAATTACCAGCAGAACAAAGTCTGTTGGTAAAATCGTTGGTAAACAGTTAACATTGTTCACCATGTCAATTACAAAGGGAATTACTAACAAAAAAAACCGTTGGTATTTTCTAGAGAGCTCTGGAACTATTCATTTTTCAATTGCATTGTTAATTAATGCTCTTTACAGACAAAATCATCGACGGATTGAAAAGCCGTTGGTGTTATTTGACGGTTTTCTGAAAAACAATTATTAAATTGAAATTTTAAATTAAATATTACAAATGGAATCACCGACGGATTAAAAAGTCGTCAGTGATATTTGGCGGTTTCTAAAATTTTTTGATTAAATTAAAATTTTAAATTAAATATTACCGATGGAATCACCGACAAATTAAAAAGTCATTGATTATATTTGGTGGTTTCTAAAAATTTTCTTCTCCTGTCCTCAACTCCTTCTCTTCTCCTCAATGCTCAGGTATGTCTTTTTCTTTTTTTTTCTTCTTAGTTTTTTTTAATTAATATACTTTACGAATTTGTTTTTTTTTCTCTCTTCTTACCTTCACTTGCAACTACATTAAGGTAAGATTTTTTTCTTCTTCTTTTTTCATATGTTTTTTTAACTATATTTGTTTATTTTATTTTATTTTTAATTGTTTTTGTTCTTAATAATTGTATGAATGTTGTTGTAGGATTTGTTTTTTCATATGAGATCAATTTTTAGTTGATTTATTTATAGGATTTTTAAATTTTTAACAATCGCGACTTCATTTTTTTCATTTGAATTTTTTTAGTTGAATTTATTTTTTTTCGTGTTATTTATTTGTTATAAATTTGTTTTAGTTGATTTTTTTTTCTTTTTTTTTCAAGCGTTTTGAGTATTATAGTGTGTTGATTTACATTAATTTAATTATTTTACAGTTTTGTAAAATAAATTTTTTAAAAAATAATTTTAAATAATTAGTGACGGAATTATAAAAAATTACCAATGAAAGATTTATCGACGGAGCATTTCCGTCGGTTAGTTCATTGGTAAATTAATTACCATCAAAATGATAGGACAAATACTGAGAGAAATTTTTTTCTGTAAATATAAAGATTGTGGTAGTGGTATAAATTGAAGAGCACATTAGGTATAAATTGAAGAGCACATTACTTATAAAAATAGATTGAAAAATAAATAAAAATTATAAGAATAGATCATTGGGCTATTTCTTCGAAGAGTATTGTAAGAAACATAATTTTGACAGGATACGTAACTTTTCCAAAATCAAAGCACAAACTGTACGAGCTCGATGTTATTCAAATTCCAGGAACTTTCATTAGTGTTGTCGGCATTTCTCACTAGATTTGATTGATTCATCTTAATCTTGAAATTGAACAGAGCTCGGAACCAAATTCCAATCCGTTCCAGGCTTAAAACATTGTATCAAAAGATCGTGAGGAATCTAAATTTGCGGATTGCTGCAAAAAATCATGTGAAAACAAAAGGATGAGAAGAAAATGGTTATCATTTTCACAAAAAGCGGTCGTTGGTTTGAAAAATTGAGAAGATAATGAGTGTAAGAAAGGCAATTAAGAACACCTGATCAACTAGCCGAAAGACGGAAGACCTTTTTTTTTCTCTCGTAAGCACGATGACTCATGCATGGCTGTTGATTTTGAGGCGTTCTCACGAGTTTTGGGTGCCATCTCGATTCTAATCAGAAGGGTCTCAATTTTTAAAGACTTTTAAGAAGTATTGTTCAGGTTTGATTTAAGAGTATTTTCTTTTAATTTAAAAAATCACAACCAGAAAATTATCAAATATTAATGGCAAAACCGACAAAAAAAATATCGTAAGTAAATTACAATGATATTTACCGATGAAAAATCGCGTTATTTTTATCAATAATAACCAACAGAATTATTGATGAAATTCAAAGAATAAAAAAAATTAAAAATGTATTCCCTCGTTTCTGTCGGCAAATATAACGTGTCAATATCCGATGGAATCATCAATGATAATTTACCATTGCTAATTTCTATTATGAAATCTATCGGTAATATTAAAGTTATAATCAGCAGCACGACCTCCCTTTCTTTACTTTTCTTATGCAGAAAACAACACTCTTCCCCCTATTTTATCACAAATATTGCTCTCATCATCATAAATTCAGCCACCCCAAAACTCGATCTGTAAGTATCCCTATCCTAGTTTTTTTTTTTTTTAAGATTCTCCACATCAAGTAAGCAAATTAACCCATTTTTATGCTAATGTTTCGGTATTTTTGTATAGTATATTTAGTTTGTTTGTTATTTACTTGTTTATAGCTTTTTTCCTAGAGAAATTTGTTGTATAGATATATAATCTGTATATATTAGAGTTTGTTTGAGATTTTAAAAAATTAAATTTATTTGTCATTTGATGAAATTGAGTTTAATTTTATAACTTAAATGTGTTATAATAAAAATCACTAACAATGTATTTTTCAACGATATTTTTTCATTAGTTATTTTATTGGTAATTGTATTTGTAACGGAATCGGGCTTTAAGCACATACGAGATATTTTTTCAATATTTTGCTATTTTATAGTATTGAATATTTTATTTTTAGTTCATGAACTTTAATAAAATATTTTACAAATATTAATCAATACACATTATCATCTAATAATTTCAATCATCACCATTCTTACCTCACTGTCATTATTGTCACTACCTCCATCATTGCAACCACCCTTTCACTCCACCGCAATTTCTATATATTTTCATTGTCATAATTGTCGCCTTATCATGGCCACTTCATCTCTTCACTATCCCTCTCTCTGCATCATTATTACTGTTGTTGTTGTTGCTACTGTTGTTGCTTCATTATTATATTATATAATATCATATAATTCTACTACTACTATCATGTTTTTCACATTATCGTTTATTAAATATCATAAAATATTCTTCATGTATACTATTTTATGAAAGACGAATGCACTTAATAAATATAAATTATTAGATAGGTGACTTCTTTATGTTGGACTAATACTAATTCAAGAGGGAAAAAATGGATAAACGTGCAACACGCGTAAGAAATTTTGTTGAGTACTAATGAAGAAAGATATCTTCACTTTGGAAAAGAAAATGGAGAACACAAAAGGTGAGAATTACAACACTATAGTTGTCGTTAACGTTCTTTCTTCAATGAAGACAAATGCACAAAATAAAATAGCAAAATATTTGACTTGACTATCAATGGTCGGAAGTGGCTACAAAACAGCGGCCCCGTCGTGCTACTTCGACAAAAGATTTCCCAAATAAGCTTTTCAAAGAAAGGGAGGTGCCATTGGAACCGTTGCTTTTATTTTTCTTTGATAGTCAAACGTTGTCATAATCCAAATTTAACTATTTTCTAATATGTTTTTTAAAACAATTCTTTTTAAAAAAAAATAGAGAGTGAAATAATAAGCAAGCTAAAAAAAGAGATCAAAATAAAGATTAGACCTTCACTTTCAAGATAAGTGTAAGATGAAAGATCAGAAAAGATAAAGTGGGAGTTTAAAATAAACAAAAAATTTAATTTTAAATTAAAATTTAAAGTTTTGAGAATTAAAAACTCAAAACAAAATTTATAGATTCGAAAAGATCAAATATTTTAAGTCTAGAAATTTAAACTAAATACTACAAATAGGGCTTAGATTCAGAAAGAGGGACAGGAAAAATTAATTAGATTAAAAAAAATTGTGAGAGAAAAACTATAAAAGTACCAGAGATAAAAATCATGAGAGAAAAACTCCAAGAGAAAACAAAGAAGAATTAGAGAGGAAAAAAAGAGCCATCTTTCTCGTTCCAAACCCTAGAAAAATTTATTAATTTTTTTTAAAATAGTAAAAATATTTTTTTCTGTGTGTGTAAGGTATGTGTAGTTGGTTTTAATCAAAGATTTGACACATTAAAAGTATGATCAACAAACAGGTCATGTTAATAGAATGTTAAAATTTTGTTATTTGTATTTAATTCAAATATATTTTATGGTGTTGATGGTATTTATTAAAGAATTGACCCATTAAAAACTTGATCATTAAACAAGTCGTGTCAATAAAATATTAAAATTTTGTTAATTTATTTTATACAAATATATTTTATTTTGTATGATATCCCATTAAAAGTATAATCATTAAATAGATCATATCAATCAAATATATTATTTTTATTTAATACAAATATATTTTATTTTATATGATATCCAATGATATTATCATCGGGATCATATTACTCACTTGTCAAAAAATTGTTATGTTTGATGTGAAAGCTATATATACTGTTTTTTTAAATGTGAATTCTATATGGAGTTAAAAATTTATATTTTATTTATTTTTATATTATACAATAAAATTATTAGTTTATTGGTGTAGTCACCTTCGAGGTGATGTCATATATATATATATATATATATATATATATATATATATATATATATATATATATATATACATTGTGTGAATTATCTTTTTCTTGTAAATGTTTTTTTGGGTTAATATGACCCCATCAAAGCTCTTTTAGAATAAGTAGATATCTTCAAGCCCATTTTAAATATAATTATTATATAGGAAGGCTAAAATCCAAATTGACAATTACTATTTTCTTTGGTTCAATGACTATATTTTAAAATTAAAGGTTAGGTTTTATTGTTAGATCCATAGCCCAAATCATTGTCTCAGGATTAATAGTTTTTTACCATGTACATAATAGTTTAGATAAACTCTTAGCAAGAGTACAACATACATTTTTATTATTAAAAGCAAGCAATAATACATCTTATTTTAAATATAATGTTTTAGAATAAATAAAATAATGTTTTTAATATAACTAGTTTTTTAGCTAGAATTTTGAAAACTATATAAGATAACTAGTCACTGTAAATTAGAAAACTACATCTTTTTTTTATTTTATCTCTACTAATTTTAAATAACCAAGATCACCAAGATGTCCAATGTGACAATCACAATGAAGTTCCTCGTAAGAGATACGGCGTTAAAGATGCAATGAGAGTTGTATAATGAATGGAATTATTTGTGCTCTTCCGATATCAGGTCGGTAAAATGTCGATACAAATTCGATTAAGCTTGCTCGCAATTTTTAAATTCAATCACTTTTATCATGAATTGAACAAATTATTATTCAGCTCGAAATGTTCTTAAATATAAAATATACTTTAAATCATTATTTTGAGAAAAAAAAAATGTGTAAGTGAAAAAGAATACTTTATTATTTAATGATAAAAACAACACAAAACAATACAGATAAGATGATGTGTTAAACAATTTTTTTATTCTGTCAAAAAATCATCTCAATCTAATAGTTTAAACTGTTAGGTGAAGTCTCAAGATATAATTTATATTATTCTTTAACACACCCCTTTAAATAAAAGCCCTTTAAACTTGAAACTTACACAGACTCACATTATCTTGTGCTTAAATTTTATCAAATAAATAGGGATAGTGAGATTCGAACTCGTGACCGCTTGTTTATCAAAGTTCTGATACCATGTCAAAGAATTATCTCAACATAATAGTTTAAGTTGTTAGGTAAGATTTCAAGATATGATTTATATTATTCATTAACATATTCAAATTGAGGTTAGTATATATTATTGAGATAAAAAAAAATTCAAATACATATATATAATGTATAATGATACTAAAATCTTGGGAATTTAAATGTATAATATATTCCTTAATTCAAAGTCAATTAAAGTCCCACCACATTTGAGATATAATCATATGATATATAATGATTAGTTGGAAACCTTTGTATTCATTATCTGATCCCATCTGCCCGAGTGGATTTAATTAAATGGCTGAAAAGTATTGGTTTGTACTTTAAAAATAATTATGCTACTTAATCTCTCTCACCTTCCCCTGAAAAAGAAAAAGTGGTGGCATGTCCAAGTAGGGTCTCTGCTGAAAGAACACAAGGGAGTCGAAGTTATTAGCAGCAAGTCGGATGAGTTTTTTTTATTATGTTTTTTAGTAAATAAATAAATAAATTATATGGGAATTGGCATGGTATAGTCTTGTCAAATTTACAAATTCAAAAGACACTTGATAAAATTAACATAACTCTATACAAAATAAATTATAACAAATTATAAAACTTAATTCACAATCAACCCAATATTAAATAAAAAGAAAAATGATTTTTTAAAACATTACACAAAAAACCACCCAAGTCAACTGACCAAACTCGTAACTCGAGTAACGAGATCAAGATAACCTCATAGAATACAAATTGAAATAAATTATGAAGTCTAATTTGATTCTCAATTAATCTAATATTGAAGGATGAAATTAAAAAAAAAATTAACTAAAAAGTACAAAAAACTTGAGTCAACCAGTCTAACCTGCAACTCGAGTTATAAAACAAGGATAACCACATAGAAAGTAAGTAAAAGAAATATATAAATCTCAATTCTCAATCAACTCGATTTTGAAGGATTGAATTAAAAAAAAAAGATAAAAAATAACAAAGTCAAACCTAGGTAAGAAGACCAAGATAACTTCATAGAAAGATAATTAAAAAAAATATATAAAGTCATATTCTTAATATTAAAAGATAAAATTAAAAAAAATTAAAAAATATATAAAAAAATTAAAAATCAAAGTTAACACAACTAACTTGCAAAACTCGTGACTCGAGTCATGAGAGTGAAATAACTCCATAGAAAGTAAATCAAAACAAAAAATAAAACCTTATACTCAATCAAATTATTATTAGAAGATGAAATTAAAAATCAAAAAAATCTAAGTTTAACATTAAAAATAAAATCCTAAAAATTTTGCTCTTCTTTTCACATAACATTGCTTCAATGAAAAGCAAAGCTGTTTTTCGTATATGTTAACAATATATATATATATATATATATATAGTAATTTGTTTCTGTTATAATAGTTGATGGAAAAAAATGCACTCGATATCAAATGATGCGCCACCATTCCCCTCACCTCCACCACCACCACCACCACCTTGTCCTTCCCCCACCACTCTTCTTTGCCTTGCAAAAGATGATGGATGAAACTACCAAGTGCTTCACCAATTTAAAATTGTCCAAAAAGGGAATGTGTCGATTCCGAAGAACTTCCAAAGTTATCATTTAAATCTACTTGCCCAATATAAAATTGAGATCCCAGTGGATCATTATTAATTCCCCATATTCTCTTTAGTGATAACTCGTGCGGTCATTATAGCATGTAAATTCCCTTTCTCACACTTTCTCTAAGCAGTTGATCACTTTGATTAATATTCTATGAGTTATAGTTTACTTTATTAACATTTAGGATAATTATATTCATAATTAAATTAAACCCTTTCCTCCAGCACTAATTAAGGTACGTTTTGTTGATTAATTCCATCCTTTTGTCAAAAGATGGGGTTAGGCTTTACGTAACATCAACAAAAATACCCTCCACATCGCTCAAGAATTCTCTAGGCTGATTATTGTGTCGGGGGCATAAACTCCCTGCGTTGACAAGAGATTTCGAGGGGCACTCACCATTGGGTTGAATTTTTAAATATGTAATGAAGTGAGGGTAGCAATTGTTTTTTTAAGTATTTTTTATTTAAAATTATATTAAATTTAAAAAAAAATTATTTTTGATATTAGTGTTAAAGAATAATATAAATTATTTCTTGATACCTCAGCTAACAGCTTAAACTTTTAGGTTGAGATAGTTATTTGACATGGTATTAGAGTCTTGATGATCAAGCGATCACGAGTTTGAATCTCATCATCCCTATTTATTTGATAAAAATTAAGCACAAGGTAATATGAACTTGTGCAAGTTTCAAACCCAAAGGGTTTTCACTTGAAGAGGTGCATGTGTGTGTTAGAGAATATGTTTTATGTAATAAAAATAACATTTCCTTCAAAAAATCTTGATTTTTTCAATTACAAATTTATGGTGATTTTGTAGACTAGGGGTTTTGCTGGAAAGTTCTTACATTTTGAGAGCCTAAATGAGAAAAAATCTTCTTTTGGGAAGTAATTAATTAAATAAACTATGGTGAAAAGGGATGTTAAAATAACCAAATGACTATTTAGAAGAAGAAAAAATGAAGAAAAAAGAAGTAAGAATATCATTTTAATTTCTCTGATTGAAGAATTGTGTGATTGTGCCATCACCACGCTCGCAATTTCTTGTTGAATGCTTGTTTGAGAGAAAAGAGTCAAAATAATCATAAAGAAAACCAATATATGTAGAAGTTAAAAGCTTTGAAAGTTGTGGTATATGGAAAAATAATCACACTATATTAGTGGTACATGTATTCTTTTTTATCGCTCTAGTCTTGGTGAAAACCCATCCCCTCCTCCTCTAACCCCTCTCTAATGGATAAATTAAATTTGAATTGATAAATTTTTAAATCAATAATAAATATTTTATTTTTATTTTTATTTAATTTCTTTTAATTATTTTATACTATGTTTATTAGATTTTTTAAAACATATATATATATATATATTAATAAATTAATGATGGTTTTATCGACAAATTAAATCTGTCGGTATGTTCTAGAGAGTTGAAAAAAAATTAATATGTCATATTCACTGTGGAACATGCCGATGAAATAAACCAGGTAGTTCTTTTTGTTTGGCGTGCTTTTTCAGTCTGTAAATTTATCACTAATAAGTTTTTTTTACGAACAATAATTATTTGTGAACCCACTAATAAAAAGTTGTGCCAACAAAATTAGTGTTTAATTACAGACATAATATTTCATTGGTAAATTATGAAACTCTAGCAGTGTCCTAATTTCTTGTTGAATGCTTGTTTGAGAAAAAAGAGTCAAAATAATCATAAAGAAAACCAATATATATATAAACCTTGTAAAATGCTTTCTGATGGAATTCTCTAACATTCTTTTATCAAGAAGGGAAGGATGAGTGCTTCTTGTTCAATCACGTGGAAATTAATTTATCATAATGGTCGGCATTGTGATTGGAAACTTTGTATTCTCTCCATTTTAATTAGGTTATGCATCTTTTTGCAGATCTTCCAAATCATTATTATTAATTTAGAGGATGATCAAGAAAGAAAACCATGCGATGATCAAATCCCATTAGGGGCATGATTAACGGCTGACAATTATATTACCCATGATTATCAAGATCTTTAGGACAGGTATAAAATATCAATTGCCACCTTTTCACTTCTCTAATGGCACAATCTCCCTTGATAATCAATTCCTGCCCTCCTAAGTGTTATATAAATTATAAAATAAAATCCAAGCCATTCAAAATATTTGGGGATCTTGTAGTGAATCTTAAAACTTTGGAGTATGAGAGAAAGATTGTTCGTCTATCCATCACAACTGAAATATAAAAACAAAATGCTTAAAGTCTTGTTTGACCGATGCAAGAAAAGATCCTGCCAATATCTGCTAAATCTATAAGATTTTTTATTTCCGAAGAGTCTAAACTAAAGTTTTGTTAAAGTAATGTTTAGTTATTATCTTGTAATAAAAAAAAATAGAGATAATAGAGACAAATTAATTAAGCTTAGTTGATGAGGTGCTTGTTAAATGGACATTAATTAATTGACCCAAACACCTCTTCAAGTTAATTATAATAATATTAGGTCTGTTATATCCAGATTTGGTAAATGTTCAACAATTAGTTGTTTGTTTATTAAAAAAAAAAAATTTAATCATCAAGAATATATTGAAAAGACTATAAAGTTAATAACCAAAGGAAAAAACAAAAACATAACAAAAAAAAAACAGACTTAGAAAAAAAATTGATCTACTGTCAAGATTGCTTTTTTATTTTCTTTCTTTGTTGTCTTCCTCTAGTAAATTTCGTTCCTTTCTATTTATTTTTTTTATAACAAAGAATTTGGAGCCACATTATTCTGATAAAGATTAGATAAATTCCGGATAAACATGTAGTGACGCGATTACAGCAAGATCTAAGATTTGTTAATTTTTAAAAACACACAAAACAACAACAAAAAAGCTGCAGGGAGGAATTTGAATCTTATGCAAAAGATAGCAAATGGCATCCAAATCTCAAAACATAGTTTAAATAGTTTGTCCTAGTCGTCTTACTCTAGTGATAAAATTACAATATTGAAAAACAAATAGTACTATTTTACTAAACTTACATAGTTATGATAAAAAAAAAATTATTTGTATTTATTTCATTAATAATTATATGGCGTTAAGATATAAAAATGGTTTTGCTTAAACAACTTATTATTTAAAAGTAGCAATATTATCATTTACTTAATATATATTTTTATTTTCATTTAAATTTTTATTTTTATTGAATCTTAGATGAAATTATGTTTGAAATTATGGTAAAAATATCATATTAAAAGAAAAGGGACTGAAATATAAAAAAATGAAGAAAATCTATGGCTGACCCCAAGTTTATGACAATTTTTGTTTCAATCAAAAAGTTTATTTTATTTGTTTTTTAACCTCGCTAGGTTAGAAAGGATAGATAAACTTGCTTTAAAAATTAAAATAACAGATGAGAGAGAGAATGATTAATTATGATCATGACTTCGGCAATTAAAATATTCAATCTTGGTCTCAAAAGGAGATATTAACCAAAATATCCACTTAATATTAGCAAGATTTTTTTTACAGCCCATCATTATTTTTTAAAATTTTATCCTATTGTTTTTCTAGTAGTATATTTTTTATTATTAATTTAATTAAATAAAAAATATGACAGTATAAAACAAATGTCATGGTTTTTAAGAAGGTTATAATGTTTTTAATTATGATGATATTACTTAGATATGCGCTTGCCCATTGATATTTGATGAGAAAAAAATATTTATAGTTACTAGAATTGTTTTTTTTTTATCAAATTAAGAATCCATAACAAAAAAAAGATATTTTTTTGAGAAAAAAATATATTAATAAAAAAAATGAGAATTAAACTAGAATTTTTTTCAGTGGAATTTAAATTATTTCTTGTCTAATAAAAAATAATTTATTAGAAAAATATTGCTCTATCCCACAAAATTGTACAGAAGAATCAAACTAGTTTGTTATAAACTTTGAAGAAGATCATTTGCTGGGTAACAAAATGCCCATCAGTATACTTTGTAAATACGCTAATATGTGAAGAATCAAAGCACAAAAGAAATCCTATTAATCCACCACCACATCAATGGAAACAACAATTTCTAGCTAGCTAAAGTCTTATCTGCATTACTCCAAAAATGAAAATTAAAAAAAAATCTCAGTGCTGAAATAGATCATCAACCAATTTTGGAACCACCACCATCTCATCACACAAGTCCATAAAGTTTTAAAAAGAGAAGAAAATTAAGAATGAATCAAGCGCACTAACAAAAAATTAGCAAATATAAACAGAAATACTGATAGGAACAATTCCATTGTTAAATTATGGTGAATTTTACAGATGAAATATTTCTTCCCTATATCCCTTGGTATAAACTGATATAAATTTTTTATTGGTATATACCGAGGGAATCATCCTAGAACCTCACCTAACAGCTTAAGCTATTAGATTGAGTTGGTTCTTTAACATGGTATCAGAGCCTTGATAACCTAGTGGTCACGAGTTTGAATCTCATCATCTCTATTTATTTAATAAAATTAAGCACAAGGTAATGTGGACATGTGCAAGTTTCAAGCCCAATGAGCTTTCACTTGAGGGGGTGTATTAAAAAATAATATAAATCATTTCTTAGGACCTCACCTAAAAATTTAAGCTTAAGTTATTGGGTTGAGTTGGTTCTTTGACATGATATTAGAGCCTTGATGACCAAGCGGTCACGAGTTCGAATCTCACAATCCCTATTTATTTAATAAAAATTAAGCACAATGTAATGTAGGTCTATACAAGTTTCAAGCCCAAAAAACTTTCACTTGAGGGGATGTGTTAAAGAATAATATAAATCATTTCTTGGGACCTCATCTAAAAATTTAAGTTTAAGTTATTGGGTTAAATTGGTTCTTTGGCATCACAGTGGAAACAAATATATGAAAAAAAATGAAAAAAGAAAAAATAACATGTCATTGTTAAAAATCATATTGCCAACACAAAAAAGCTCGAAGTTAATATTTGTTGGTGAACCCGTCAGTAGTTATTAAGTTATAACTTGGCAATTGACCCCTTTTCCCCATCCCTCATTTCTTCTTCTTCTTCCATTTTTTTTTCTACAATAAACAGCAAAAGATAACTAGCTACTCGCTCAGTTTGTATGGTTCTGAAAAAGAAGGAAGCTAAAAAGTTTCTCCTGCTAGTTGGCCTAGTCATTTAGCTGGGAATTAAGTAAGCAAAATCACTTATTTTTTGTTTAACTCATTTTAAAAATGTTAATTTTTTTGATATTTTGATATAGTATATGTAGTTTGTTTGAATGTTTATTTATTTTATAGCCTTTTCTTATGGAAATTTTAGGTTTACAAATGATGAGGTTACTCGCATAATAACATTGGCAATGAAATCATCAATGGAAATGTCATAGTTTTAATAGAGTTAGGTTTCTAAAAATCTTAAATGGAAACACATAATTGATGCATGGTTAGGAAAGTTCAAGATTAGTAGATACTTAAAAAGATTTTTTTTATTATGTTAATTTGGTTAGTTTATTAATTTTAATGAACTAATTCTTTTACAAATTTGACGTGCAAGGAAAAGTTTTATTGGGATAGAGCTATAATATTATTGTTAGGAGGGTTTGGGAGAATCACAACACAACTAGGTAAGATTAAATTCAAAGTGTTTTATTTTTATTTAAATATTAAAATCTTATTTTTCATTTATTAACTGATAATTCATTTCTACCATATAAGTTGCGTGATTTTTGGTAAATGAGCCAAAAAAAAAAAGACAAAAGTTATACTAAAAAAATAGGTATTCCAGGCTTAAGAGCATGGCAGTTTGGAGGGATTTCATATCTCTATACATCTCAAAGGGTATATGGGCAGAATATATTCAACACGTGATGTCTGAGTGTTTCGTGCAGTAGTTGTAATTTGATCTGAAGAACCAAAATAGAAAGATTTACAGTTTCATTACTATGCATACTGACGGATCCATTCTTTTTGTTTCGCATGCGAAGAGGATGGTAAGATTCTTTTGTATTACATCTATTTTTTTAAATTGTTATTTTATATGAAAATGTTTTACTAACAACAGTTTTATTTTGCAAAATACGGCTCTTGGACATGAACTAAGATCGATAGAGCTTTTTATCGAAACTCACATGCAAAATGATTACCATCAGAATAGGATGCAGCAACTCATGGATAGCCAAGCTCAAAAGTTCATGGTATGTTGGATTTTAACAATTATTTTTCTTAAGTTATAATTTATTTGAATTAGCTTACTTTAAAAAAAAAACATATAACACCTGGTTGTAAGAAAGATACGAGGATGATCCTTTGACCTATCCAAAACACGATCCTGATTTGTGGTTGGAGACAAGATTATTAGATAGACTCAATAGAAATTGAGTTTACGATATCTCAAATACTAGAATCGAGTTGTTGTGGATGACCCAAAGTGTTTCAACTGTTGGATGCTCATAATTGATTTCAAGCACTCAATCTCTGAAGTTTTAACCGATTTTAAGTCAATCAGTTGAAGCTTAGACAGCCTATTTTGCTACCGAGACAAAACAATTTAGTATTGAGATGGCCGAACTCTCGTGATTGTACATGAAGCTGAAATCACATATGGATGGTACATATGCTCCCCCTTAACAGCCCCTAGTCCCGGTAAAAAACTGTTTCCTCCTTCTCATTTAGCCCCTCTATTCTAGATTAATTGTGTTTGAATTGATAAATTTTTAAATCTGTAATAAATATTTGATTTTTTATTTTAATTTCTTTTAATTCGCTTCTACTTTGTTTATTATATTTTGTAAAAAAGAAAATTAAACAAGTTATTGACGGGCATACCGACAAGATAAGTTAGTTGGCATATTTCAGAGAGTTAGAAAAGAATTATTGAAAAATTCCACTGACACTTTTTATTCATTGACGAGTTCATTCCATCGGTAATTTAGACATAAATCACCAATGGAATTACAGACGGTTTTTTTATCGATGATATGTTATAATCACTTATGGAAATACCGATGAAATCATGCTGGCAAATTTTTTTTTTTTTTTGGTGTGTTTATTTTGTCTATAAATCCATCAGTGGTTATCTTACCGACAGAATAGCCAACAAAACAAGAATCATTAAGGAAAGATTTTTCGATGAACAAAAACAATTCGTCATCCCATCGGTATAAGTCAAGGCAATGGATTTAGTATATAACTATCGATAGAATATTTCATCGGTATATTACAAAATTCTGGAGTGGAGTGCCATCAATTGCCTTCAAGAACTTGGAAATATATATATATACACACACAAGGTATTTTATGAAATATGAAAAGGAGTGTGCATGTCTAATGTGTGGAAGTGCATGGTGACCTCTTAGAGCAAATTGCATAGTTTCGATTTGATACTATATCCATAAAAGTTCAAAGAGATGAACTTTGGTCGGCATCTTAATTAATTTTTAGTTTTAAGCTCCCACTTACAGACTTACACTTACAGGCATCAATCTACATTTCTTCTTAATTTGGTGTCTACGTACAAATTTCATGGACCACTTTCCATGCAACTTGCCGTGGTTTCTGCCTTTTATATCCCACTTTAATTGCTATCATATTCATATCATATACTAGCTTTGTAGCTAGGCTTGGCTTAGGCTAAGAGCAAGTATATTTTCCAGCTATCATTTCGAGTTTGAATTTTTTAAAAAGATAAAGTGAGAAAGAAGTTTCTCATAAATTACTACAAAAACGAATACGAATAACCTATTTAATATTAAAAAATTATTTTCTCATGAATACACTCGTATGAGCACAATTATTTTTCCCAGAAATATATTAATAGTTAAAAACAATCAAATTTTTCACAGCAAGGTTTATGACTCTTAACCCTTCATTCATCCATCCCTAAATTCAATGTCAAGTTATATTTATAATATAAAGTAATTATATTTATTTTAATGCACCTACATAATAAAATTGATTAGCAGACTTGAATAACCCCACAACATATATATATAGGCTAGGGATTAGGCATGAATTAAAATCTTGACAGATGAAAAGATAGTCGAGACAAGAAGATCACAAAAAGATTATATTTAGTGGGTTAGCTTCTAAAATGGCTCAGCCAGCGTAGAGTTGTAGACTAAGTGCTATATCTAATTTAGGCTGTGCTTGATTTTATACTAAATTACACTATTGAATGTTATATAGCTCTTATTTGGTGTTTTTTATAGATTGGATGAGATCAAAAGTTAATGGATTAACATTCAATCTCATCTAGGTGGGGTGAAAAACTTTTCCTGCTAAGATAGGAAAACTGTATATTTCATTTATTTTCTATTAAAATCTATCCTGTCTAGATTAATTATATTAATTTGACTCCTTTTATATCTTTTTATTTTTTCTTAATGTTTTGACTTTTTTATTGTAATCTTTTTCTTTAACTAGTGTATTAATTTTATAAATGAGATATTTCATGATGTCACATAAAGAGGATTAACTTTTCCTTTTGGATTAGCATCTCAACTCGACAAAAACTGAGCTTCAAAGCTCAAGCCAAATGGGATCTGAACGTCTGTGGATGAATATTTTTCTTTCATTTTGGGTTATTTCTTCAGGGTTTTTTTATAATGAAGTTTTTGGATACAGTTGAATATGTGATGTCGACACATGCTTGGCCAATGAACACAGTGAACCATGCTGGGTGGGAAGAAACAGTTGACTTTAATTTGCAAATAAAGTCAAAGGGACACTGTTATATTACAGGAGATGGTGATTTTTGGAAAACACAGTTGAAAGGGATTCAACTGTACACAGCATTAGAAAATGTAGAAATGAGTTTAGAATTTATGGATATAATGGAATTCATAAGTGCCTAGCTAGTTGCATCTTGTTTGATTCATTCAAGATATGATTATGACTGCATATTTTATGTTATTCTTCAAGTCTTAGTGTTGCTTTGTCTGATTCCTTCATGATATGATTGTCACTCTACTTATTCTAGAGCCTTAGTTTCCATGGATGAGTTTGTTTTTTGTGTTATCATCCATGTTTCGAATGATTTTTAAAAAAAAAAATGTGATCGTAGAGAACCTTAATCTTGGTACGTGAAAAATAATTTTTTTTTAAAAAGCCATTAAATAACTAATCCAGAGTTAATCCTTTTACAATCTAGGTTAACAGGCACCTTAATCACGAGTTGTATAGAGCTAGTAATCGAAAGTTCACATGCATTCATTATATAATAGGAATGGAAAAGTTAAGGCAAGAGAAATCTCAGGTGACAACTAGGCGTCTGCATGACCCTCTCATGGTTCAAATTACACTGAATGATGTCCTATGGAAAGTTTTATTTAGTGAATTCAGAGTGAAATGCTGACAGCATTCTCACCTCGATAGTTAGTGACACTTGTCATAGGGCCGATGACATGGAGTCGTCGAGGATATCACCAAATTTGATGCCACAACAGCTCAGGACCAATTTCATGTCGACAGGTATGGTTGCATGGTTCTTCTGGGTGCACTCAATTTGTTCCAAAGTCAATCAAACACGGCTTGTGATGCTTCCTGTTGTTGCTGTGTTCAGCTTTGAGGTGAAAAGATACAAGCACTGTAGCGTCATTCCTTGTGCGGGCAACCAAGAAGTATTTTTTTTCCATGGCACTCACTAACTAATGCAAACAAGATCAAATCTTCTGCTACATGGATCTCCACGATGTCTCTGGTCAAGTGGCCAAGTTGAAGGTGCACTTTAATGGGGATGTGAAATGACCATCTATTTGGAAATCTTTCTGGTTGCCGATGAGTAGTGGATACCAGACTCTTATCCATTTTTGTATCGCATGTGCAAAATGACCCAGGCCCGGCTCTTGTCTTCGCAATACAAGTTGAATAATACCAATACATACCAGGTCAACCATGGATTGGCACTGTACTGCCATTTGTCTGGCTGTGACGGAGCCTAGCAGGTGCAGACGTACACGAGACTTGCTGGCATTTCTATCAAAACCTGGTACCTGGCCTACGCCTAGCATTCACAGGCTGTCTGCTTTAAAATTGTGGATAAATATTGAGCTGTAAAGAAAGCTTGTGGGTTCCCTTTTCCGGAGAGATCATATCAATCCATTCCTAAAATCTACTTTGCGTAATTTAGAAGAAACCTAGCTATGTCCAAAAAGCTTTCTGGTGCGCACAAACAGAGCTTAAATGCTGAGGAGATGGCTAGTAATCACATCACCCCTGGTTACCAAACCATCTGAATCTGAATTGTCGGTGCAAGTCATGGAATCAAAGCAGGGGTTTTCATGGATTTCCCACAGATCTCTCTTCCTGAGCAGGTTTTAATCAGATCACAGACTATTTGATTGTCCATGTTAAAGAATAAAAATCCTGTCTGTTTCTCTAATCAGAAGTTAAGCAATCGGCACACGCCAGCCAAAATTGAACCGCCGCTCCCCTGAAAGTCCCCGAGATAATGTCCCAGCTAAAACAACCGCTGTGCATCCTGTCCTGCTGAGAAGTTGATCTGCCGGTTGTAGTTAAGAAACCTTCCTTCTCTCCAATAGTGTAATTATTACAGTTAAGACACTAGATGACAATTTATGGTACAAAAATGGGCAAATCAAAGTCAGCTATCAATACTGGTAAGTGCCTTGCTGAGCACTGTTGTTGTAGGAGCTTGGTGGGGCATTGATATTTGTGTAGACACCTTGCTGAGCGGTCATGGAGTAGGGGCTTTGGTGAGCATTCATGTTTTGATAGGTGCTTTGCTGAGCATTCATGTTTTGGTAGGTGCTCTGTTGAGCACTGATGCTTTGGTAAGGGTCCTGCTGAGCACTCATGGCTTGGTAGGTATCTCGCTGAGGATTCATGCTTTGCTGGGCTGTTGCGTTGTTTTGGTAGGAACCCTGGTGGGCACTCATGTTCTGTCCACCAGAGGCCATGAAGCCTTGATAAAAACCTTGTCCAGCAATCAGATGCTCGGAGGATCCATGATTCTCAACTTCAGAACTACCATAATGAGGATCTTGAAGCTTTGCCCTTCTCCCAGCAAACTGCATTTTGTAGAAAGTGATTCAAGAATCCTTTGCAAAAATAAAATTTTACAAATGTTTGTTAGTGTACAGAGCAAACAAAATTTCATAATATACTCCAAAAATTCCAACTGTAAAGTTTAATTTTATCAAATGTTTCAATTATACTGTTTTGAAAGCACCAGACTCGAGCCATTATTCATAGTGAGTTCCCCTGCTTGTGCATGGCAATGACAGTGCAAATTCCTTCAGGGGACGGATATTGTCAAGGGCAAGGCCAGCTCCAAGACCATTACTAAAATCAACATGTACCCACATGTTCAAGCATGGATAACATGGAGCACACGAGTTTATGCAATAATCTGGAAATTACAACTCAATCTGCAGAGGTATAACTCTAGACTGGTGTAATAGGCAACAGGCAGTTGTATTTGTTCGGACTATCTAGGATTTTTAGATGGTTTCCTAATGTCTCTTAAGAACTCTCCAAAAACTCACTTTCCTCTAGATGATCTATTTGAATTCAGAAACATTTGGCATACAACTCAATAATTTTAGCAGTGTCGTCAGTACTGACAGTAAATGGAAGCATAATCTGGTATCTAGACAAACATAAAGAGGTATGAGAGATTTGGAAAGTGACACTTCTCTTTTTTATCTGAGAAATTGTGCTAAATGCAATTAAAATTATACCTGCAAATACTATCTTAATGATTTGAAATACATTTGGTATCTAGACAACAAACAGGTGGTACCTCAATTGTGTGTGTGTCTGTGTGGAGAGAGAAAAGGCCATTGTAAGAAGGGAGGCAACCAATAAAAAGCAGAATGAAGGGGAATTCTTAAGAGGACGATTTTAGGAGCTCTTAGAATGGTTTAATATTACCATGCGGTACATTTTCATTGGTCGGAAGCTATAAATCAGCAAATTGGGTTGTGATTACTGAATTCAAAAGGCAGCAAAGCATGGACTAGTTGCCAGTGTCAGCTGTTGATATGTCAAGTGATTTATATTTATGTTGATCTGGTCTGCCGTGTCCCTGGCTGATGCAACCACTTAGTGGTGTCATCAATCATCTAGCACACAATCATTGATGAACCATACAAGAACTTGAAAGTTCATAAACTCTTATTGAAGGAAAAGCAGTTCCAAAACTCAGTTACACAATTTGAAAAGCATGGGAAATATTTGTGGTTGTCTCAATAGTGTCTGTGTGTGTGTCATACCTCCCATGGGAGGAAATGAACCAAGAATTATATCAGACACAAATCCAACATCTCAACAATTTTCAATGCTTCTGCTAAACCACAAGGGCATGATATAAACATACCTCATCAGTAATTGAAACATCACGCCCTCCAGATCTCATAACAGAATTCATTCCATTAAGTGAGTTATTGGCCTCCAAAACACGGTTCATACTACGAGAGTTATCAGCCTCCAAAACACGGTTCATACTTGGGTATCTGAAATTAGGAGAATAAAAAAGAACTCGCATTATTATTCAAAAACTCCCTTGTACTTGTAAAAAAAAAAATTACATATATATACCCCGTAGCAGCTGGAGGAACTGGATAGCTCTGAGGCTCATAATCACGTCTTCCACCCTTCAGAAAAGCATAAAGAATAGGTATTATGACTGGGACATATCTTGACATAAAAATAACAAAAAGTTAAACACAGACTGCTCAAGAATCCTAATTAAGCATCTAAAAATCCAAACCATTAACTAAAAGTATATTCTGCTGTGTATTTATTATGCCTATAAGTGAAAAGCAAACTCAGGTACAAGCAATAGGCATGAGTTTTGGAATTCTTCATGAGAAAAGACTGGCGAAGGATGGCAAATCATCTATATTGAAGAGAAACAAACATTAAGTGTTTGTTTGTACCTGCGTTTCGTCCACATTAGAGACACACATGGAGCATATGCTTGACTTGCAGCAGAAAGAAGAAGAATTATGTTTAGTCAGATCAAACACTTGTCACTGTGACATATATAGATCAATTTGTGGTCTCAATGCAGACATTCCTAATTAACACATGGGACTGCAGCGTATGTTCAACCAAGATATTGTCTCAATTCAATTAAATCACTACAGAAAACGAATCTAAAAATACAAGTTATTGCCCAGAGCGCGGTAGAAATACAATAACTCCCAACAAGAACAGTCTATAACCCTTGTTAATGAGTTTATCACAAACACTAAGTCGGTAAGTTAAGCAGTAAACATAAAAAGTGCATGAACATGTAACAAAAATTACCCTCAGCGGTTCATATCCACCAGAGCTGCTAGCTGCCATCATACCAGATGGTTGGGGTCCTCTTCCTGGTAAGTTTCGTGTCGGCCCGAAGCCTGGGATAGGTCCAACAGGCCCAGGTTCTGTTCCAGCATTTGCATCACGCAATGTTCTTGCTCTGAGTCTGGATGCAATCTCTGCCAAAGCATCTTTAGCAACACCATAATTTCCAGATATCTGAAAAAACCAGTTCAAAATTTAGTATGGGAAAAACATCACAGAATCATCAGTTAAGACATTAAAATCAGCAAAAGATACATTCAACCACATCACCTGTACAAGCTCTTCATCATCAGATGCACATTTAGGCTTATCATTTTTGGGATAAACACGAATGTCTGCCTGCAATCTCCTTCTCATTTCATTGATAACCTGACCTCCTTGTCCAAGGATGCAGCCAACCTTACTTGAAGGAACCAGAAGTCTAGTAATTATCATACCTTTTTCAGAAAAGTCACTTGTTTTATCCTGAAGCTGAAGAATTGCATCAATGGTTTGGGATCTTGGATTCCAGAGACCCTGAAAATATCAGTACAATGCTGTTGTTAATGTATGTCAGCAATATACAAATCTGCAGGCACTGCCAAACCTTAGGCATACAAACAAATAGTGATGTTTAAAGCAGCTATACCTCAAAAGCAGAGACACGAATTGCACGTTCTTCCGACTCCGCTGAAGCATCTTCAACATGAATACTAGCTCCTGTCTCCTGCTGTACAACCTTAACATTAGAGCCTCCTTTCCCAATTACCCCACCAATCTTCCCAGTAGAGCACAAAATTTTCATTGAGAACTCAGCTGAAGGCTCCCTGCCATGTCCAGGAGGAACACCATTGAAACCACCTGGCCCAAATTCTGAAGGGTGATTCCCATATTCCCCCATCCATGGCATACTGTGGGGAGTGGAGTTACGATGAGGCCACATTGGATTTCCTGGTGGAAGCATGTTTGCCATGGAATCACTAGGAGGATGAAACGTTCGGCCACCATAAGGCATAGGAACACTTGGCAGTTTGTCCTTGCGCGGATTCTGATGCAATAGAATGGATATTTCATAAAGAGCCCTCTTTGCCACAGCTGGTTTTCCAGAGATCTGAAATATAGCTTTTGAAATTGTACTTAGTAGGGAATTGCAAAAATAATCCACCTTTTTTCATAGATGAATGAAGTGGGGGAAATCCACATGCAACATTTCATAAACATGAACCTGGAAATGTTACAAAAACAAAAAAGGCAAGGCACACAGGCACAATGCCATGGTTCCATAATAGAACGTCATAACATAAGAAATAATCATGCAGCAATCAAACTCATATTTGTGTGTCTCCATGCACACCAGTGCAAATGATGATGCTTTCGCATACAAATGCTCAAGAGCAGTAAGCTCACACAATCATCAAATAATATTCAGCAAGTAATGAGGTATAATCAGATTCACACTATGATGGAAAAAGTTGACTGCTTGTAATATAAATGCTAAAGCTACACCCTCCTCAGCTTCCGCTTCAGTGCAATGCAATCAACATGCACCATACCACCACATGCTTTCAACTAAGCAGCAGTTTAAAGGTCCAGGATGTATTAGGGCCAATGGTATGTGATACACAACAATCTAACTCAGGCTAGATGTTAACAACTAAGACCCTCAATAATAACAGCAACAATCTGTTTGAAAATCTTGCCAACTTAAAGCTCAATAAAAGGTTCCAGATATACTACCCTGACCAGATAATCGTTAGTTATAGAGAAATATTAAAATGTCTCTGGGAAAAACCAACAGGAGGAAAGTCTACCACGGTAATGGACATTGGTAATAGGAGGTTAAGCCTTCCAGAAAGTCAAGACAGCCGATCCTAGCAATCAAATAACCATCTTAAACTCCACTGGACAAAATCTTAGTCATCAAATTCAACCTGAACGAGACCCCCAAAAGATTCAATCAAATAACCATTTTTAGGTTATGCAATTAAACTAACAATTTAATGAATCTAAGAATTAAGTGTCACTATCATTATGACCAATCTTATTGTGCTGTTTCATACTGCACAACAAAGGACATTTTTTTAGATTGAACCAGTTAAAAAGAGAGAAGGAGTAGCACACTTGCTCCCATAAAAATGCAAGACTATCCACCACATTTCTGACAGGATTAGTATAGTATCAAAAAATAGCTTCAAAATTAAAAATCTCAATAAAGTGCAGTGGGGGTAAGCGTGTAACCCAGTCACAGTAACAATCATAAGAAAATACATAGTTAGTAAGTAAATTGTCGAAGCATATGATAATAGCATAGCAGACTATATGATGGAACCATGGCATAGCTCTGTCCTACCCCTAACCCCTTGCTAAAAACTCCCCACATGTAACTCTTCCTTTTCAGGGGTGAGGAGGTAAAACTTCTAATCTGGGTGGTGGTCACTAAATGGAGAAAGAGAACCTAATATTATGAATAGCTTATCCACTAATATCAGGGAAAACCCCATCTATCTTATATTAAAGACACAATAAAGAATATGAGACAACACATAAGAAACATAAAATAAATACCAAAGAAAAAAGGGAAAGAAGTCAAAATACAAAACTAAATGCCCTTCATAAATGTTATTAATTCCCTAGCTATGCCAGTCTTCCTGCTTTAAATATAAAAATAGGGCGAGGAAAGGTCACTCCACCCACCTCTTTTGCATGTCTGGCCTCATCCTTCAAACTTCCATGACCAACAAAATGCTAGGATCTTCTTGCAGGGGCATACTCATTTAAGTATGTATCTCTGAAACTCAAACTTGAAACTATAACCTTCCTTCCAATATAAAGAACATTCAGTCAAGCAAATCAGTTGATCTGTATTGGAAAAATCATTGTCACATCTTTGAGGACAGTTCATGGTGATCGCATATGTCAACTGCTCATGAGAAGCGACCAAACAGTTGAAGAAGACCCATCTTACTAAGAGGACCTGCATTCCACCATGCTGATTCACAAGGCGGAACTCAAGTAAGAAATCTAGCAGTGCTTTGAAATCAGTAGAAAGCATAAAGATGTCAATGCCAAAGGTAGCCAAACAACGTTAACATGTCCGCTTAGGTATCGAGTCGACTACAGTACAATCCATAGAACAATAGGGTCATATCAAAAATCAATTGATCACCTTCAGATCATTTATGCAACTTCAATCAACCCAAAATCTTCCACATAAGGCATTCGTCTACTTGATCTAATAATACTACTTTATTCAACTATTGGCATATGCATTAAAAGAATTCCAATAATCCTAATGGCCTTCTGGTGAAGTTTTTCCTAAGTCCTTGGGTTGTTGAGCATCTCAATTAGCTTTACTCGTGTAGAAAAAAGCACTGAGGGTCAATATCTCACGAGCCAGTGAAAGAATATTTCCATATCCCGTCTCATGTAATCGATTATAAACTCAAGTAAGTGTTTCCTGGCACTTCTTAAACCCATCATACTGCAGTTACCATCAAAGGTTGCAGAAGCAAAAGGACATTTTGCAAACCAAGGTATTTCTTCTCAGATGCCATTTCATACTCAAATTATAAGAAAGACCAGACTGCAATTGGACGAGCTGCATTAATTTTTTATCAGCGAAATCACAAACTTGATATATAATGCAGTAGAAAAGGTTAAAGTTGCATCCTCTGCATTTCTTAACTAAAAAGAGGCTTTGCAATTGTTCTTGATGATGCTAAAATCGAAACTTAATATGACTAGGAAACTTAATATGACTAGGCTCAGTACATCGCAAGCCCAAAAGTAGCTAAGTGTTCAGAACCGAACCACAGGCAAGTAGTCTCCAAAAGGCACAGCCAGAAATCCTGAACAAAGGAAAGAAAGCACTCCCTAATGGGTTTTCACCTTAGCAATTGATTTACTGAAGCAATGATAGTCAAGTGATAGAACAGAGTACAGAATAGGTACTTTATATTCCACCATGTCAAGTATTTTAATGTTCTCGAGAAACAAGGCAACCTTTTAATGCCCTGTCATCTCACATAGTAATGCAAATGAATCCTGAGTCCTGCAACTTAAAAACTAGTTATCTTGGCTCACTGACTACTTGAACTCTAAGGACCAAGAGCCCAAATAACAACAGCATTTGTCAAAAAGAAGGAACAAAAGAATCAGAACATCTTCCCCTGTTGAACATCCACGCAAAATAACAAAAAATGTTCTCTGACATGCATATAACACTTTGCAACCTTTGATACATCCAAGAATGCAATACCATAAATGTCATGACATATCTTTATTGCAATCTCATGACGAAAATCAAATTAATATTTTAAAAAAGGTTCAAGAAAAATTACAGTTCTCAGGCAATGCTAACCTAAAGCACGAGAGAGAGCATGATTATCATCTTTTATGTCAAATGCACCAACATGATGAATCCATATTACATAATGCCAACAAACGACTTTGGTGTCTAAACTACTCAAAAATCTAGCAGAACAAAAAGGCCAACATAATAACTATAATGCAGTTACTAGGGGAAAGAATTGGAATAAAAGAAAATAAAACGCGGCAAGCCTCATGTCCAGTAAGACTAAGTGAGCAAAGAGAGCAACATATATTACCTGGACCAGTTCATCAGTATCCATAGCACATGAAGGGAGATGATCAGCAGGAAGAACACGTATGTTGGCACCAGTCTCACTTCTTAATCTCTGAATAACATCTCCCCGTTTTCCCAAAACACAACCTACCATGTTGTTTGGAACAAGAAGTCTCGCGGTGACAACATTGTTGTCATTATCATCATCCGACGCCATCCCACCAAAAAGATCCTCCTCAACAATCCGGTCATGAACTTTCAAAAGCGCATCCTGGGCAGCACAATGTGGCTCAAAGGCCTCCTGCTGTCCATTCCCCGCAGCCAAACCTTCATCGCCATCCATTTTCCTCGGAGGCTTATCAGAAGAACTATATATAATAATCACTCTCTCGTCCGAACCCTGAACAGAATCAGCCACTGTAATTTTCGATTGCGTCTCTTCTCTTAAAGCTTTCACAATATTCCCACCCTTTCCAATAACACCCCCAATTTTTCTCGAAGGACAGAGTATCCTATAAACAGTATCACCATCACCTGAAAATTCTTCGCCGTGAGAGTCACTCCACTTTCCTTTCCTACTACTGCTCACTCCTTTCCGTTTAAAAAGATTGTTTCCCGGTTTCTTGAAATATTTCCGCCTATTCCCATCCATTCTTCTACAGAATAATTAAAATCCTGCAGTAACAAATGCATTGAGTACGAAACTTACGTAAGAAAACAGAAATGATTAATTATAATCAGGATTTAAACATAATAACTGGTAATTAGAGAATAAAGTAAGAAATCAGAAAATTAGGGTTTTGGAGAGTGTGAGAAGGAGGAGGCGAAGGAGAGAGGCGCACGTACCTGAGAGAGAGATAGTTGCTGAGAGAATGTTCGAATATGAGAGAGAGGGGGGGTGTTGAAGCAAATTGCAGCTAAGTAGAGATGGCAGTGGAAGGTTCCATGGAGGGGGAAGAGAGGGAGAGGTTGCAGGATGAAAAAGAAGGCTTTGTAAATGTCTGGTTTTCTTTCTTCGATTTTGTTTTCTCTGAGTTGGGTGTTGGTATGGTGTGGGCCGGCCCATGACCCAGACCATGACATAAATTTAGCTGCATGTTCTCATTAGGGTTTGAGCCCACTTAGTTTCTTTCAATTTACAGATATCTAGCGTCAACTTTCTCCTCACGGACAGGCTGTTCCTTTTAAAGGATTTATTAAAAACATTTCCTTCATGTATTTCTCGTATTTCTCTTTATGGTTGATTGGTTAATTTTTAAATAACTTTTTAAATTAAAATATATGTTAATAATTTTTTTATTTTTAAAAAATTATTTTTGACATCAGCGCATCAAAATCATTTCAAAACACTAAAAACATATTAATTTGAAGTTAATAAAAAAATAAAATAAAAATTAATTTTTTTCAAAAAAACTTTTGAAACACAGAAACAAACGGACAAGAAAAATACAATTGCCATTCTTTTATGGAGTTGTTCATATTTCATTTTCTTTTCTTCTTTTTTTCAATTTTATCTATGAATTTCTTTTAATATTTAAATTTGAACTGGTCAATCGAACATATTATATTAACAGCAACTTCCATATTATTTTGTTTTAAACTCAAGCCAGGTAAGAAGATGAGTCGAGAGGATTTTTATGTTAATTTCATCGTTTTTTTGTCAGTTTCATCCTAATATTATTTTTGCCAGTTGATCAAGTTGTTTTCGGATCAACTAAGTTAACTGAGCCACTTCGAGATAACTTCTACACAATTTAGTTTTAAACTCAGGTTAGGCAACGAATCGGGTTATAAAATTTTAGAGTTCACTTGTTAGGTTAAGTTTAATATCAATGTTAAATATTCTTTAAGACCTGGATATTTTTTGCTGCATTTAAAAAAAAAATTCAACCCTCAATATAGAGTGAGCATGTAAATTAGTATTTGACTAAAAAATAAATGGTTCTTAGATAACTACTATAAATAACAAATTATAAATATTTATTTATTTTATAAAAACAAAAACAAAAGTTGAAAATAGAATCAAACTAGTCCATTGGCATTTAGTTACTATCTTAGGACACAAGAGACAGAGACAGTTAGGACAAAGGGAACATGTCTCTTGATTTTATTTTATTTTAAATATAGAAATTTACTCTAAAACTATTTCAGAAATATAATTATTTTTATATCTAAATCTCCATCCTTGTAACAAAATGCGTTTTTTATTTGCTATTTATTTGTTACTCTTGTCCTATGCAAAAGAAAAGAGAAAAGGTTGCATTTAGTTAGTATTCAAGAACAAAAGGATATGTACCTAGACTTTTCTTTTGATCCTTAAAACATGTATCGTTAAAGAGATAAAGGTATAAAATAAATTTATTTTCTAGATAGTTTTAAGTGAATCTTTATAAGTATATAAAGACATCTCTCTTTATTTTACAAGGCGATGATATCTTAATTCTCAATCCAATTTAACTTATTTTGATCGAGTACTAAACAAATTATTCAATTCAAATTCAAATTGGTATATTAAAAAAATATTTTCCCCTAATATTTCTAAGATTTTAAGCCCTAAATAATAAGGTTGGAATAAATTTACTCCTATACTACCCCTTCTAAGTTTAGCGCCAAACTAGCGAGTTGACTCATGCATTGTCGCGATAAAAACAAAAAATATATATATATAACAAAAAAAAAAAAAATGCATTGGTGTTATCATTTTTTTCACAATAAAAATTTTAATTGGTAATTAAAGAGCTTATGCATGGATTTGAGTTGATGGATAAATTTAGTTTATTAATTGTTTTTAGCTACAACAGCTAAAAGAAAAGGATTTAGGTAATTTATTTCAACATCAATTTTGTTCTTCAAAGTTTCAATTATGTTTAATTTAAAAATATATAATTTAATTTTATCAAATTGAAAATTAATTTAATGTCAAAACTTTTTTTTTAACATTACAAGAAAACCTTTCAAAGTTAACCAAAATTTTAAATAAACTAAATTTAAAAGGGCTAAATCCTGAAAAAAAAAACTAAAAAGAATGTTTGCACCATGCAAATCAACAATTTAAACACTCATAAGCCATAGTGTTTTCCCATATATTTTAGATTTCTTTTTTTTCTGTCAACTATGGTAGAAGAAATTTTTTACACCAACCAAAAAAAAAAACAATATTGTTCATCTCATGGTATTTTTTTTAAAAAAAAAAATCAATTCCCTTAATATATAATAATTTACTCAAAATTCCTTATCAGACTTCTGTCGATAAGAAATCCAACAATCAATGAATACCAAGAAAGTAATATCAATGAACCCACAATTTAGAACGTTCTCAAAGTATTTGTACAGTGAAATACATTTTAAAAAGCTATTGCTATTACTATTTCAAGCAATCCCGTTTGAAATTGTGGTAAAAAATATTTTTTAAAGTGTTTTTCATTTAAAAATATATTAGAATAATATATTTTTTAAAAAATATATATTACACATAAGTACATTACAACCATAAAAAAACAAAAAAAAATCCATTTTTTTTAAAATGCAATATAAATAAACATTCACAAGGTGACAAGGAAAGTGAGGATGATACGCATGGCTTCTTTTTAGTTGAGGTCATAGATGATAAAGTGTTTTTTCTACTTTATTTATTTAAAAAAAAAACACTAAATTGATAGTTTCTAGGAGCACGAAATACGAAAATATTTTCAGATGGAATAAAGAGACATAAGATTTGCATTCTACATGTAAATCGAAGGGCACAAAGAGGAGCGTGCAGCAGATTCAAAATTGCCGGGCGTGGCGAGCTAAGGGCGGGGCAGCAGTCTGCGTTCCTGATCGGACGGAAGCGACGCCCATTTCCTCTGATGGAAAACTGAAAGGACAGAACCTACGCAAAAGGGTCCATCAAAAACAGTCAGTCACACCTCAGCCTTTTTCTTACATGTGCAAGACATGCGCATGTACGTGTCTGAGCAATTCAGTACACAAAACTGACTCTTCACCAGCAACAACCCGCCACCAACTCCTAGATTCCTTGTTTTGGTATCGCCAGATGCTGGATTCATTGTACGTTTTCGAAAGGCCCATCAACATTTTCCACCCTTTTGAACATCATTTCCTCGCATCAAAACCAACAAATCCAGTCAAACATGCATAATAAATGCCCTCGACGCTCTCCACCCTCGTCTCCACCTGTTCACTGTTGCAGTCTCCCAACATTAATTGCAGGATTGATCATTCTGCTCGTCAAGGTACTCGAGAGTTTTGCTCTTGAATTCCGAGCATGTGTAGTCATGTGTTTGTGATTACATTAGTTTTGAAAAAAATTATTTTATAAAAATTATTTTTAATTAAAATTAATTTGAAAAAATAAATGTTTCATTAAAATTATGGTTGAAATTAAGATTAAATAAAAAATAATTTAATATCTTTAGTTAAGAATGCTTTTGAAATTAAAGTTATAAAACAATTTTAAAAAATATATATCAATATTGATAGTTTTTAATTTAAATATTTTAGATCTAACTATTATATCATGAAATAAATAATACTTTATATAAAATATTTTTTATTGTTCCATTAAACTATCTACAATTTCATCATGTATAAATTAAGATTGCGATCAAATTCTGTAAATACAATATCATCAAGCAATCCCCGTCAAATTTATGTATTCATAATATTTAACACTAGTTTTTTAAATAAAATACAATTAAAAAAAAATTATTTTGTTGAATTGGACCCGGTTCACCAGACTGGTCCGGCCAGAAAAAAATGAATGAACAGTGGAGCCATCCATTTTTTTTTCCATTACAAGAAGCAGCCGAGAGCTGCTTCTTGTAATATGTGGTTGCACCACAATTAATGATGGGATCCATCATTAAAAAATTGTGATGGGAACAATAGGAAAACACCCGCAACTATAATACTAAACAGCCACTCCTTACCTCCTGCACCTCATATGTTGATAGCGGCCGTGATACGAGCATTTGGGATGTCCATGATGAACACCTGGGCCGTACATGTTCTATAACGATATGCGTATCGTGTTCTTGGTGAGTTTGTGAGTGTAACAGCGCTGTTGATTTTTAAGATGCTGAAAATTACGAGATATTGCTTTTCGAAATGCTGAAAGTTACGAGATCTTGATTTGCTCCAGGCACAAAGAGGCCAAGGAAAGTTAGAAAGATCCGCTCTGTTGATCATTTACCATGTCTTTGTTCATGTAAAACCAGATTTGTACATCTCTATTCTCACCATAAAGGGCCTAAAAAGATTATAAAAATAAAATAAAAATTACAGTTGGGCAAAAAAAAAGGAGGAAAAAACATAACTGGCATCTCTTCTAAACAAAACCCAGACTGAGCCGCCAAAACTGGACTTTTCTCTTTCACAATTTCCTCTGGGCTTCATCGATTCAAGGCTATTCAAGTCTGAGCTCCATCTTACACGTGTCAACATCACAAGACCCGTAAGCTTCCACCCTTCTCTTCTTCACGGGAACCACGTGATGTGCACGTGACACAGGCTCAAGGCCCAGGGTCAGGTCCAGGCCAAGCTCAAGCCCAGAAATTCCGTTACTCGCAACATCATGGGCCTTGCAATCGTTTTTCGACTCGGGGTTGGGTGGGAACAGCAATGAAGCCTCGGCTGTTTCCACAGACACCATGCTCTCATCAGACTCTTTGCTGTCGCCATCCAACACTGCCAACTCGGATTGGTGACTCACCGAGGACTCGTGACTCGTACACCGAGTCAAGTCCTCCCTTGCCGACAACGTGTCGACAGCGATTGACGCCAACCCATTACCAAAACAAGCCCGCTTGCTAGCTTTCGGCTTCACAACTCGCCTGACCCGGCACCGAGTCCTGGCTCGGTTTGCATCATTTGACGCAGCCGAGTTTTCTTCTTTCGAAACGTGTCGTATATCGTAAACCTTTAGCGGGGGGCCATGGCCGTTAACTGCAGCTTCAGAGTTAATTGGAGTTATCGGAGCACCTTTTAGCACGGCTTCAACAGCGGCTTGACAAAGCTGCCAGCTTCCCGACCACATCAGCCCAACCGAGCCATAAATCGGGTTCACTATCCTCCCGCATGCTTCGTAAAGCAACGACCTAAAAATCGCTGTAGCAAAAAAAAATCAATTTTAAATCCTTGGCATGGAAACTTAAGGCATCAACAAAAAAGTCTTGAACACAGAATCATTTCTTGCATCAACAAGAAATAATCTTGGATTTCTAATTGAAAACCTTAAAAGGATATCTGAATTTTCCAAAGCATTTCTAGCTAGATTAAGATTCTTAAAGGTCATTAAAATTATGAAGCAAAAAAAACCATCAATAATCTTGACGCATTCCTTGAACTACCAAAAAGCTAAGCTTGTATTTTTAAAACCAAAACTTGAAGGGTAAAAAAAAAAGAACCCCGAAATTTCCAGAAACACCTTTTGTTATAAAAACTTGGGATAACTCAAAATTCTTAAGAGTTTACATGTATGTACTAACCAGGACGGAGATGTTCAGGGCCAGCGTTGATGAGGTTCATAAGGCCAGCGCGGCCATAAAACTTGGCAAGAAAAACAGTAGCGTTGGCCTGAGACTCAGAACTCTTGATCCACTGTAAACAAGGCCTAATACTACAGTTTTCACTACAGCCTTTGCGTAAAACCCTACATCCATTACAACTCATCCGCATTTTGGCTTCCAGTTTTGTGACAAATCAAAGGACCACTACGGTTGGAAAGAAAAGGAATTAGAAACGAAAGAGTGCTTGAACTCGGTGGTTGATGAAAGAGAGAAATGAGTGTATAAAAGGATGCGTTGTGGACAAGAGGGCGTGCTTATGTATGTATAAGAGAGGAGAAGATAAGAGTAGGAGCCGCTGGATTTAGAGGTACAGGGGACGCAACTTGTTTTTCATGTATCTTCCAAAACACTGGTTTCCACATTCAAGGAGGTTGGAGTTTGTACTACTGCTTCTCGTTTTAAGTCTGGTTGTGCTTAAAATATTGATTTCAAAAATGTTGAAAAGTGAATGAAGGTTTCCTACTTTCACTTGGAGAGCGTGAGGAGAACTCCCAATAGTATAAGCTTATTTTATGCTGCCATAGGTGAGGAGCTGTTTCTTTGCATGCCAACATGGGTTTGCGGTGACTTAACGGTAGCTCTTATCTGGACTTCGTGGTTACCCATGTGCCCTGGTATTAAGTTAAAATTACATCCTTTGTCCAGCTTTTACTAAATTACATTTTCTTTTTCTTTTTTTGTTGTTGAAAGATATATTATTATTGTATCATAAGGTATGCCAGAGGTATTTCATCCCTTTAAATTTTATTGAATTCAGCTAAAACATACTGAAATAACGAGGTTTCTTTTTTCTTTTACTATGTTTAAGCTTTTTCAATATCGAATTCTATTTTCTTCTTTATTTTTTGTCTGTAAATAAATTTACAATTTATACACACGGTAAATTACATAATAGTACATTTTTTGGAAGCAGCTACTTAATTTAATGATATAATATCTTGGCAAGCCTGGAGAACATAATGTCCATGCATTTTAGCAAATAAATGCTTTATCAATAACACTTTCATATTTTCTAATATTTTAATGGACTTTCATAGGGAAATGAACAAATTTTATTTTTTATAAGAAAATAAAATGAAAGGTATTGTTTTAAAAAAACTCATTCATACTAATTTATACAAATACTATTATTCGTAAAAGCATTAATTATAAGTCTTATAGATATAAACGGTGCCGAATTTGGTTAAGAACCAATGGAGGGAGGGCAAGACGGTCCTTGAAAATATAGTAGAGCCAGGCATGCAAGTGGGTCCAAATCTTAAGAAGACAGGAGAGGAACGCGTGGAGAACACGTTTTGGAGTTAGAGTGCGGTCGAATCGCCACATAATCGGGGAGGTCGAGGGTTGGGGTCCACGGGGAGCTCCCGGTATCTAAAACAAATAAGAAAAAGAAAACTCCCGGTTTTCGGGAGGTCGTGTGCTAAAACCGCTTAGAGGTAAAACAAGTAACCGGTTTCCGGGTTTGTGCGGGTGTGGTGTTGGGACTGTGGGCGCACTACATGGCCAATATAGCCAATGGTATTGGAAAGGGTCATTGCCTTGTTTCCTTGTGCTTATCCTCTCTAACACAATGACTAACCACTTGGATTAGATTAGATTATCAGATTGGTTAAAACTGAAAGTTAACCATCATTTCAGAGCTAAGGGACAAGTGGGTAATTAAACAAATGACTTTAAAGTCAGCATCAGTTGGTTGGTTTGGGCTGTTTGATCTGCCAAAACTACGTCGCCTAGGAAGTATCAATTTCAGGGCGGTCTGGCTGGTTTTTTTTTTTCTTTTAGTTTTTTGAAGTACGGTAACTTTTATTTTTTTAATATAATATGTTTTATTGAAAAAATATTAAATTAATTTTTTTTTTAATAATTTTGATCTATTAAAATTAGTTTTTTTGATTTGTCTGCTAATCCATGTTGGGCAACGACAAGGATGGCAATGGATTCGTTTAGAGCAATTTTTTTTTTTTTTATGTGCACACAATTTGGTTTCTATATAACAACCATTCACGTTTAGGTAGATGATATTGAATCTAATGAAATGTATTTGTTAGGTATCCATGAATATCTGACACCATTTAGATTTTTAAAAACATCTTTTCAAGTTAAAATTAGGTGCATGTTGTATTTAAGAAGAAATACTAGATAAATAGTTCGTATTTGCTATGATTTTGGTTAATTTTTCATGAATATAAAAAAAAAACATCAAAAAAACAGAGCTTAAAAAAAAAATTAGCAAGTCTGGATAGACTTTATAAACTCGGATTAAACTCTCAAACCCATAATTCATTAAAATTTAAACTCGGGCTCACTCCAAGAGCTCAACACCTAAAAAATCAAATGTTAAGATATAAAATAAATTAATTTAATTCAATTTAAAAATAAAATTCCTTAAGAAAAGCAAAATTTAACAAAGACAAAACAATAACTACGGCAACCCGTGCTATTTTTAAAATGATTGGAAAATGCCATAGAAAGTGAATTAAAAATAATAAAATGCTAGAGAATGGAAAAAAAGCCAAAAAAAAAACATAACAAAGAAAAACCGTGTCAACTTCATAAACAGGGGTTCATCTTTTAAACTCAGAAACCGTTAAATTCTAGAACAGGACACAACTAAAAAGCTAAAAAACCTACTAATTAAATGTTGAAGAAAAAAAAATCAATCTAAAAAAATCTTGCAATGTAAAAAAAAAAAGGGATTAGATTTGACAAGATAAAAACTAAAGAATGATGAAATTACAAAAAAAAAAAACTATTGCAAAAATTATCTGAAAAAATAATAATCAAAACAATAGGAATTAAATATGATGGATGAAAATATCTACTAAGAATGAAATTAAATAATAATAATAATAAATTAATAAATTACTATAAATAAAAAAATTGCAATAAAGAGAATAGAGGTGAAATTGAAAAAATCCCTTAATTTCATAAATTATTCTAGATTTTAAAAATTATATTAAAGAGAATATGGATTAAATCTTAATTACAGCAAACCTTAGAGCCTAATTTGATATTTTTTATGGCCAACACAAAAATCAAGTAGGAAAGGAAAAAAAAATGCCACACGCGCCGCCTTTGTTACATTTACACTACACACACATTTTAGCTACACACGCCACATATGCATGGAGTGGATGTCTAGAGGCTTTTGACCATCGCTTTGAAATCATGGTTTTGGTTGTTGGAAACAACGAACTCTATTCACATGTTTTTTATTTTAAAAAAAAATTTATATCTCAAATTACCATACTACCCCTAATTAAACTCAATAATTACCAAATCATGACATCCGAATAATAAACAAACCCTAAGTCAAGGATAATGTTGTTTAATTTCCAAGGGGTGTAACTTATGTATTTAAAAATTAATTCAAAGACTAAAAAGCCTATTGACCCTCATTATTTTTTTTCTTTTAATGGCAATTAGGTAATCTCATTAATCAAAGAAAATGTAAAAATATCGCTTAACCCCCCTCTTTCTAGTAATAATCAATGTGTTTCATGAAAAAAACTCTCATACCCTTAAATCCAAGCCTGGTTAGTTTATTAACCAAATAGTAAAATGAAAATTGTATGAATCCACAATGAAAAAATAATTTGTTTTAATATAAGGTATATTGAAACAAACCAACTCAACAAGCCACTCTCACTTTACTAAAAACAACCATGCCAATTTGATTGGGTCTAGTTTATACTAAAAACATACCAAAATATTTGATAAAAGTTCTTAAACAAACCAACCCATACTAAAAATAATGCCAAAATATTATTTTTTCCATTATATTGGTGTTACAACTCTCATGAATAACAAAAAAAAAAAAAATTTCAAAACTCAATTATATTTCATATTATTGATAAAAATAAATAATTTTAAACCAATAATAACTATCAAGACACTGACAAGACATCCTTTTTTTATTGACAAAGTATCCCCCTCTAAACCCGACCCCACTTTTTATTTGAGTTTCTTTATATAATTTTATTAGAGTTGGTTTTCACCCGTATTACTTTTTCACAAAATAGTTTATTAAAAATTTCACTAATAAACATGTAATTAAAACTTCAAAAAAAAATGATAAAATACATATAACAATTAACTATTACTAGGTGTTTTGCATAGTACATAATCAAGATCGCTTCTTTGGTGTGTCCTTTGACATGTCAGAAATTCCCGATGAAATAAAAGCACTCCCAAACACACCAATAATAGTTTAGAGTGGAGTGTGACCCGGACCGGTACTCAATGTTACATGCTACGAGTCAATAATGAATAGTGACAATAGTCTCATTTGGACCGTTTTGACCTTGTTAGAAATTTTATTTCTCTCCTTCATATTAATGCATGTGATTAAGAAATGATCTTTATGATCCGTAATTGCACGTTAAGGATTCTACATCGACTAAATATTTATGGATGGTTGGCTGCTTGGATTTTGGAAGACAAAGACCCCCGCCTTCGTCAAAGACCACATGTGCTTTGTTTTGATTTTCCAGATTTCAAGTCACTGGACCTGACCACTATCTCACTTGGCCCCGTCTCCCGTCTCCTGGTTCAACACTCCAGCTGGCTTCATTTGTGATTTTGTATAAAAGAATGACCATAATTTAATTATAGATAGTTGCATACTTCACTGTGGAACTCCTCAATTCTAGCCAAGAATTTTCTGTACTTAGATGTTTCTTCTCGTATTTTCCTCTAGTTTGTCCCTTGCCCAGTTATGTTATTTTTAACTCCTAATTTATGGGATTAAGAGTTCCATGAATGAATTATTTTTTTTATAAAATGAAAGTTCAAAACATAATTATAAATGAAATCTAATGAAAAAAAAAATTACTTGACTAATAAAATAGTTTTTTTCCTTACAAAAAGCTTAAAGTAGTATTTGGAAACGCGGGCCAACCTGCGTTTTAACAAAATTCAAAATTTATTTTTACTAAAAAATAATTTTTTTAATATTTTAAATCGTTTTAATACGCTGATCTTAAAAATAAATTTTTAAAAATAAAAAATATATATTATTAATACATTTCGATATAAAAAATACTTTCAAAATTAACTATAACCACACTCTCAAAATGTTCTCTCTAATTAATAGAATCATGTGGTCTTTGATGTGTTTCCCCTGTAATCAAGTGCTGGCTGTCTTTAATTTTTAATTAATTAATTAATAACAAGCAGAACAAATTATACTTTTTTTTTAAAAAAAAAAGAAAATGTTACTAAAAAATTCGCAGGAACAAAAACGGCATCTACTCAACGTTGCCATATATATTTGTGTGAAATATCATTCAACACAATATCCCATAAACAAATTTACTTGTACTTATGTAATCCTGAGCGTGTATGATCTGTTTTATACGGGAATAAAAATGTATTATCGACATTTTAAAAAAATAAAATTTGTTGACATTATATTGCTGGAGTTGGTAGCTTTAGTTAGCTGTTGTTTTGTTTTTTCCTTTGCACCTAATATATACACATGTATGTGTTAGTTTCGAATTAATATACGTGTTAATTAATATTAAAATTTCTCTTTAAACAATTCTAAAGGCATGCTACTCATATCAATTTAGAATATTAAGAGAAATTTAATATTTTTTTCAATTATTAATCTTAAATATAAATCACTAATTTAACTATATTTTTATATATTTCCTATGAAAAAGAAAAGAAGGGGCCAGCAAGCTCCTGCTCAAGTTGGCATCCATTGTACTGAGTCCAAAAGCTTTTCTGGAAACTGATGCAACCAAAACTTTGGCTTTTTTGCGATTCCTAGAAAAAATGCCATGAAACCGTCGTGTAGCACAGCAAGGGACAGGTTGTCAATAAAATTGCAAAGAGAAAGTTCTGTTACATTTGGAAGGCAAAGACACGGCAACTGGTCAAGTTCTGTTACATTTGGAAGGCAAAGACATGGCAAGTGGACAAGACCTGATGATAAGGAGGTGGAAGTCTCATGCAATAGAGTCCAAGAATGCCATGCAAATTGTGAACCCGGCGCGTGGCAATCACTTTTTCAGATTATCAGTGAAGAATCCAGCTCCCTCGGAATTAATTAAGGGCCACCTTTCAAGGATCGAAATTGGAATTCCATTTATTTAGGAAAGTCCAGGGATCAGAATAAATAATTAAAAATAATTAGGTGACCGCTGGTTTTTGGGTTCTGTTTGGACCTTTTGGAGTGCCTGGCTGGGGTAGGAACTGCATGCCATATAGCCTCCATTCCCTCAAAAGAAAGCCAGAGATCCAAATTTTAGTGGCCGAGCTAGATTTTTTTTTTTTTGAAAATCAGCAGGCTTAAAAAAGAAATAAAAAAATTGGCAAACTAGCACAGGAATTTTTTTTAAAAAAAAATAACACTGGCAGGTAAAAATCACAAGTAGAAATAACAGCTTTTAAAAAAAGTCATGCAGTATTGTAGACAATGTTTAAAACGAGCCCGTATATAAATTTCAACGAAAAACTATGAAAAAGAAAACAAACAAAAGAAAAGAGAATTTTTTTTTAAAAAAGGCTCAAAAACAAACCAAACCTCTAATAACAATACTTTTATATAATAATTTTTTTTTTATCAAGTCAAATCTAATGACATCATGAAATACCAAAAACAAGTGAGCCATAAACCATTACTTTTAGAAGACATATATGACCCATTATATTTATTATTTATAACTTTTTTTTAATATTATTAAATTCATATCATTAAAATATTTTTGATAACACTAACGATGTTATCATCAGAACCTAAACGATTTTTTGAAATTTCATTTTTCAGTTCTTTTCTTCTTTTATTCTTGAAATTCACACCATCCCATTTTAACTATTAGTATAAAAAATCACACTTCTCACCTACAATCTTTACCAAATTATGTTAATTTTACAAAAAAAATTTGGTTGGTGCTAGTTTACCAAAAAAAAATTCAAACTATGTTAAAAACGAAAAACACCCTTGCATACACCGATATTCAACCATTCATCAATCAATTTTGTCAAGGTACTCGTACCATCAACTTACATCAAACTCGCCAACGACCCGTGCTACACTTTGTGTTTGATTTCAAATTATCTTACAACATAATAAAATATATTGATATTATAAACACATTTTTTTACATCGTGAAAAATTTTAATTGAGAATTAGAAAGTTAAATAGTGTGTTTAATAAAACACAGTGAGAATTAGACTTATAAGAGAGCTCGTTTAAAAACTTGTAAATAAATTTATCTGTACGTCACTATGAAACCAACCACTTTTTTTTTGGCACTAGGTGGAAATATTTATTTTTATATTATTTTTTTAAAATGTAAATTATGGTTGTTGAGTAAAAAACAATTTCTAATAGACCACCAACAGACAATATAATACTAGCTTTACCGATGTGAGGGTTTAGTTCCTCATGAATAAGCATCATCTCGATGGGAGCTAAAATATAATTAACTTTTACCATCAATACTCTTTATCTGGTTCAATGCTTGATTTCTGATTTAAAATGTAGTTGTGGTTATTTTTTAAAGTATTTTTTATTTAAAATATTAAAATAATATATATTATTTTATTTTTTAAAAATTATTTTTGATATCAATATATAAAAATATAAAAAAATATTAATTTAAAGCAAATAAAAAAATAAAATTTTTTTAATTTTTTTTTTAAAATTTAAAACGTAAAAACAAACATGATATTTTATTTTTATCAAGCTAATTAGCGAGTTGGATCGAACACTTACTAAATTTTTAAAAATTATAATTTATATTTTTAATTTTAATATACGTGTAATAATTTACATTCCTTGCCAAGTATGTAAACAAAAATCAATAAAAACTGTTCGATTATTTATAAGTTTGCAACTATATTTTATTTTTCAACTAAATAACCTCTTGATGTTAAAATAACGAAAATATCATAAAAACTACACTTTTATTATTTCTAGTGTTAAAATTCTAAGATTTTCATAATAACAAAATTGCTATTTTAGACTTTTATCAAACATTTGGTGTTCATTACGCCAAATAATTAAATTGAGTTGCAGATTCATCCATCTCTTTTAAAACATATACAAATATCAATACGAATGAACATGCCTACTCCTCGTTTGTCGTGCCGTTCAATTAAAGTACAAATCAAGGGTTAGCTTTTATGGGAGGAAATTCATTTGAGATCCTAATATGCCCTGCTTCCATTCATTAGTATAACCTGGCGAGCACCATATTTAGTTGATTATTGATTTTATGATTATTTATTTTTTTATTATATAATTAAATATAAATTTATTAAAAAAATCATTAAATTTAATTGAGTTTGAATTCTAAGTTTATCTAATTACCTTCAATCAGTTAAGACTTAAATTTTATAATTTGTTTTGGTTGTATAAATAATTTTTAATTTATTTAATTAAATACATGCATATTTATAGCAATACTTAAGTATGAACAAAATAACATAAGTTAAAACTTATTTTGGAATCTTTTGACTTTTTTTTTTCCCTCTCCAAGAAAAAAATAAGTGAAAAATTAATTATGTTATGAATTGATAAATCAATATTTTTTATGTTTTGTGAAAAATATTAACCTAAAAACATGATGAGCTACCATTCAAATATCAAATAAACTCATTATTGAGCATGCTTAGATTTTAAAACATCATCATAGATGACTTGAAACCCAAGCTACAAGTGGACAAGTTTGAGAAGAAAAGTAGTGAAATTCTCATGCAAGGCGGTCCAAAATGCATGCAAAATGTGAAGATCACCCGTGGCAATCCCATCAGAAAATGTAAGAGGTCATTGTGAACGTGTGAGATTTCAGTTTCTCTTGAAACCGCCATGTCGATACTGTCTAGTAATCAGCTCCATGTTTTTAGGAAGCAAAAACCATCTTCGTGAAAACCACTGGCATGTCTTAAGAGGAACAGAGCCTCCAAACATGGAAAATTAATACCTGCCGCCTTAAATAGTTTTAATCACCATCAAATCAACCAAATTACCCCACTGATGAGCCAAGCAAAAAAGTTTATCTATTTATGATCAATATATAGAAACAAAAGGAAAGATTATTCGCAAGAATCATGCGTGCAGTTCCTGTTAGTCCCTGGCCTCCCAAAAAGATTATGCTCAAGATTTTTTTTTGGTTGGAAAAGTAATGCTTACACTGTTTTCAAGAGTGCTAAAATGATTATTTTTTTTTAAATAAATTTATTTAAAAATATATTAAAATAATAATTTTTTTATAAAAAGTTTTTATTTATCAAAATTTCTTTCTTTTTTTTTGCTAAATCATCGAGAAAAAGTGGGACTGGCCCAATAAACACGTTTAAACAACAATTAAAGTAGTAAAAATCCATTCTCAAGCCTCTTCTAATATTTAATCATATTATTTACTACTAAATGTTGGTTCTTAGATATATCTCCAAGTTTTTTGAAAGTAACACTGCCTTTGCTAAAACCAAGCCGATTGACAATATAATCAGGCAAGAAATTGGTGTTTGCTCTTTAAAAGGTTTAATATATCATCGGCTAATGATTCTCAAGAATATCTTATGATATGTTTGCCGAACCCACCATCTTTAATTTAAAGATTAGCTTTGATGTGTCCAAAGGACATGTTGCCGGTAAAAAGTATTAAAAAATTATATAAATTATATATTAGATTTTTATATAATAATTTAAATTATTGATTTGAAATGATTATTTGATATGGTATTAAAATTTTACTGACTAGACGGTCATAACTTTAAATTTTATTATCTGTATTTTATTTGATAAAAATTAAATACAAGATAATATAAATTCGTGTAAATTTAAAGTTTAAAAAGTTTTCACTTTAAAAAAATATTAAAAAATTATATAAATATATCATAAATTTAAATTATTAGATTGATATAAGTATTTTTCATATATATACTCGGTATGTTAATTCAAGATCTTATATTATTATTATTATTATTTTGGAAAATGATCATAGGATGCGATTTGACGAGAATGAATAACCAGAAACTGATCACCAACTTTTATTTCTAAGAAAATAAACGAATTAGTTACATTTATACTGGAAATGATGAGGTAATTAGCATAAAATTTGTTCTTTAAACCTGAACTCACACAAGGGTGTTTTCATTGTTCTCTGGGTTTTTTTTTCACTAACAATGTTACCCCATTAATTTTAAACCTGTTAATGGATATGATTTCAATCTCAACTAGATGAATCATGTTTCAAAAAAAAAAAAAAAAAAACACCATGCTAGACAACACAAAGTCCTCAATGAATTTTGCTTTTAAAAGGACGTGAAATAAAAATAATTTTAATATTTTTTAAAAATATTATAAAACATATAAGTAGAGATCTAAATTATAAATTAAGCATTTTAATTTAATAACTTAAATTTTTGGATAAGATTTCAAGATATAATTTATATTATTTTTTAATATATCTATTTAAGAAGAAACCCTTTAAATTTAAAATTTAAACGTATTTATATTATCTTGTGCTTAACTTGGTAATTAAGATTTTGATACTGTATTAAAAAATTATTTTTAAAATATAATTTAAAATTTTAAAATATAATTTATATTATTTTAATATAACTATACACTAGGCTGGCTGTGACGCAGCAAAAGCTGTATTAATATAGTACATGGACGGCTACGATCTGTTTGTTTCTGCGTTTTAAAAGCGCTTTTAAAAAAAATTGAAATTTTTTTATTTTTTTATTAACTTCAAATTAATATGTTTTTAGTGTTTTTAAATCATTTTGATGTGCTGATATCAAAAATAATTTTTAAAAATTCAAAAAATATCATTGACATGTATTTTAACACGAAAAGCTATTTGAAAAGCAACCACAACCACATTACCAAACAAGCTCTTATGATATTTGGACCGGCCCCAACATTAATAAATTTTTCAACCATCGAGTCTGCTCATCTCATCACCCAAACAGTCGATCCATTACAGAAAATTAAAATTATTTTTCCAATGTCATCAGCAACTTGACAATACATGGTCAGTGCATGATTACTAGTTTCGTTTTAACATTTTATTAACTGTTTTGGTACTTGAACAAGCTTCATGTATGACCAATCTAGAGTAACCAAACATGAGGGAATGTTTTTTTTTTTTTTTTAATGTTGTTTTCCTGAGGTTCATCCCCCCTGAAAATTGTCGTTGAGTCAATCAAGGTGCTCAATTATGGCCCACATAGACTAGTTTCGCAGTCTAGCTACCCTGATCTCGGCTTGCGATACCTATAAAATATATCTAGCATGGAGGCCATTGATGCTATGCTAGGATTAATTAGATTCCCAACCAATTATTGACATTGAAGATTCAACGACCTCCTATAAAAAAATCTTTTGTTAAATTTAAATGTTATAAATTTTAAAATTTTTAAAAAATTATATAATTGTTAATTTTAAAATCTATAAGATAGATCTAGATATATATAAATTAACTCAAATAATTTATGAAATTAATACTCATATTAATCTAAAAATTAAAACCCTACGGTTACTAAATATATCTCATATCAATATTAGGTTTCAAATCTCAAAAATCATCTAAATCAATAAATATGTTTAAAAACCTTTAAATTTAATTTAATGAAATTTTATGTTTAGAATCTTTTAATTGTAATTGAATTTCAATCTTTAAAATTGATGTAAGAATAAATTAGATATCAACTCATTTGATTTAAAAATTCAAAGAAAGCAAATTTAATATTAAAACTAACTTTTTAAAAATACACTTCTAGATTCTTTTAAGACATTCGAAAAGATAAAATGAAAATAACAAAGATAATATAGAAAATAAAATAAATTTTATTATATATTTTTAAAACATCTTAATTCAATTTATATATCAATTAAATTTAAATCAAATACTAAATTGAATTCAATAACAGTAGTAGCGCCGGTAGTGATTTTCCATTTTAAGCAATAAACGAAAACGTCCCTCCGTAATAAATAAATAAATCAAGAGCAACCGACTCCATTGCTCCAACATTAAAATAAAATAAAAAATAGTAGTGGTGCGATAAATCCAATTAAGATCCAATGGGGGAAGTGGGAATCCATAGTTTACAAGGAAGAGGAAACGGTCAAATTAGAGACGTGGCATCCATGCAAGGAGAAAGGTCCAATAAAACATGGATGAGGTGGCGGTGCGTTCAGACATGTGAAAAGGCAAGAAATTCAGACCAATCCCGGCATGCATCCCCTCGACTACACCATCTTATAGCTCCCTGTTTTCAGGAAGTCATTTTTTCCACGGTTCCTTCCGAAGCTAAACTGGTGACTGGCTTCTGGTTTTTGGTGTAGGACCATGGGCGCTTAATATTCTAATAATCATAATTAGGAGGGCACTAGTTATAATCAAGGGTACATTAATCTAGTTGGTTTAAAACTCTATCAGCTCAATATCTATGGACACCCCACATGGCTTAACTAAAGTATGTTTATGACACAAGACTTTGAGAGAGAGATTTGTGCTCGAACCCTAGATTGTCGGCAACTGGACACATTACTTTTGGGCATTAATTAAGTGCCGCTAGTCAAGTTGTCTGCATATATATACTTTTCTTTTTGGTAAGTATATATATATATTTTTTATTATTAATATGAATATCAAACCAGTTTTTATATATATATTGATTAATCTCACGGGTTATAAAGTTAACAATTATGTAAGCCTCCAACGACCATCATATTAATAACCATAAGATTCGAACCCGAAATCATAAGAAAAATAAATCTTTTAATTTTAAATTCTTACCATTAAATCATCTATTAAATTGTTATTTTTGTGAAGTGTATTGATATTAAGAGAATGGTGTCTTGCTATATTAGGTCATCGAGCCTAGTCCAGATCTGTAACTTTTTCACATGGACAATATTGGGGTATTTTATTCAGTGATAATGAGTTTAATGCTTAGGTTAGGAGACGGAGGTTGTATTTATTGTTACAATCTCTCTATTTTTTATAATTAAGTTATTATGAAGTCTAGTAAAAACTTGGGCGGAATAGGCCGATTCACTTATCCGTTGATTTTAATGACAAAATTTATTTTTAAAAATAATGTTATTTCAAGTTTTTTTTCTAAGAAATAAAATAAAATTTAAAATAATATCGTTTTTTTTTGGTTGATTTGACCTTTAAGTTAGGTTTTTTTAAAAAAAACTATAATGAGTATTTAATGCACATTTTAATAATATTACAAAACTTAAAACATTACACTTAGATTTAGAGTCGCTCAAATCTAAATTAGTATAAAACATTTCCCAAGCTGATTTTTTGAAATATCATACTTTTTTCAACTGAATCTTCCATTTATAGATAAAAAAGCTTCCGCTAATAATTGTATTAATTAACACGGCACTCTTTCAAAGAGAATTGAGCATTTTTATAGTAAAAAGTTGTGATCATTTCAAATATATATAACAATTAAGAAATTCTGCAATACATGAGGGACATAACAAAATTTATAAAATCAATCTTCGTAGGATACGAGAATCAGATAATAGTCATAATACATAATAGCCGAAAACAAAGTTTCTACAAAATTAGAATACTCAAATTAATATTATACATAATAGCCGAAAACAAAGTTTTAATGTCAAAACTGTAAAGATGTTTTTTTTTTTAAAAAAAATTAAAAACCCAGAAAATTATACATCGACATTAAAATCATTAAATCGGTTCCAGAAAATTATAAAGTTATAAAAATTCATTAGTGGTTAATTATTTTATATAATTTGAAAATAGGAAAAATAGCTATTTTAATTATTTAATTATAAAAAATCATATGATTAATCTCGAATATCAAACATTTAAATATGTTCTTTCTATCAAGTATCAGTGAAGAATAAACATAGATGCAATAATAAAAGAAATAGTAATGAAAAAAATATAAGCATCTCAAAAGCATATACCAAGATATCGGGGTGTTTTTGCACGCTTTTTCAAAGAGAGGTAGGCTAGACTAGGCACGTTTACAAAAATAAAAAAAATAAAAAATAAAAACAAAAAATAAAAAACTGGGTCCTCCTCCAACAAATGGGCGGCCGCTGATAATTTGGAGTCGGACCAATGACTCCTCCCACCACCTTTAATAATTGGTATATTTCCAGGTCTCCGCAGGCACAAAGTTTTAGCAGTACAGTATATTATTTTAATTTTGACTTTGATAATAGTACCTGCTTTGACCACATAACTTCTCCATGGCTAGCCAGCCCTCTCTAATTTTTGCTTTTATTCAACGCATGCTGCCCAGAAATTTAAAAATGCTCCTTGTTTGACCCTTTTGCCTTGCTCATGTTATTTATTAATTGTATTGTGTTTGTTATGTTATGATGAGTTGAAAAATTAAACATAATTAATTGTTTGATGATGAACTTCTATGTTATATTGTTAATAAAATTATTTAAATTAAATAATGTATTTAATGAATTAAATATTTTACTAGGAAACTAAATGAATTATTTATTTTAAAAAATACATAAATATCATGGAAAAACATAAATGAGAAAAATAACAAAAACATTGCATGTTGTTTTTGGCAAGTAGAGCGACTGACTAGATACTTTAAATAACATCCACACACAATTGAGATCTAAGAAATAAAATAATTGAATTGGTTAATTCTAAAATATTAATGGTTGTTAGAAATATGGTTGAAATTTAATTAATTATTATGTATAAAACAAATGGGGCTGTTGTTAATTTATTTAATTTTAACATATTTAATGTCATTTTTGTTTTTTAAATAAAATAAGTAGATTTTCATTAAAAAAAAAATCACTTCCCATAAATTTTGAAGTGGAAATTAATAGATATTTAATTTTTTTAAATCATATTTTAACTTTAAAAGTTAAGAAGTGAATTTTTAAAATTCTAATAAAAAATAGAAAAACAGAAGGCCGATCAAGCAATTAAGAGGGGATATAAATAAGTTCTATCCCTGTAAAATAAAATAAAATAAAGACCCGTATGATTTATATCTTCCATATTCATAGTTTATTTGGACTTTTTTCTGTCTTTTAACAAGCATGGTCGAGCATGTCATCACATAAGTTTAATATATTATATATGATGGTGCATCAAGAATACAAATAAAAAAGGCCCAAAATAGCCTAACCAAGGATAGATGTAGCCCAGCCAAGGCTATTTCTTAAGGCCTGAACCGAGGCTGCTTGTGGATGGCCAATCGAACCCAAGAGTCCAGCCGAGACCGAGAGAAGAAAGAAAAGGGCTGATCCAATCGACCCCTCTATAGCCTTGGTCAAGCCCAACTGAACCCTCTTTGGGGCCTAGAACCGAAAGGTGGATAAAAGAAGGAGAAGGTAGAAAATGTCAACCCAACCCTGGCTTAACCGAACCTCGCAACTGACCTATAACGACTACTTTCTCTCGCCAAGAAATTGTCTCAAATCAATTTTTTTACCGGTGACTATCCTTGATCCTCACTCCGGAGCTAATATTCCAAACCTGTAATTGTTATCTTCTCTTGCCAATAACTATCTCACGACAACTTTTTTATCAATAGCTATCCTCAAGTATAATTCTTCACCAACTCTCTTCTCTGACCATTCTTCATGCCAGTGACTATTTCTAAGCTTAACTTTCCTAGCATGCCCATTTTTTTTTTAATCTTGAAGGATTAAATTAAAGGATAAATTAAAAAGAACAGAAAAAAACTAAATTTATAAAACAAGTCAACTTATTAAGTCAATGGTCTGAATTATAAAATTAAGATAATTTTATAAAAAAATAAATTAAAACAAAACATAATGTTTTATCCATTACCGTGACATGATGTGTGACAATTCTTTAATGTCAACCCATCTTTAATGACAAGTTGTAAGCATGACATGACTAATAATTTAAAAATTTAAGTTAACTCAATAAACTCGAGTTTAGAGGTTATGAGATTGTGATAATATAATAGAAAGTAAATTAAAATAAATTATGAAACTCAATTTCTAATAAATCTAATATTGGATAATGAAATTAAGATGACATATAGAAAAAAAATTGAAATAAAATATAAAGCAAAACATAACTCTTGCATTATCCATTATTGTTACATCCTGTATCACAATTCTTTAATATTTAATAAATTTAATATTAAATAATAAAATTAGAAAAAATAATAAATTCAATATTTCAACAAACCTTGTTTTACGAGATATGAACAATGAATTTTTATATATATATTTGTTAAATTAAACATGTACAAGTTCATAAAACAAAGGACATAATCAATAAGAGCTAGCAGGGAAGAAACAGTGAGGAGTCGTGGTGGTGGCATTGAGTGAGAAAAAAATAATAATGGTCTACATATGGTATGAGCCCACATGCTCTTTATAGATGGCCATGAGAAGCTTTTAAAGGCCGATTGAAACATCTAAGACCATTTCCTTTGTTTTCCCCTGAATATGTAGCATTGGGTTTCATAAATACACCGGACCAGACCATCAAAACTTTATCCGGTAGACTAGAGGCTGTTTGGGATTGAGTTGTAACTTGTTTTTTGAAAAATTTTAATTTTTTTTTTGTTAAAATTAAGTGCGATTTGTACTTTTTAGATCGTTTTGATGTGCTGATGTCAAAAATAATTTTTTAAAAATAAAAAAAATATTATTGGCATGCTTTTCGGTACGAAAAGCTATTTGAAAAGCAACCGTTACCACACTCCTAAACACCCTTTTAAATTGCATCATTTAAATATTTAAAGAGCCTGATGCATAATTTTGATTATGACACCTAACAGGCCTACACGGTCCAAACTTGAGGGACCTGAACATTTATGGAGCTTTCAGCTAGTTTAGGGTTTCATTATCGATAATAGAAGCTCCATTCGTTTTCTTATAATTCAAGTTTAAAGCCTTCCTCCTAAAAGCTCCATTGTGCAATTCAAGATTAAGCGTAAAAGAGGCTCCAAAAATCATTTTCGATAATAGTGAAATAGATAGATAATTTTTTTTTATTAAGGTGTTATGTTCAATTTATATGTATTTCGATTAATCATATAGATCTTAAAATTAATGATTATGTAAGCATCCAGTGATCTTGAGAGAATTCAAATTCTTAACTATTGAAAAGTAAACTCAAAATTTAACCAATCGATACCAATCAAAAGTGTTTTTCTTCCAAGTAGTGGTGACCATGTTAAAGAAATCAACCCATGCATGTAATATGGTATCAATTTCTTAGAAAAGATTGATTTTGAAAAAAAGGTTACACTTAATTTAGGGCATGGTTCACTTTCATTTTTTAATCCACTTGATGAGATATTTTTGAATTAATAAAATTTTAAAATACAACTGTTATTTTATTTTCCGGCACCGTCCAAGCCCACAACACTCCATCCAAATGTGACGTGAACTTAATTGAGTAGAGCCCATAAGTATGAGCTTAACTAAGATGCTCTGGTCAATAGCCGAGAACCACAAGGGTGGTCATGTGCATCTTAAAGGGGCTTGAAAGAGAGAGTAGAAGCCGAAGCTCGGCTCGGCGATAACCTAAAATTAACATGTATCACACATCCATGTCCTCCCGAGGATGAGATAAGGCACTGGAGCTTCTTCCACGTGGCAAATCCATTGTGGTGCCTGACGATAAGGCTAGCATTCCAAGAATTTCCATCCTCATGTGGATAGAATGGTGTCATGCCATCACTTATCATATCCAACGGTCACATTTTGTTCAGTATCAACCACGATAGCTTGTGGCCATAGGATATGAGATAGACAAGTTGAAGCATTATATATACGGTGTGGCAGGAGTACTTCAATCTTACAATACTAGCAAAACCACATATAGAGGGTGTAATAGCTAATTAGCTTGTAAGAGATGGCTTCCTCTGTGATTTCATCGGCCGCCGTGGCCACAGTTAACCGCACCCCGGCACAGGCCAACATGGTTGCACCATTCAACGGCCTCAAGTCTACCTCAGCTTTCCCGGTCACCAGAAAGGCTAACAGTGACATTACTTCCATTGCAAGCAATGGCGGAAGAGTTCAATGCATGCAGGTAAAACCTTTTAAACAACTTTGGTACAACGTTGTTAATTAGTTTTATTCTACTTACTTGGAATTAATTAGCTTTCTGTTCTCACTTCTTTTTTCTTTTTTGCTTTTAAAAATGCGTATAGGTGTGGCCTCCAACAGGATTGAAGAAGTTCGAGACCCTTTCTTACCTCCCAGAACTCACTACTGAGCAATTGGCCAAGGAAATTGAGTACCTTCTTCGCAACAAGTGGGTTCCTTGCTTGGAATTCGAGTTGGAGGTGATAAGTCCAATCTCATAATCTTACAATTTTCACTAATTATTATTATTATTGCAAGGTGATAATTAACCATATATAGCATGTTTGGTGTTTTCTTTTGGTGTGCGGAAATTAAAAATAAATTTAAAAAAATATATATAAAAAAAAGATTTTCAACATATTTCTGATGAAAAAAATACTTCGAGCATACTAAATTAAGTGTGCCTGTACTTTTACATTGAACACATTATAATTACAGGTAACTTAATTAAGCATTTAAGCAGATTCTTAGTTCCTCAATATAGTCGCATATAAGGTTTGTGATTAATTGTTTTAGAGACACTAACTTGTAAATGTTTGATTGTGCAGAAAGGTTGGGTCTACCGCGAGCACCACAGGTCCCCAGGGTACTATGATGGACGCTACTGGACTATGTGGAAGCTACCCATGTTTGGATGCACTATGGCATCTCAGGTGCTGATCGAGCTCGAGGAGGCGAAGAAAGCTTACCCTAACTCCTTTGTCCGTATCATTGGATTCGACAACGTTCGTCAGGTGCAGTGCATCAGTTTTATCGCCGCCAAGCCAAAAGGTCTCTAAGTCCCAAGATTTGACGAGTCCCTAGCTATCTGTTAGGGTTGCTTTGTTCAAATTGTACCTGGGCTCTGGCAAAAAGATCGTTGCTTTTCCTTTTTTTATTGGGTTTTTGAACATCAATATTCTACTTTGTTTTTGCTTTCTGGATTCGGATGCTGAATCGAACGCTGAGACTAGTTGAATAAAAAGTTGTTTATTTCTAATTTTAGACGATCCGTGCATGTGAAACCATTAATCTGGCATGCCTCTTTGCCTTCAGCATCTTTGATCGATGTCTATGCATATATACAGTGCTGGCTTTAAGGCACCATTAATGGAGGAATGGCTCTTTCCTGTGACTTTAAGTTACTCTAATTCAAAAGGTTATTGAGCATTTAACCTTAGCTCCGAGAACATTGAGCATTTCCTTGTGAATTTTGAGAGTTCATCTCTTAATCTTCCATGGATAATTACATCAGACCTTGAGCACAAGATTGAATGGAACACGATCGCTTAATGTTCTTAAAGAAGAACACCGATGTGGTTTATCTGCACCAGATGGGTTTCTCTGTTGTATTCAGCTGTTCCCTCTCGATCCTTGGTTTAACTACCTGCCAAATTAAGAGACCACTTGTCTAAGAAAATAGCCTTTTTTTGGCTTACATTGACATTGATGATCGAAGCAAATGAATAACTGTAGTGAGAATCCTGTTTAAATTTTGACTATATGTCCCTTAATGTTCATCATCAGCCTGCAACTTTCTGCTTGAAAGCCAGATGATCGCCTTGGAAGACCAAACAGTACTCAACTCCCGGCTTTTTAAATAATACTTATAATTAAGCAAACGGAGCATTCAAATTTCTGACTCATTGTTTTTCATCAGAACTCTAGTTTAAGCACGGTGGCCCGGAATTCACAGATTTGATTGAGCTACTGTCTAATGCACTGCCTTTTTTATGAAACAGTCACATCCACCACAGAATTCAAGCGTTCTGTACATGTTTTCTACAGGCATCTCAAATTAGCAACTTGAAATTACAAAGTAGATTGACTAGTGTACTCTCTTTTGTTTTCTTTTCTTTCGGGTCTAAATTAAGAATTATCTTCTTGTTTAGAATTGGGGAGACTATTCAAACGACAAGAAGCCAAGCTAGGCAGAGACAAGCATGATGAACATAAAAAAAAAAAAAAAAAACCCATTTCGTTAGCCTAAGTTGAGTGGATAGTATCCTCCCAAATTAAATCTTGGAAGAGAGTAATGTTCATATGGTTCGGTCTGTTGTTTTCCTTCATGAATTTGAATGGTTCAGCCATTGATAGCTACATTTGTGGACATGCCATGACTGAGATAAGATGAGGGTGGAGATAAGACGTGTTCACTCTTTCGTTTTAGCCACCTCACAGTTATTTTGTATTTCTTCATTTTGTGGATAAAATGTCAATTTCAAGGTATTTTCACCAGCAAGATGGTAGCTTCAAGACAACAAGAATTTACAAAAATCTAAACCAAGCACGGGTTCCCATCACTGAATTATTAGGTATTTGTTTATCTCGAATCATTGGTCAGTTCTTTCTCTGCATTTTTCTTTCAATGATTTTAGTACAATTACTTGTATTTTTCTGTGCTCTCTGCAAAAAAAAAACAAACTAAATCACTGTATTTATTCTTTTCTAAATTATTAACCCCCAACATCAGAATTGAAATATATCTATTGTTTCTTAACCATAAAACTTGAAAGGGAAATACAAGATTTCAATTTATGGTCTATGGCCGCTGTGCTGGATCAGGCCATTGTCATTCCAACTTTAGTGTTCATCTTTTATAGTCTTGGTTGATGCATTCTTGTAGATAATCTAAACCATCACCACCACAAGATGTTTTCTCATGAGGCTCCTAACATTATTTACCACGAATCATATATGAACTAAATCGCTTTCATTTTGATGGGATTATGACTAGTTATTCAGCACATTAATTGAGTTAACCCGTATTTATTTTAAAATTGTATTATTTCAGTTTAAATAAAATAATATTGTTTGGAAAAAAATTAAAAAAATTAAAAATTAATAAATAAATAATTAGAGTTTACTTAATTGAATTTTATCTAAGTTTAACCAAGTTATTTTTCTACATTATTCAAAAGCAAATTTGATTAGGATTAAGTTGGTTACCGAGTAACCTGCAAAACTGGATTTTATAACTATTGTTAAGACTGTCATTGGGCTTCTACTTCTCTAATGGGCTTGGTCCATATGACTGCACTTTTGGATTGGGCTACGGGTAAAGGGGTATTAAATATTTTACATAGAAGAGACCTAAAGGTAGGCTGAGGCCGCTAAAGGGCTTTCAAACTGTAGATGACAGTGAAGATACAAGAACTATGAAATTGTCTTTCTCAGTTTCTCTATAGAATTATGATCTTCAAGTCCTGTAGAAATAAGATGCGTTAGGAACTCCGGGATGTATAGCTTAATTGATTAAAATTTAGTTTTGTGTTCTAGAAATCATCCGTTCGAGTCTCGGAAACCTTAAAACTTTTAGAAAATTATATGGTCATTAACTTCAGACCTGTAAAATTAGTCGAGGTATATATAAATTGTCCGAACACCTATATTAATAATAATAATAAAAAAATATGTTTAGGATAATTTTTAAAAAAAATACCCAATATTTCAAGCCTGAAAAATTTATTTTCCAATTTTGTATTCTTGTTAGCATTGAGTTGAAAGACTAGAACTATGTAATAATTTTTTAATTTTTAATTTTATTTAAATTAACTTTCGGAAAAAAAATAATTTATGATAACATGATTACTTTGGTACACATAAACACATAATATGATCGAATGGATCGTTATGAACCAAGTATATATCTAGTAATTCTCTTCCTTTTCTTTCGTACATTTGTTTCAAGCTATTGTGTGTGTATGTGCGTATGCGCGTGCAATTCCTCTCTTGCAAATGTAATTGATGAACTCGTTAACATTTAAGACTAGGTTGAGTTTTTCACGATTATGATCCTGGGCTAGTGATAAATAATTTTCACAAAGCTTTCATACAAAACAAGTTTTTTTTTTTTTTTATCGGAATAGATTCTCTATTACTTAATTTTGTAAGTGTATGATAAAAGAGTACATGGAGCATGAAAATAATACGAGGACTAAGAGAACTGCATGGAGAGGGGAGCATGAGCAGTGAAAGAGCAGTGTGTGTCGTTAATGAATTTGTTGTTCTTGAATCATTTTTATTTTTTTATTTATTTTATGATCTAAAATATTTATAATTCTTGTTTATATCAATTTATTTTGTTAAGAGACGATGAAAAATACTTAAAAAATTAAATTATTAATTGTTGTATTATTAGTCTATTAGTAAAAAAGTTAATGCCCATTACTAGATATGGTGCCTCACTATGATATTAGTGAAAAACATAAGTGGTTGGGTGGTATTTTTGAGATGACATATGAGCATAAAGTAATGGTTGATGGAAAAGTAGGTGCTTTCTTTATGTAGAAATTTAGGCGGTTTGTTTTTATGTGTTAAAAATATTTTTGGAAAAAATTGATTTGATTTTTAAATTTTTTTTTTGTATTTTCACATCATTTTAATGTGTTGATGTCAAAAATAATTTTTTAAAAATAAAAAAAATATTATTTTGATATATTTCTAAGTAAAAAATACTTTGAAAAATAACTGTAACTACACTTCCACACATCCCTTAATAAATTCGTATCATGAAAATACATGATGAATAAAAAATAATCGCAACTATACTTTTAAACATTCCTTAATAAATCCATACCATGAAAAAACATGATAACCTGTTTGGTCTTCATGAGAGCATGGGTGAGGCAGTATGGCTGGTTGTTTGGAATATTTTTTAATGTATGACCATCTATAATTTTTGTTTTTTTATATTAATGAAGATCGGTAAATAATGTGTTAGAGAATGTGATAGTAATTATAGTTTAAAGTATTTTTTTAAAAATATATATATTAAAATAAAATTTTTTTATTTTTTTTAAAATAATTTATTTTTTACATCAGTATATCAAAACGATCTAAAAACAAAAAAAAATTATTTTAAACAAAAATAATTTTAAAATTTTTTAAAAAACATAATTTCAACCGCATTTTCAAAAACACCCTCCATCTTTATGTTTTTCTAATGAATTAGTGAAGGAGATCAGTATCAAATTATAAATAGTTTTCTAGGATTACTCATATTTTCTAGCAATTAACCATTTTTGTTTCTTGTATAAAATGTAAAGGCTCATCAATGCATTGCTATTGTCATCGATGGCAGACAGAGAAGAGAGAAATTAGAAGACACGAAATATATTATTATAGGAATCAATTATTTGGAAGCGTGTTGGATATACTTCAAGCAACCCTGGAAGATGTCTGACTACTTCAACATTAACAATTATGAACTCGTCTTAAATATTTAGATAACTGAAGCAAACTTTTCTTTATGAAAGAAGATGACACGTTTGTGTTTACGTTTTTAAAAGTATTTTTAAAAAAATTTAATTTTTTTATTTTTTTTATTAACTTTAAATTAATATATTTTTAGTGTTTTCAAATTATTTTGATATGTTGATGTCAAAAATAATTTTTAAAAAATAAAAAAAAATATCATTGACATGTATTTTGACACGAAAAATTATTTGAAAAGCAATCGTAATTATATTGCCAAAAAAACTCCACCTGTCACATGACCATTAAAAGGGATATCAATCATGAGAACTGGGATGAAAGATGATTTAGAGTGTTTTTGAGAATGTTATGACTAATGTTTTTCAAAATATTTTTCATTCAAAAATATATTAAAATAATATTTTTTTTTAAAATTATTTTTTATATTAGCATATCAAAACGATATGAAAACATCAAAACCTATTAATTTAAAATAAATAAATAAAATATTAAAAAAAAACATTTTAAAAACAATCTTAAATGGCATGCCCGCAGCAGCTTGGAATGTGATGACTCGAATTGAACAGATTATAGAATTCACTTCACTAATGCAAGAGTGCTCAAGGTTTGCCCTGAATGTCATCCTATTTCTTTCTTGTAAAATGAAATAGATAAGTAGAAACTTCTATCCGGTTTAAATTTTTAGATTAAAATAATTTTTTAACATAATATAAAAGTACTATTAATAAAATAATCATGAATTTAATTTTCACTGCCTTCATTTTATTTTATAGAAATTAAGGATAAGTTTACAACAGAATCATCAAAATGGAAGAAGAGTGTAGAGTTGAACGGATCCAGCACTTTCCTAAACAAGCTGATGAGAAGCTGTTATATTTCCTAAAAACTATAATCAAGAGAAGAAGCAGATGGAAATACAATTTTTATACACAACAAATTGAGATGGAAGTCAGATTTGAGCTATAAATGGCCTTCAGAGCCCACCATGATTACATCCTTAACAGACATTGATGACTTGATTACTAATCTAAGCCACCGCTTAATTCATGTACGGCAAGAAATCGGATCAGGAGTGACAGCTAAGCCAGAATGTAAGAACATAAAGAACACAAACTTCCACTTTCCTCTTATGCTTCTCGTTACTTCAATGAACACGCCTCCATCAATGATACGATATAAACACTCGATGACGAGGAGATGTGTAGGCCATTCTCACTACAATGGCTGGCCATTTTGATAAATCGCACAAGTCAGAAACATTTCATATCTAGAAATGAAGCTTTGTTTTAAAACTCTCTGAAAGATTTGAATTAGTGTGGATTTGGAGGTTTAATGAGTTCATCTTTTGTTGGGGATAAATAACTACCAGTCGCTGGCCAAACCAAATTTGAGGCTACCATGCGGGTGGTGGTTGAAATGAATGTCAATGTCCTGTCACATAGCAACTGCTATCAATCCACAGCTTGACGATGCAACCACTAACAAACTAGAATAAGATATTTGTCTCTGAAAGACCGAAACCATGGGAGTTTCTATGAGAGAAGCAACATATCCAGTTTAGTTTTTCTCCCAGCTTGTAGCTGACATCATAACATCTAATAAAATAGAGTAAGTTGCGAGGAAAAGACTTGAGATACAAGAACAGACCAAATACATTAACAATTTTCCAATATACATTTACAGGGTAGATGATCAAAATTCAATCACCAATTGGCTCTATACAGGATTTTTTTTTCATGGTGATCATCCGATGAAAATCCAACGACCCTCCCAATACTAACCCACCTTACCATATATTACAATGACCTGTGCTCTCAAAACATATACTCAAAAAACCTTGCTCGAGAACGCAAGCAAGGTTTTGACCTCTCTTCTTTGTTCAATCAACTACTTACAAGATATTAGCAATGATTGCCAACGAAGACATATTATATATACAATACTGAGCATCTCTCAAGACTCCCGGCAAAAAGATTCAAAACTCCTCTTGTTAAATCTGCTGTATCTGTGACTCTGGCGGCGATTTAGCTCCCTTTTATATACACTTAATATTGTGAGTTCTAAGCCACGGCAGGGATGCTGGAATTTTGGCGATCCCTGTTGAGGCAATCAAATCCTTCTACTCTAACTTCGGCTGGCTTAAGCCCAAACTTCATTCTTGCACACCCTCCTCCCTTGCACGCCGAAGATGACGGGGATGATAAACCCGAAGGGGATGGGATTGACAGTGGAGAAATTGGAGTGAATTTTTCATCCCCAAATCTGGCATCTTGAATTAATGGGTTGCCAACCCTGGTTGGGGGTGACCCACAAAAAAATGGTGGTGGTGATGAGGCCGCCTGGTTTGCAGGATAATCTGCCCCATGCCCCTCCTGTTAACACCAAGATCATAGTCAAGTCACCACAAACCCTTAACATGAAATTCAGCCTGCAGAATCCTATCCACGCACAGAAACATTGAATGACCAGCAAACAAGCTGGATATAATTAAATCGGTAACAAATATAACAACAAAATATCCTCAGCAAAAGAAAATAATTCCAGTTCAGATGCATCCCAAACACAATTGAGGCTTAACAAAGATTATGCATCAACAATATCACTTCCATACATCAAAACTATCAGTTTCGAATACTTCCTGCGTAAAAACTGCAACGTCGTCCTAACTAACGTCCAAACAAAAAAGACAGCGCCAGTTTACCTTCATGAGAATAATGTCCAGAAGCTCTGCCCCAGCTTTTGAATCACACATTTCGGCTTGATGACTGTCATTCAAAACAATCATTAAAATCCTCCAGAGTTGCAAAACAACCTGATAACCTTACCCCAGAAGCAGAAATTAACAATGATGGAAAAAAAAAGACAGTATACCTCACGGGCCATCTCAAAGGCCTAATGGGATTATTAGCCAAAATTCCCACTCGCCGAGGCTTCGGACAAACAACAGGACCCTTGTAATCAGAAATCGAAACCAAACCTCTTCTCTCGTCGCAAAAGGTAATTGCGTTCTGCTGAAGACTGACTTGATTCATCATCAAATTTGTACAAAATATCCACAACAGTCCTTAAAAATACCACAACAACCATAACACAATAATTTTAGATTCAAAAATCATATTTTTCCAAAATAAAAAAATTAATTAATCCCCGTCTAAATCAACATAAATCAAAGAACTCTGATCTAATCAGAACCGCAAATAAAATTTTGACAAAAGAGAAAAAAAAACAAAAACAACAAGAATTTCCAAATCCGTTTTGAATTCTTTAATTTTCTTATACTTTCTGAGCGACCAAAAAAGAAGGAAACACACAGATCTAGACGAAAACCAATAAAATCAAGACCAAAATGAACAAAAAACTCAGAAATCCCTCTTATTCCCCCTAAGAAAATGAAAAATTAACAAAATTCCATATATAAAAAAGGTAAATACCGATTCCAAGATCATATATAAGAATTATTAAAAAAATATTAAAAAACAGCCGAGCAAGCCAAAACCAGATCCGATCAAAACTTACATTAGCAAGGCCAGATCTGCTTAATTTACAACCGTATAGACGTAATTATATACGGTATGAATATAGGTAGAGAGAGAGGCGAATACCTGAAGAAGAGGGGGGAGGGGAGAAAGGGGGTGTGCCTGCCACGAGGGAGAAAAGCACAGACCGAAGCGGGGTTGGGATTTTATAAAAAGAGAGAAAAAAAGTAGTTGTCCTTGTCGACTGACTTTTGGAAAAATAATATAAAAATCTTTACTCTTACTTAATCGGAGAAACGGTCAAAGTGAGGAAAGGGTTAAACATGGTCAGCACTTACCAGCTATTTGAACCTCAATTCAACGTAGGTGAACAACCGTTTGTTTTTATATTTTTAAAATTTTTTAAAAATATTAATTTTTATATTTCCAGAATTTTTTGATATATTAATAACAAAAATAATTTTTTTTTAAAAAAAAATATTATTTTGATGTGTTTTCAAGCAAAAAAATACTTTAAAAAACAACATCTATCACAATCTTAAGCACTCCTAAATATTTTTTCAATAAAATTAAAATTAAATATACATATATTTGATTGAATATGTCAAGAATTATTTATACTAGTAAATTAAAAAAATTGTTGACAATAATTAAAAATAAAAAGTTATATATATATATGATTTCACAATACAAGTTATGTATTTCAAAAACTTTATTTATAAAAACATATTTTTTTTAATAAAATAATAGTAGAAATAAACACATATACAAAATTAATTAAATAAATCAAAGGAAAAACAATATTATGCAAGGTCTTGCATGTTAAAAATATTATAAAAAAATAAATATTTATCATTTTTAAAAATAAATTTTATTTATATAAAAATATAAATAAATTAGAATAATCTCTTTTAAAATTAAACACGTATAAAATAATTAAAAATTATTATTATTTTAAATAATTTTAATATATATTAAAGAATTCATGTTAAAAAAATTAATTTTTAAAAAATTATAAAAGAGCAAAGAGTTCATGTGTCGGTGGACTTGGCATTAATTTATTAACCTTATAGTAAATGTGAGTGTTTTCTATTTTCATAAGTGATGCATTCTTAAAATCATTAGAAAAACATTATGTCAAACAATAGCTTCATGGTAGCAATAACTAAAGATATGGATTGATAAAAATAATTATGGATATTATGAATGAAGTTTTTTTATATTTATATTTTATTTATTATCTATTAAGTAAAAAAATTAGATATTTATATTCTATTTATGGAACTTTTATATCTATATAAGTATGCCTTATTTGACTATTATTTCATATTTTTTAAAAATAGTAATATAAAAGGAAAGTTACTTAGATAATCTTATAATTTGGTCTTCATTTCACTTTGCAACCAATTTCTTAAATATTACATTGTTCATCTTATGTCAAAGTAGATTTAGAAAGTTAACAAAATAACAATAATATCCCCGTAAGCTAACGATTATCACACCACTTATTCTCTCTCTTCCACGTCACATTCTCTCTTATCTCATGCTCTTTCTATCAAACACAAATCTAGAAGAAATAAATCAAACACAAATTTACCTTCTCTATCATCTTCTATTCTCATGTTTTTCTTATATGGAACTTAACAACAAAAAATATGTTCCAATTCAGATTTTGAAATTTATTGCTAGTGCGTTTTTTTGTTTTTAAATCCTTAGAATATAAGTTTTGTTTCCTCTACTTTACAAATAAATTACTTAAAATTAAAAATAGGAATCCTGAAGGTACAATACCTTAATCTTCATGTGTGATTATTGATTAAATCTTCTTAAAAGTGTTCACATTTTAGCCCTAAGATTAGCAATCCATGATACGGTGCATTGTGTGACTGGCAAGATTTTATTTTAGCAATCCACTTGTATGAAACCTGTGAAAATATCCCAAATAACAAAATGACAATGTAAAATTGCAGCTGAGAGATTTAAAAAAAAAGCCTAAAAATAAAGGTCTTGAGCTCAAAACTTAAAGTGTGTCCCTTGTAGAAGTTTAAAAATGTAGTAGTAGTTGTTTTTCAAAATATTTTTCATTTTAAAATATATAAAAAATTATTTTTAACATCAACACATCAAAATAATCTAAAAATATTAAAAAAAAATTGATGGAAAAAAACCTCATTTTATAGAAATATACACACAATAAAGCCTCATTTATTTCATGAAAAATAATTTTTAAAAATCTATTTTATAATTTTTTGTATATGTATTTATTTTAGAAAAATTGATCAATAAAAAATACTCTTTAATTAAAAAAGAATAGTTTGTTTTGTTAAAAAAAAGTATTTTTTATTTATTTTAGATGAAAAATACTTTTTAGAAATTGTGAGAAATTCAAAAATATATTGTTATTTATTAATTAAATTAAATTTGATCCTTAATTTCTTAATTGTTATATATTTTGTTTAGAATTTTGTTCTTCAATTTCATCTCTTAAAATTCAATTTAATTTTATATCAACTTTGATTTTTATTCTTTAGATTGTTATTTTTTTATCTTTTTTTAATTGGAATATTTCATCTATCATATTTGATTCATATTATTTTAATTGTTATTTATTTTATTTGAGATAATTCATAAAATTCAATTATAAAAATTCAATTTCATAATGTTTTAATTTTTTTATTTATTAGATTTTGTCTCTATTTTTTTATTTCTATTTATATACAAAATTCAATTTGATAATATTTTAATATTTTAATTTATTAGATTTTATCTTTTTTTTTATTTCAATTTATATATTTGAAATAATTTATGATTTTTTTTAATTTCATCATTTTTTTTACATATCATGTTTGATCTATTTTTTTTAATAAACTTAAAAAAAATTAAAATATTCAACTTATTTTACATGACTTAATCAAATATTTAAAATTATTTTTAATTTTATTTTTCATGATAGTATGAAATATTAAAAATTAATTTATTTTATATAAAAAATATTTTTTCAACAAACAATCAGCCCATTGCTTATCATTCAAGCATGTTTTTTTTTTATTGAAAAAAAATAAAATCTTTTGTTTTAACAATAAGATTTCATCATTGGAAAAAAGAGAGCAGTAAATGATTTGAGGTTAGACAAAGATCACATGAAAGAAAATCATTACCCCAACTGGATCTCAGTTCCCATCAAGCTGGCTCCCATGAACTCACTTCGGCCAGTTTGTAACTGAGGTTCAATCTGTTAGTATTTTTAAATTGTTTTAAATTTTAAATTATTTTTAATATATTAACATTAAAAATAAAAATTTTAAAATAAAAAATTATTTAAATATTTTTATAAAAAATATTACTTTAAAAAACAATATTTATTATTCTACCTAACATCCAATTCGACTTTTTCGGGAAACCTAGGCACAGAAAATTATTATTGTTTTGTGGGAAAAGATAGACAGAGACCAGAGGGAGAGGAGAGAGGGAGAGACAGCGTGCGCTTCTGTTTTTTGCACGGGCGTCATTTACGCACCGGAAAATGAGGAACCGTGTAAGAACAAAACCACGGGTCCCATTCCAGTCGTGTAAGAATCATAGACGTCTATTACTTTGACTTCACAAGTCTTATTCAGATACGTGTCCTGCTCTTGATTAAAGATTCTGTCTTGAGGGAATCCAAGCAAGCACGAGCACCACGTTGTGGCACTGTTTGAAGATTTTTTTTAGAACAGCTTTTTGAACGTGTGCTCGTGAATCTCTATGCAAATGAAGCTCATGAACTAACCATCTTAGGTTATAAAGCAGGGGAGAGTAGTAAATATTGTTTTTTTAATTATTTTTTATTAAAAAAATTAATTTTTTTAATATTAATATTGAAACATCAAAACATTAAAAAACATTAAATATATGTATTGTTTTTATAAAGTTATGTTACCTAAAAATAGTTTGAGAAAATTGAATTTGCTAAATTTTGAATTTATTTTTGCCTTTTAACATTATTAACGTAAAGAGGATAGTTATAAATCTAATCCAATTTATCTGATAACTTATTAATTTAGAATTTGATTAGAGATGAGTTTTATTTTAAATTAAAGTGAATATTGATTGAATTAAACTTAATTAATTTATAATTCAATTCAAATTAATTTAGCCAAATTCGAATGAATGTTGAACAAATTGATTCTATTTTTTTTAAAATCTTTTAATTTAAAATAAAATTATTTTAAGCCCATTTCCTCGTCAGATTGCTCAAAGATGCCTCAGGACAACTGAGGAACCAGAGGAACCATCGTTATATTGAATTTGAAGACTGGATATTAACTGATCAAACCTCCAGATCTAAAGTCTGCTGAGTGGATGGAAATTATTTGATGAATTTCTGGGCTTAGGCACACGATGAATTGTTTATTCTGGGCCTTCTTCCGACCTCCTCTTTTGGTCCAGACATTATGTTGCGTTTGAAGAAAGGAAGAGGTATTTAAAATTGAAATTTGTTTTTTTTTAAATATATTTTTTATTTTAAAATATATTTTTTATTTTAAAACAATTATTTTTATTATCCGCACATTGAAACAATTTAAAAATATAAAAAAAATTAATTTGAAACAAATAGATAAATAAATAAATAATATTTTTTATTTTTTTAAAATTTATTCTTAACACAAAAAAAAATGATTTCATTGTATTTTTACTTTTCTGTTGTACTATATGAAATTACATTTTACATATGGAGTTAAATAAAAATTCAAAAAATAATTAAAAGACAGATAACACCTACAATCAACACTCACTCTCTCCATTCCCGGCATGTTTCTTCCATAATTCATGATCCCTCTCTTTTAAAGTTTAAACCCTAAAAACCTGTGTGATATACATGGTTGTTTAGTTTATCAATAAGTAAAAATGAGCCCGCTGCTCATTTTTGCAGTGTGCTTCTTTGCTGCCATTGTTCATCTTATACTTAGTTTTGGTGGTTTTTTATAGTATTGCGCTAGTATTTTAAATTAAGAAAAAACAACTCTGACACCAATGGTTAGGGTTTAAAAGCAGTAAGTAGTTCAATCTTCCAACCCATTCAAAAGGAGGGAGAGATATGTGGAGGAAAACAATTCTTTTTATTCAGCAAATCATGTTCACTACTAAAAAATCATTACATAAAAGCCTTTTGTAGAGACAAAAGATTATGACGTATTGAAAATAATTAAAAGCTAAATCATACATGATCTAAGAAAATAATTAAAGAATGAAATTGGGTAAAAACAAATAAAAAATCAGCGCGAGTCAACCTATATAACTTAGAGGGAAAAGGGTGAACCAGCTTAGGATAACTAGTCAAACCTGTTTCCCGAATCATAAAGTGAGGATAACCTGATAGATTTTTTTTAAAAAAGAAAACCACAATAGCAATATTTTTTTAAAAAAGAAATAATGTCGTACGATGAAGTTAGAAAAGAAGATAAGCAAAAAAAAAAAGATGTAAATCCTTATTAACTTTTCAAATCCGTAACACGGTTCATTAGACTAGATGCACCATACATGGAAAAACCGTGAAGCCCAATTTCCAACAAATCAAATGCTAAAGAATGAAATTAGAAAAAAAAATCACATGAAAGGGTCCAAAATAAAAGGTAACAATTAAAAGGAGGATAAAAATTGAAATAAAAAATAAATTAGAAGACAATTATAATTTTTTTACTGGAGGGTGAAATTGAAAAGAAAAATAACTTTAATATAAGGATAAAAAAATTTTAAAAATAAGGATCAGATTGAAGAAAATAATATACCATAAATTTGAATCGAATGATGAATTTAAAAAGCAATAAAACTTTTACAAAAGATGAAGGGAAAAAAATAGAAATTAAAATAATAAGAGCTAAAATAAAAAATTATATATGACAAACTGAGATAGGAAGATAAAATTGAAAACAAATAAAACTTTTTATAAAGAGCCAAAAACCAAAATTAGAAGAACAAAGGGCTGAAGTTAAAAATATTAACAAATAAGAGGACTAATCTGCAATTTTTAAGGGAGGAGAGAAAAAATAAAAAGAAAAACAAACTACCCTATTATTGTTGACACGTGCCACACCAATAAAAAAAAGACTCAGTGACACTTCTACCAACATAATAAAAATTTATTTTTTGCCATCGAGACGCGCTACACGTGCTAACAACCTTTTTCCCTTAAATAATTATTAATCCTTATTGAAAGACCATGTTCCCTTTGAGAAACTTGATAATAATAAAAAAAAAACCCAAGTAAAAAGACCAAAAAATCCCTAGATATATGGTTTATTTTTGTTTATTTAAAGGGTAAACTTGTTATTTTATTGTATTTAAAAAATAAAAAAATAAATTGTGTGCTAGTTTTAAAATTTTTTACTTAGCGAGTAATTAAGTTATTTCACTATGTTAAAAAAACACTTATACCATGGTGAATTATTTAATGATTAATGGGTCGTGTGAAAAGTCTAAAATTCCCTAACTATAAGGTAATTGATTTTTTTTTTTGGAAAGGGAAAAACATGAATTACACTATAACGGTAAATAGTAAAATATATCAATAGGAATAATAAATCTGCCTTTCTTTTTAGTTTCTTTGATAAGAAGGTTGGCTTGGAATAAGGACCATGTCACAAGTCAAGTAAGTTAATTAGATCAATCATAAGTAGGTAGATTCAGGTCAAACTAAATAAACTCCGAGTTGAACTTTTAAGAGATTTAGGAGTAGGTCATCTAGATCCTGAATTAACCTGTTGAATCGACCCATGTTTAATAAAATTGCGAATAACTAGTATTATCAAACCTAGCTTGATCTATACAGATTGACCTCGGACTTGGTCTAAGCTGGATTTTAAAAAACCCATACGGGGTTAACCTGGACAAATTTGGGCAATCAAAAGAGAGACTATCTGCAACCTGGTAAAGTAATTCAAAACCTTTGTTTGATTTTTTTTTTCCTTTAAAAACTATGTCGTTTTTATTTATGTTAAAAAACTTAAAATAATATTATTTTAATTGATTACGGTTGATTCACTCTTGAGTTTCAAGCTACGCTTATAACTTTACTAATAATCTGATATCTAGATTTTGTTTTTCCGAGTCAATTTTGAGTTCGGCTCTACCAAATAAGGCTGGTCTAAAGTTAAAACGTGTCAGCGTAAGAAATAAAGCACACCTTCGCTGACTCGCTGTAGCTTGCCCCTTTCCCCCGTCTCACGACAATTATGAAATCCAATCCGTTCTCCCAGATGACGTATTGTCTGACGGTGCCCTCTTCCATGTTCCCCAAGATTCCAAACAAAAAATCAACGGCTCCATAATTCAACCAAAAAATCAATAATATGTCCAGCAAAATTAAATAGTAAAAATAATAACAGATGTCTCTCCCACCCGTAAAACTCTCCAGTGGCCGCAGCTTCTTCGAAAGTAAAAAACCAACCATTCGTTAATTTATTTATTTTTTCTTTTAGTTTTTAATTATGCAATCTATGCCTTTTTTTTTTCTCGCTTTCCTTTTCAGTAAAAAAACAAAAAAAGGCATCTTTTACATTTAATTATATATATTTTGTGTGTTAGGATGTGATTGGTTCCAAGGAAAGGGGTGGAGGAGGCAAAGAAGGGAAAAAGCAGCAGCAGCAATGGCGTCACGTCCGGTGAGGTTTCCAGAAATCGACGATGAATTGAGAAAGATCATCGATGCTAACATGGATGAAGTGCCTGCAAGAAAACGTGCTCGAGAAGCCTTTAAAGATATCCAGCTTGGAATTGACCATATCTTGTTCAAGGTTCTATTTTTTGAAAAACAAAAAAAGGAATTTATCATCATTTTTTCAATACTGATTGTTTTGGGCACGTTGCTATTATTATTATTATGAGAATTACTACTGAGGTAATTATTTTACGTTGAGTGGAGTAATATATTTTTCATTTTAGTGATGAGGGTTATTCGTTTTGTTGCAGACGCCATGTGATGGGTTGAAAATGGAGGAGGTAAGAAGAAAAAAAAGGAATCTTTTGCGTTGATATTTTGAGATTTAATTTATGTAGGTAGGTGGGGCTGTTTGTTTTGTTTTGGTTTAATTACTTGGAGGCATTTGAAGGCTGGGAAGTTGAAGATTTTTAAATTGTCTATGCTTAGGAATTTAATGGCATAGTGTGTGTGGTGAAAGAGGAGGGACGGTGGTTGGTGATAGAAAAATGGGGTCTCAAGTGTTTTTAATTGAGGCTTCAACTCTATGTTTTGTGGAAGATGTTTAATTGGGCTGTGCCCCTTTTTAGCTGCTGTAGTAATTAAGGTGCGGAAAAAGGGTTCTTCCAAGTTTTTTTATTTTAAAAAAACCCCACCTTTTCTTTTCCTCATTTAGTTGCGGATCACAATATTGGTTCTGATTGTGTTTTCTTTGTTGAAGAAAAGGTTCTCAATTTAAATTGCGTTTAGAGGCATATTGATTTGTGTAGGTTAGGTGCTGCCTCAATAAGAAACTACATGGATCTTGAAAGTACTTTTACTCTTTTTCTTCACTGTGTCTTTTGACTCAGGCATTCGGTTCAATTCCATACATCTTTGAATGTAGAACAGAAATGCTGTTGGCAGAACGCTTGAACTAAATGCTATCTAATTATCTATTGCTTTGCGGTTCTGCTAAGTTGTGACAGGAGACCTTTTTTTATTCTTTTTTATCTTTACAGTCGTATGAGGTGAATTCTAGAGGACTGGAAATTTTCACAAAGAGTTGGCTTCCTAAGTCTTCCTCCCCGAAAGCAGTGGTGTGTTTCTGTCATGGTTATGGAGACACATGCACATTTTTTGCTGAAGGCATGTAGCTATCGTCCACTAGTAGTGACCAATTTATAAACTTATGACAGGACTTGACTGATTCTTGGCATTGTTTTCAGGAATTGCAAGAAAGTTGGCATCATCTGGATATGGTTTTTTTGCTATGGATTATCCAGGATATGGTCTTTCTGAAGGTCTCCATGGCTATACCCCCAGCTTTGACAGGCTAGTTGACGATGTTATAGAACATTACTCCAAGGTCAAAGGTGAGTCAGCTGTTTTAAGCTTTCTGTAAAACTCTCATGTGCGTGGCAAAGTCTTGTATTGAGAAGTACAGAAGAATCATTGATCTTATCAAGAGTATTAAACTCTTCACGTAGTTATTGCCATTTTTCATGTTTTAGTTGGTATCCTTGGGATTTTATAGACATTGAAAGAATCTAAAATTGCTTTACTAGTATGAATTGGTCCATGGAAGATCATGTTGTCAATGATGCGGGACAAAAAACATTTGAAGATAACATAATAAGTTAAGAAGAAGAAGGCAAGGAAAGAGAAGAAGAAGTTGAAGAAGAGAAGAACAGGGTTAGAAAAGTCTGTAACTTTGCAATTTTTGTTCAATTAATCAACAATTGTCTAACATTTAGAAAAATAAAATATAAATACTAAAATCTTAACTAGAATAAATAATTGGGCTTATAGCCAATAAAATACCCAAAAATAAATAAATCAAGCCCGACAAATAAAGTCTAATTATCAAACCTCAAATAAAAGATCAAATAAATTAAATCAAAATATAAGCTAAAGCTCAACGGCATCTTGTATGATCATACGAGTGTGTAAACAGTATTTCGGGTCCGGTGTACCCACCAACTCTCTTGGGGTTGGAAAAATTGACCTTGTCGAGTATAATTCAAGACGACTCCAATAAAAATAAGGAACAAACTGCTGTGATGTCTCACTAGTACACTAAGTACAATTTGAATCTTGTCACCTAGCTCGTATTTTAGGATTCGCTGAACTTTACCATTCCTGGTAAAAACAACTTGAGCATCCAAAATAACATTAATATGTTTCTTTTATGTCACTAATAAGGATAATGAGTTAGGGATATCAAAAAAAGCATTAAAGATAGGTTGTAATTTATATATAATGAGGTTCTTTATGTCAAAAGTATAGCTAATATCAAAGTTTAATGGCATTTTAATGACATAACTATATGATTCAATCATTTACAACGTTTTGAATGGTCTAACACTATTCACTTGAAATTTATGATTAGTTTTCAAAGAACACCGTGCGGGTCTAATATGAAATAATCTCCAACATTACATGCATCATGATACCTATGTAAATCAGCTAGAAATTTGTATTGTTCATTACCTGTTTGAATTTGTTTTATGATCTCAACATGCAAATTATAAACTCAACATGCAAAAAACTTAGCTGAATCAAACATTTTAGAGTAAAGAGACAAAAAAGAAAGATCTACCGACATTTTAGGTTTGTGATCATAAAACTGGAAATGTGGAATAGAACACTACGTGCATCATGATACCTATGTAAATCAGCTAGAAATTTGTATTGTTCATTACTTGCTTGAATTTGTTTTATGATCTCAACATGCAAATTATAAACTCTACATGCAAAAAACTTAGCTGAATCAAACATTTTAGAGTAAAGAGACAAAGGAGAAAGATCTACCGGCATTTTAGGTTTGTGATCATAAAACTGGAAGTGTGGAATGGAACACACACTTCTTAAATCCTAGATGGATATAGATTGAACATAACCTAGTAAATTAAGATTATCCTTATCCTCCTTATCATGAATAAGGGGTAAAGGTTCAGGGAGCTGTCAAGACTTATGACATGCTAGATGTCAAGTATCGAGGACAAAGTATTAGAGAGCTTAGGAGGTTGTTCAAAATCTATGACCTGCTGGATGCCGAGTATATGGGGTGAAGAATTAGGATGCTCAAAATCTATGACAGGTTGGGTGTCAAGCATAGAGGTTGAGGAATTAAAGAACTTATAATGATAACTATCTTGAAACTTTCTCGGCATTGCACTTACCTCTTCAAGCAACTCTATTAGAGAGTCTCCAGAAACTTCTACAGTTAAAGGAGACACTACTAACTCTTCATGAATCTCTTTTTTAAACTCTTTTGAACCTATTATGTTAGCTGTATTTATCTCCTTAGGCAGTTTCACTAGAGAGTTTCTTGAAATTTATTTTACAGCCAAACCAGATACAACATGTTCTTTAACCTTATTCTCAAATATATTTGGACTCATTGTATTAAGTCTTTGTCCGTTCACATTCTTTTTTTTCCTGTTCTTATTGCTAGGTCTTGGTGGTAATCCAATAAGTTTGATCTTTCTACCTTTAAAAACAAAAGAACATGAATTTGATCGACCAGAAATGATGACGTATAAATCATATATTCATGGCCTACCCAGAATGACGTTTCCTACATCATTTGGAATCATATCACACCAAATTTCATCATGATAGTCTAGGAATTTCATAGGGAACAAACATCTTTCATTGATTGCTATGGAGTTATTATTAACCCATGACGCATTATATAGCTTAGAACGAGGAACAAGTTTTAGGCCTAAGCGAGCTATCTTGCAATCCTTATCCCTACACTTGTTCTTAATCTTCAATTCTCTCGGGTTGTGTCAAGACATATTTAACTACACCCATTCTATTTGTTTGAAACTCTATGGTGTTTTGTTCATGATTGACACTAAAGATATCACTCAAGGTTGAATCCATAATAGTTGTAAATTTAAAGTTGGATACTGGACAACTATTCATAAATGCATGTAACACTAACTTAGAAATAGATTGAGATCACATACGATTCCTGCAAGTGAAATCATAATACAAAAATAAAACTAATTTCATTTTTTTTTTAAATATAGAGATTAATCAAAAACAAAATACACCAATAAAATTTTAAGCATATATTGTCGGACCTTTAAGCATGAATGATTAATCAAACACAATATCACAAATAGGGACTCACAATTATAAAAAAGGACTAGATGCTAGATATCACGATGAAATGAGTTGATAAGCAAAAATATAAGGGGAATAAAATGCAAGATTGGAATTTTCTGTTATTTTTTTATCAATTACAAAAGGCACTATCAACTACAACTTTGAATAACAAGTGTAATACCAGTGAGAAAAATTCAAAGCGTAAAAAAGTTGAGTGATTTACCAACCAAATTGCGTGACGATAACGATAAACTTCTTGGATCGATTTCGAATACAGGTAGAATTGACACAACCATGTCCTATTACCTGGCTCGAAATTAATTATATGAAACAAGGTAGAAAACCATAATCTGACAATCTCAGTTTTATATAATCTTTTAGTGTTGGTATCTGAAGGATCTTTTGTAGTGCCCTTCTAGTTATTAAAAATCCCTGAGGTGCATCCCCTTATGTGAAAACTAATTTTACGTGAAAGAAAGGATAAGAACAGGCAATGGCTATTGTGTTGAATGGTAAGAATAGTATCCGCTTGCAGTTATTCCCCTTGTTCGAGTGTGATCTTATCCAGTCAAAGAAAAAGAAAAAACACCAAGATGAGACAATCCAGACTAATCAGATGGGAAGTGACTGTCTGAAACTTGCTCTTGGCAAAAATGATTTCTCCTCTTTAATTTCAAATTTATTCTCAAAATTGTTGATCTATACGCAAGCAATGATATGGATAAGCTGAATGTCATCCAAACAACAACGGAATCAAAATATGCTATGCTCTCACTTCAAATTTCTGATACTTTTGGATCTCAGAAAAGCCAGAGCTTCGTACTCTACCTAGCTTCCTATTTGGAGAGTCGTTGGGCGGGGCTGTTGCTCTGAAGGTGCATTTAAAGCAACCCAATGCATGGAATGGTGCCATTCTTGTAGCTCCTATGTGCAAAGTATGTTTTCCCAACTTAGTTAGTTCCTGCTCTGCTTGGCTGTAGTTCCTTTGCCTGTTAATTCGAACACTTTTTGTAGATTGCAGACGACATGACTCCACCATGGCTAGTGACACAAATGTTGATCGGTGTGGCTAATTTTCTTCCAAAGCACAAGTTAGTTCCACAAAAGGATTTGGCTGAGGCTGCTTTTAGGGATCCAAAGAACAGAAAACTGGTTTGTTTCTTACTTAGATTACTTCTAAAACCATAAGCATTGCCCATATTGTATTTTAGGCTTCTATATGATAATTGCTTGTAGGATGCGTATTTTATATTATTGACATCCTTTTCTTCTTCCCTAGCTATCTCCCCCCTTCTTTTTCATACAGCATCCTCTCATTGCTATATACTTATGTCTTTGATCAGATAAATTTATGCAGAGTCTTTTATTTATTCCTTGAATTGATCTTTTCTTCTAATGCAGGCAGCCTATAATGTCATTGCATACAAGGACAAGCCCCGCTTGAAGACTGCACTAGAGATGCTCAGAACCACTCAAGAAATAGAACGTCGACTAGAAGAAGTATGCCAATTTCCTCTGCCCTTTTTTATTATGTCATGAAATTTAAACGCATGAGCCACTATTTTATATTTGGTTTCATTGTATCTTCTTGCTAGCATTATGGCGGCATGCTCAACCTCCCTTAACCCCCCCCCCCCCCCAACCTTGTATTTCTGTTTATTGTTTTCATCAAGAACATTTTGAGGATGTGATCAGAGTAGACTCTGATAGCCTACCTGGGTGGACCTGACACCTGACCATTAGGAGTTGTTTGGGAAATATTAATGCCATATCACCTATGCAGTCTACAATTGTTAAAAATCCTCATGGATGTTTCTCTGATTGTGTCCAGAATCTCTACCACTTAACTGGATAATGTTATGATTGCAGGTCTCTCTACCACTATTAATTCTTCATGGAGAGGCTGACACCGTAACCGATCCATCCGTGAGCAAGGCTTTGCATGAGAAAGCATGCTGCTCGGACAAGAAACTAAAGATATACAAGGATGCTTACCATGCTCTCCTGGAAGGCGAGCCAGATGAAATGATAATTCAAGTTTTCAATGATATCATTTCTTGGCTTGATGAACGTAGCAGAGAAACTAGTTCTTGCTGAGGGTATTGTCTCGGCCCTCTCGTTTGTACACAAATAAGAGAAAAGGGAGGGAGGGTATTTTGATTGTTTTAAGTGAGAATAAATAAATAAATAAATAACAAAGGGCTGCCATTATATTTGCGCAAAATCTCTGATGTATTGTACTGGAATATTGTATTTACTCATTAATTTCACTTAATTATTACACAATTTTTCATGGTCTATGAAATTTCTAAATTGAACTCATCCGTCATTAACTCTTAACAAAACGTCATGACAGGATAAGAATTGATATAAACCTAACATTTTAAATTGATCTTCTTAGACTTTGACTTCTTGTTGGAAAAACTAACATCTTTAATGGTTCTTTCTAGGTAGACTTGTGGTTGCTCTCTCATCGGTCATGATGATTCAGTATATTTTCCAATTATGATTTGGACAAACTATGTTATTTTTTTTTAAAAAAAAAACTGTGTTATTTTATTAATATCTAAAAAAATAAAACATGCTAATAATAATAATAAAAATTGTTGGATTTGAAGTGGTAAAAATGTTGGGATTACCACTTCAATGATGATTATAAGTCCAAAGCGAAAGCTTCTTGTGAGTATTAAATATTTAAAAATGTTATAGTTTTTATTTTTAAATGTATTTTTTAAAAAATAATACTAAAAATTAAAAAAATAATAATATATTTTTAAATAAAAAATATTTCTAAAAATAATTTATATCATTCACATATCTATGCAATGATTCCGTGAGTTTCTTATTTCCCCAAAAAGGAAAAATATCCCTTGAAGTCAAAGCCGATACCGACAAGAGATTTTATTTCCACGTCTAAATTCTCCATGACCACTCAAAATCATGTATTTCTTTTACTATATATTTTTTTTATGTTTTTCATGGAGTGTAATGTAAGTTCCTTTCATAGCCCTCTCGAACTCCTCAGAAAAATCTCCCCCTTCTTCATCCTCATCAGTAACCCAGAACCATGGCCATGGCCTCGTTGTTTATCTCTTCTTCACCATCTCTTACTCTCCCTCCTAAAACTTACACAAAATATCAAACAGCTTACTTTTTAAAACCCTTTTCTCTCAAAGCTGCTTCCACATCTGTTGATCAACAACCCACAATCTCTTTAGCCGATAAACAGCCCTCCCCCTTTAAGGTAAGAGCAAACCCTGTCCTGGTTTACAATTAGCTTCAAGAAATTTCTGAATTTTCGACTATGGATTCTTGTTGTTTGTTTTAGTTACATTCCTCTGACAGCACATTTTTCTTCATCTTTTTTCAGGCGAATAGCTGGCAATGGAAATTCCAGGACAAGGTGTTAACTATCTATTATGAAGAACATGGGAAGGAAAGCCCTGAACCAACCAAAAACATTTTAATGCTGCCAAGTATTTCTGATGTTAGCACTGTTGAAGAATGGAGATCGGTAGCTGGGAACATTGTTCAACGAGCCAGTAAAATCAACTGGAGGGCCGTAATTGTTGACTGGCCTGGTTTGGGCTATTCTGATAGGCCTAAACTAGACTACAATGTTGATGTCATGGAGAAATTTCTGACAGACTTCATAAGTGCTCCAGATGGTCCAATGAAGCACCTTGGTGAGTTACGATTTTCTTTGATTATTGATAGTAATATGGTGCTTTGCTCATACTTAAACGAGTTTCTGCAATTAATTCAGGAAATGATTTAGTCATCTTTGGCGGAGGGCATGCACCCACAATCACTCTTTGTGCTGCAAAGAAGGGTTTGGTGAAGCTAGCAGCCATCGCCGCCGTTGCACCCACCTGGGCTGGTCCTCTTCCTATTGTGTTTGGTCGAGATTCCACCATGGAAATGAGGTATCACAAATCTCAGTGTAACCTTCACTTATCCTTGTAGCTTTTATCAGGAAATGCTGCCAGCTGCTTCTCTGTATTCTATTATAGTTCTAAGAGTATAAAACTGATCTCTCCGGTTCACTGCTCATGTATGACTTGCCAGGTATGGGCTGCTAAGGGACACCTTAAGGACCCCAGGCGTTGGTTGGATGATGTATAACATGCTTGTAAGCAACGAGAAGGCAATTGCATCACAGTACAAATCCCATGTCTATGCAAATCCTGACAATGTGACTCCTGATGTTGTTGATAGTAGAATTGCACTGACAAAACGAAAGGGAGCTCGTTATGCTCCTGCTTCTTTCTTGACAGGTCTCCTTGACCCGGTTAAATCCCAGGAGGAATTCCTTGAGCTCTTCGCAGATTTGGATGGAAAAGTACCGGTTCTTGTTGTGTCAACCGAAAGTTCTCCGAAGAGGTCAAAGGCAGTAATGCAAGCACTCAAAGGAGCCAAAGGGGTCAGTAAATTTGTTGAGGTTCCTGGCGCTCTTTTGCCACAGGAAGAGTATCCCACTATGATTGCAGAGGAGCTTCACCAATTTTTGCAGGAAAATTTTGAATTTAACATTTGATATCAGAAAGGTCTTTGATCATTGTTCCATTTATGAATACAAAATTGATGAAGTTTCAAGACATATCAGACCCTCTACACTTGAGAAGAATTTGATACTCTTTTCAATGTATCTCTCACATGCTATTATTTTGTCTAACAAACAATGAGAAAAGTCAATCTGGGAGCGAGAACTGTTCAACATCTGGGCATCATTTATATACACATCAATTCAATACAAAAAATAATCAGCCATTTGTTGGATAACAAAAGCAAGAATGTGAGATTTCGGATGTTACGATTCCACTCATTCTTACCCAGTATCCCGTGAAATGTTTCACTGGCGTCGAAAAAGGAGATAAATATATAAGAAATGGTAATTGTCTCCTAGCTGTAAACACTTGCTCTAGCTGTTGTGTACACGTGAAAAACTTGCAAAAGAAATACAGCATACTTCAAGTAGGAAGTGTGGACATCTGACCTTGATCTTCCAACACCCCATCCAATGGATCAGATTGCTGAAAAGAACCCTTTTTACCACGCTCCAAAGCAGTTGCCTCGTAAATCCCTACAGCATGACACAAACGAGAAGACCATGAGGGGTGTTTATTTCTACCAATGTGCTAGATTTTGTTCTTCATTGTATCTATGTTCAAATGGTTTGGTTAGTGGTAATAAAAATTTATGTGGCATGCCTTTCCTTTTCTTCTACACCAGTTTTTGAGGGAAATAATAAGCTTCTCGAATATGACATCTATCAAAATCTTTTACATATTCTACCAGTCTGACCATAAAAAACAAAGGATTTGTCTCTCTATTGCAGACTCGATAACTTATTTATGAATTCCAAGGAATTTCCCATAAACAATGAATGGAGAAACATAAATGAAAGACTGTAAACATACCAAAGCCCAGGATCAAGGAACATATTATGAAGCCTGGAAGAGAAAAATCCATATTGTAGACAATTTCCATGACAATGATGCATCCTCCAGCTGCCATTAGGTGCCTTGGTGAAGAGAACACCATGTGCAGTCTGCAAACAAATATAGTTCTTTTGATCACACTAGTGTTCTAAATAATTGTCAAACTTGCAAATTACATTTACTTGCAAACAACCAGCATCTACATAAATGTTCCATTAAGAAAATGAAAAAATTCCACTTAATTCTTGAATTAAATACAAAAAGACAACAGATTCCGTAAAAGAAATCAGCGAGTGCATAGAACACAGTCATGAACAAGCATAAGCATGATAGATAAAATTTATGTGTCACAATAACAAAATGGTCCCCTTTATTGATGTATTTAGGCCTCTGCACTAGTATAAGCAACTGTAATATAACTAAGTGGCCTCATCTTCATGGACCTCAAGAAAATGAGAACCAGCTTAAAATCTTATAGCAAAAATGCTCCAAGTGTATTTAGTAAATGTACCCTACCAAAGGGGCCTTGTAATTATGCCAAAGCTAAAGTAGTCAGCTATTGCATGCATTAAAACATATTTTAACAAACTAATTCAATAAAAGCTAGTCAAAACATGAGTATACTGAAAGGTTCAGCATCACTTGAGAATTGACCCAGAAAAAGGTACCTCTCCTCTGCAATACTGTCAACATAGAATATCAGGATAACTCCAAAAAGAGTAGTGCTGAGAAATGCCCATGTTGAAAACGGCAGTTGTACACTGCTGCCAGAAGTTGATCCCTGAAGTACTCAAAAAATAAAAATTATAAAGCAGAATTTTTAATCAGGCCAGAGCTCCAAGGGGATTTAAATATAGAAATATTTCCAAAGCTTGATACAGTAAAATTAAAAATGGGACTAAAACTTTCAGATTTAGAACTTACAATGATGAAGTCCCACATGGCCACAGGAAAAATAAAACATGTCGCAGAAGTAATGGTTATTGCATTAAGCCTCCTTTTAAGTTGATTCTGGCAACAAGGAATGGCCAGAATTAATATTAGAGTTTCACACGACGCCCAAAGGAAAAGGGCAGAGAGCTAATTAAGAGAACAAAGGTTAGCTGCAATCATTTGCCAACAGGGTACCAAACAATAATGTAAATGGATGGATTTTAACACCTTGAGTGAAACACGGCGTGCAATAACCCTTCTTAATGCTGATAAGATTCCAGCAAGAATTGGAACTACCATTTCTCCCATACCCAAAACTTCCTCTGTCTGATCCTCAGTAGTAGGACTATCTTTGAATGGTATTTCCCATTAAGACAAAACAAGCTTGAAGAATTTTCACAATAAGAATAGAAGGCACAAAAAGAAAGAGGAAAAAACCCAAACAAGGAAACTGATGCTAGTAAATCACTAAACCCAAACCCAAAACATGCTAGTGAATTACTACAAATTCAATGAGAAAAATTGGATCTGCACAAGGATATTAAAGGGTGAATATGTGGCCATGGCCCACCCTTGAGACAAGAAGTAGAAAGACGCCAACATCGCAATGAGCCCACCAACCTGAAGAAAATGAGGAAGCACCCATTATCTTCCAGATCTTACACTGATTGCAATTAAATGATATAGTGCATGTGGTCATCGGATTGTTATAAAATTCAAAACCACATGTTAAATGAATATGCTACTGAGAAAGAAGAGGAGATGGAATACAATAAGGAGGATAAGGCATCCCCCAAGTTAGCACAACTCAGTTATCTAATCTCTCTGATGTCATAAAGATCTCCCTTGACAAGTATATATTAATTGCATTTAGAATCCGACCATAATGAATCTCTCACCGCTACAAGTTCGATGGGCTCTGTTCAAGCATACATGAATATAAAAGAACCACAGTAGCATCTATGTTATCAGTATCACATACTAGTTAATGACCTCTTTTTTTAAGTAACCAGTGGGAAATGATTTTGACTCAGAAAATGAGAAGCATGTCACTTAAAAAACTGATGTGCTCAAAAGCACAGAGCCATAACCTTTTTCCAGATATGGCCCCTCCGTCCATATAATGCAGCAGATAATACTCCCAGAACAGCACCAGAATACTCCGCCAAGATAGCTCTAGAGTCATAACAAAGAATTAATTTACTACAAGTCTATAACTACAAATAAGTAGAAGAATACACAGAAAAAGAAAAGGCAATCACAGAAAACAAAGAAAACAGAAGAATAGGGCACTATCCCTTCAAATTGGTATTAATAAGAGATTCTAGGTGCAAATTCCTTAGGCATCCTGGAATCTGTGAGCTAGAGAGCTTCTAAAAATTTGCAAAAAATTATCCTCAAGTCCTATTGAAAGACATTGCATAAATATATACAAGTTTCAAGTAATTTTAGACCTAGAAATAAGCAAAACACCACTAGTTAGTGAAACTACAAAAAACTTTGGAAGAATGAACAAATTCACAGCATATCAATTAAAGATAAATCCTGTAAGAAGACTCTTTACTACCTTGACAAGACAGGAGATAGTCCCAGGCAACCATAAATTAATCTTGGAGCATGTTTTAAAATGATTTGGCATTTTAAGCTTAATTTTTCAGAAGCCTCTTGTATCTTGTGCTCTATTCAAGACAATTTACAAGTGTAAATACACCTATAATCATAAGTAAATAGTGGTCATTTCTCAAATTGACAAAGTTGAATCTCCTAGAGCTCCCCCACAGCGCATAGGAAAAGAATATTTACAATTGAACAAGCCACTTGAAACTCTAGAATATTAATTTCAGATTCTTCAAGTTGTACAATCATACCTAACTGGTCCACACGACTTGAGTCCCTTTCCCCACAAGATGAAGTATAAAGCTGTTATCACACCATTTATAACAGATGGAACTACCTGAACAACAGTTAACACCATTTAAGAATCAGCTAGTGCATACTCCCACATCAATATCTGAAATGAAAAGGACACATTTCTAGTCATTCACCTGCTGATTAGAGAGTGCTCTCCCCTTCCAAGGCTTTTGCAAAGCTAAAAATAGGATTGACGATGGAATCAAACAGCTGAATATAAAAAGTACCACCGAAGCTCCAGTCTGAGACAAATAGCGGTACATCGAATAAACTGACCATATTCTCAAGAAGTTGCCAATAACATGGATGATCTGCAATGGAGTGTGACTACACCAAAATACCAAAAACAAAATCATTGATACAAACCGCTTCCACTATATCAAGCACAAACACATTGAAAAAGAAAGCATAAAGCATAAACAAAACAGCTTGAGCACTCAATGAATAATCAAACATGCTTCCATGTTAAGCTTAAAACAACCTATTAGCCAGACAATTTCGCATCAATTCACACGAAACCGAAACCGAAACCATCTCAACCCCACCAGAAACGCACCAAAATCATAAATTGCCGTCCCTCCAATAAAATCCCATCATTCAAAACCTAATACAGTCATTACTAAACTATAGATTTCCTTAAGTAAGCTCCAAACAGCTATCACAGCGCTAAATCAAGCACTTGTTACAACCATTACATTGTTCTTTATTCTCAAAATTACCTTAAAAACCCCAAACAGAACTGACCTTACAAGATTTCCCAATAAACCCACCTTAATAACAACCTCGAAAACTAAAAAAAAACAAACAATCTTTCTTAGCAGCTTACACTAAAAAAAATCTTTTAATCAAAACCAAGATAAAGAGGCAAAGAGAGACATCATTAGGGTTAGGGTTTTAGAGAGTGAAAGCGATTTTGCATACCTAAAATGAGGAGAAGATCCTACTCCTCGATCTTCACTAATTTGTCTTGGGGTCATCATTTTTAATCAAATTACTAGATAATGTGATCCAATGCCAAATTAATTTAACAGGGAAAAGAATCTGGGTGAATAGTGTTTTTCTTCTCGTCAGTGTTTTTCACAAAAATAAATAAATAAATAAATAAATCCAAAGTTGAATCTGTCTACTCTCTTCTCCAGTCTTCACTCTTTGATTTCTTTCTCTTGAAGTTGAGAATTTTGGGCTCAATCAGTTGTTCGACTTTGACCTCCTCCTCCTCTTGGCCCACTTCTCATAGGCCCAATAATTAGTTAGGGCTTCTATGGACTTTGGCGGACTCCATCCAGGAAACTTAAACAAACAGTATTATAAAGTATAGCCATTAAAATTATGATTAACTCTCACATTTGAGCATTGCCTTTGCAATTGACTCGAATGTTGTATAAAAATGAACTTTTTTTTAAGAAGCTGAAATTAAATTAATTCAAAATGATATAGCATTTTGTTAAGATTTTTCTTATTTTTTCTTTAAATCAAATTAAATTTTGTTTGGTAGATAAAATCTTAAATTATTGCTTTATCATGTTAATTCTCGTTTAATTTATTTTTTAAAACCCAACTTAAAACAGGTGTTGGATTAATGTACAAAATTTTACTGGATTTGTATCATATATGTATTTTTTAAATTAACCAATCACTATAGCAATTAACCATATTACAAGGGGGGCAGCAAGCTATATATATATATCACATTTAATCACTATAGAAATTAGAGGTATTTCGTGCACAAGACATAAATCTTAGGGCACATAGCTACGGGAGGCTTTTCCTCAATGTAGGAACATTGAGATCAGACAGCCACCACAACAAATGTGGATAATTGAAAAGGGATCCGATGTATGGAGCACAAACATATCCTGGTAGTCACTTCAATATCACTCTTTTTTGTTAAAGCACATTAAAAAATAAAAATAAAAATAAAACTTTAAAAGATAAAGTGAGGTCACTCTTCACCGTCATTACAAATAAAACCACAAGTCTTATCAGTGTTTTGGTGTGGATTGTGCATAGCATAATTCACAATAAAAACAACTAATAAATTCTTTAAATATAAAAAAATAAATATAAATAAGATAAAATTATATTTTATATATATTTATTGCAATGTACTTGCTCTCATTTCCTTAAAAAAAAAACACATCTGATGTCCATGTCTGAGGAGTGTTTTTTATATTTTTATTTTTATTGTAACATGCAATTATCACATAGCTTATAGGGTCATTTTTTTTTTTACCTAAAATCAAGATGCATTTTAGGTTTTTTAATCTCGGTTTGTGTTCTAATCTCTCTAAATTTTAAAAAAAAGTGGTTGATACGTGCAAAGCACGAGTTAGAAAAGATGAGACGCTTGTATTTTTTAGGCGATGTGTGCGACGTCTCCCGGTTGCTATTGGTAGCCCTCTGAAGCATCGTGCTGCCCTCTACACGATGGGTCACACGAGTGTTGGTCTCCATGGCATGAAGGAGTTCTAACGATAATTTCCTTTCTTTTCTCTCTCATCCACTTCAAAAGATATGTCGGCCTTGCAAAGTGGTTTTCAATCATTTACTTGTATCAAATTTTATTTATTTATTAGTTTCATCCCTTAATATTTGATTTTTTTATGTTTTTTTTATCAAATTTAATCTTTATTTTTTTATTCCTATTTATTTTGTTTTTAATCTTTTTTTATTGGATTTTATTTTTCAATTTAATCCTTAATTATTTGATTTTAATTCTTTTTTTAAAAAAAAATTGATTGAGAGCAATTCAATATTTTTTGCATTTCAGAAGCATAGTGTGAAGAATATAATACCACTTAGCCACCTGTTAGATGGTTTCATCATTTTGCTTCTTAATAGGAACAGTGTTGATACTATTTTATTCATCATCACCAGCCTTCACTAGAAACTGTCCCACCACTCCACTAATGATTTTGCACGCAGCGTTAGCAAATTCATGGAAATAGGGTTAATTACTGATGTTTGTTCTTTCACATCCGAGAGGAACTCTGACAAGAGGCATTGTGGGATTTCAAATCAGGAAACTTTGGGGATATGTTTATATCATCTTCTTATCCCCTGATATAATGCACCTTAAATTATTGAATTACAATACACCTTAAAATATTCATAAGAAATTATGACATGGACTCTTGGTCTTTGGAGACAGCACCTTTATCAACTGTCATGTCATCTTAGAATGGTATTCTGGGTCACGTTTTGGAGAAAGGAAATAAAGTAGACTCCTGATTGTTTGGTTTGCTTTGTTGATCTACTTATATAGCGTGTAGATAAGATGTTTTATCTGCTGTTCTTGATTTCTTTAAAATATTTTTCTTCTCTGTTTGCTCCACGTTAGGTATGGGAGAGGTTGCTGATCAATGCTACTGTGCTGATCCTTGTTCATCGTGCATGCACCAGCAAAAAGCCAAGTGATGAATTTTTTTTCACAAGGGAGTCAAAGAAAACAAGAGTATTTCAGATAGTAGAAGCTTTTAAGATTCTCAAGGTCATTTTCCTTTAAGAAATCTGAGAACCCATGTTGCTGTATCATCTTGTGAGCATGATATGGCCCATTCAAGCTGTCTTCTATCTTATATCTTTGGATGCAATGCATCTGTGAATTTATTCGCTTTCTTCAGTGCCATAAAATTATTCTCCAACTTTTTCATTACACTCATCCAGGTCCATGAATTGGCAACATCTATGAGATTCTGCTCATCCATATGCTTGTAGGACCTATAATTCTGACAATCCGTTACATTGTCTGTGTCCATTTATCGTTATTGCTGCATGTCACAAAGTCTATTGTATGATTCTGTTTGAAGTCTGCTTGTCCCTTCAACGCAAACCGCGCTTTTCATCTGATAGAAACTCATCGATAATGCAAGAAAACAGTGCTTAAGGTCAAGTAATTATTATCCAAATAACATGTGTTTTCCTGCAAAGATTTATCTAATAATCTCTTTTTTTTCCCCGGTTCTTACCAAGGGTATCTCCAGCCCTATTGGGCCTGAGACTAGCGGCCGGGAGTGCGAAGGTTAAGCCCTCCGAAAACAAATACGTTTCCAGAAGATCGAACTTGTGCTCTCACTTCATCTAGGATAGAGGCCGCTATATGTTGCCATGATTTCAATGTTATCGAGCCTTGATGATGAAGCAATTGATTATATGGTGATGCATTTCCAATTGATTAGCTTTTGAACTGTTGTTGTTTCCATAATGCATGCAACTATGATTGTTGCTTGGTTTAAAAGTATGATGGAGCCATGGAGGGCAATGGCATGACAGAAACCTGCCACCTAAAAGAACAGACACCAGAGAGCTATCAAGAGAATTATGGAACATTGCTTGTAAAGTATCTTATTACATTGGACTTGTCTTTGAATCATCTCTATAGCTAGCTAGCTACTTGGAATTGTTTTTATCTCAAGGATTTTGATCATCATAGCAGGTTTTGCTTTAGCTACTAGTAATTTGTGGATAAGATTGATTTATGCAGCTGGTGGTAGTCAAGGGGAAGTCTACTTGATCTGATCCATAGGGAAACATACACCAATTACTCTTTTTTTTTGGATTCGAGGAAACCTCACTTCTCGAAAAACATATTTTGTAGGCCCGGGTGATCGAGTAAAATCTCGGCTATCCCAGACTCTTACAAGAAGTGCACGCCCTGACTCGAACTCGAGACCTGCTGTGCAGATTTCAAATCCTTTGCCATCACGCTACGCCCGTTGGATTACATTCACATGTTGCTCAGTAAGCATGATTGCGATCGTGAATCTGCCTGCATATCCCTGGTATATGGTAGGAGTATAGAGATTGCATTTGTGATATGCATGTTCCCTTAAGATCATTAATTAGATTCTGTTGACAGGTGCAAAATACACTCTTTCTCTTCCTGTTTCTTTGTCTCTTGCACACCAAGAGAATCATGAACCACATGAACGTGTCTGGTTAAAGGGTGTGACAGACTCGCCAACTGGCCCAAATTCCAAATTTCAAATCATAAAGTGGGTGCATGTATAATTTTGTCACAGAATGGACAATGGATATACAAGCAGTACATAAAGTCAAGAGAACCTCCAGAATCAAATTGATGCTTAACTGCTCATGCCGACAGGGCATATCGATACATAGGATGTTACACACCACAGATCACTGAAGAAAGTCAAATTTGATATATTAAAAAAAAAATAAGAAGAAAAATCAGCCCCCAAATTGGACAAGTAAATAGCAATATAATCTTCTTCTTTTGTACTTTATTTCTAGACATTTTTTTGTGAAGTAATGCAAATATCTTTAGCATGTCTGCCACATAAAAACAGACATATTTGATTTATGGCAAAGGATGATAGCTAGGGAGCATATCCATGTGCTTTATAGCGACAAAGAGTAATTGCCAAAAATGCAGTCAAATGGACCATGCAGAGTGGAAGCAAGTGATTTCTCCATATCTTTCTCTCAACCATTTCTGTGTCTTCTGTTCTTCAGTTGAGTCTGTTCCCTGCACAATTAATATTACAGCTTCAGTCATTTTATACATGCACTCAGCCTTTCAGGTCACCACTGTTAGAGATACATTGCAGACTTATTTGAGATGGAATTAATCAACTGCAGGTCAACATATTAATACTTTGGGTAAAAATAAATAAATAAGGCAGCCTCCTAGCTACTCAAGATTCAATAAGTTATTGTAAGAGCACCTGAGCCCTCTTTGAAGATTCTGTTACATTGTTCAGGTCATTAGAACTACTTGCAGCTGCAAGCTCCATGGAAAGAAACTGAATTTTGACAGAACAAGGTTAATCAAAACATGTTGGGGTATGGAATTATAAGATGAAACTGTAAGAATATTAGTACCAGGTTCTGTCGTAGGAAATTACCTCAACTTGATTCTGCAATGAATGTACATAATTGATTATCTCCTCTAGCATAACTGCCATCCCCATTGACTGTACATTCATGGAATCATATCAGCTAAAATAGGATGAATAAAATAGAATGATGAGATTCAAACTTGTAATCAGTTGATTAAAGCTTTAATAACATTAGATTCTATTGAGAAGCCTAGATTATATGGGCCTGCATAATCTAAAACCAGATTTTTATTATCTAATCTAAATAAATACATATTGAAAAGTTATTAAGAAATTAAACCTTTTTTTTTTTTTCTATTTAAAAGTCTGTAGGAAAAATGATATTAAAAATCTGTGTTTTACTTCTTTTTTTTCATTTTTTTGCAAGGGCTTATAAGAAGCTTGGTATTTGTGTTCTTATTTAATGTGGAATTCTAACATCCTCTCATGTCAAGTTATTAGATAACACTTCAAAATATAATTTATATTATTTTTTAATACTTAATTTTAATTTACTAATTTAAACTTATTTAAACTTCAACTCCAAATATGCAGGAGTACATGTTTTGAAGAGTTTTTCAATATTAATATATGCATGAATTATAATCAAAATTAAACTTGTGCGAAGGTTCTTACCCTGTGGCATCCAGGAACAAGGTCTTGCAAACACCTTAACTTGTTATTGATTTTCTCTCTTCTTACCTGAGACAACAAATAGAAACATATACAGTCAGATTCTTCAGTTCATGACTTTAATTGGTCCATTCCTGTTCTTACTTGTTAGAAGAAACAGTAAGCCTAACCAATGGTTACAATGAGGCTTTATTGACGAAGCAAAATCTATTCAGTCAAAAACAAATAAATTTACCCTTTCTGCTATACTGTGACTGTCTGTTGCTTGGCCTCTCTTAGCTCTAACATGAATAACTTCCTCTGCTTTGTCCCCTTCTTTCTCTTTGTTTTCACCTTTCTTACGTCCTCCTAGTTTCTAAAAACACCAAGAAAAGGTACCACTCAACTTTATGTTAACCAAAGGCTTCAAAGCTGAAATTAGAAAACAAATGGTAGAAACTTCAAGAAACAGACAGATACATACGTTCTTTTTCTTTGTTTCGTTTGTAGAGGCTGTAGGAGAAATGTAGCTGCTGGTTGATTGTTCCGTTGATTTTCGCTTCTTGCTGTCATGGGAATCATTTTGATTCAAGGTAACAGTATGAACAACTGTTGCTGTACTCAAGATGTCAGGATGGAAAGTACTTGCAAGGTTGTTGTGATCATATGTTGCTGTAAATTCAGGTTGTTGGCGGGCCATCAAAGAGTCTGCTGAGAAGTCAGCGATGCTGAAACTCTCCAAGATGCTTGGATTCAGCTCTGGAAGATGCTTGAGCATTTCCATGTTCATGTCCATCATCTCTGTCAAAGGCTGAGAAGGCCTAAACCTCTGCTGATATTCTGCAAACTCAGCCATGAAGCTCAAAGGGCCTAATTTTGCTTACATATAAAAGAGTTTTGGAATGGAATTTATAAGATGCCAACATGGTGTATTATTAGCTTAACAGTTTGTATTATTAGTGCATAATTGTTAGTAACTTGGATCTTGGGCCATTAAAATATGATATCAATGGAATTGTGTTTTGCTTTACAGCTAAGCAAGTAAAACTTGAAAGCACAGGGGAATTACAAGTGGAAACTGAATCTGGATTTCAGTGGTAGGTCCATGCAAAGGATATGCACATGTATATCCAGAAGTGTAGGTCATGTATGTTTCTAAGGTGGGCCTTAAACATTAAAAGAAATATGATAGAAGTACAACACTTCTTTTTTCCTTCGCCAAAAAAGAAAAGAAAAGAAAAAAGTTAAAGCAGAAGGTGAACTTCCTTTCTAGCTAGCTTGAGATCAACTTGGGACCCTTGATCATCTACTAAAGAAGTGATATAGGCAATCTTTTGAGCAGCAGATTAGCAGCATCCACTATTTCAGAACACAATCCGCCACCAGCTCTACTGTGTAATGCTGACAGTAACTTGTTGCAATCAATAATTCCAGAACGTAACTCAGAATCAAACAAGTATATGTGCTGGCGAAAACAGCAATATAAGCTGGCAAAGGCAAATATATTTATGCTGATAGAGTTGCAAGCTTCTGAAAAACCAGACAACCCGGTAACAACAAGCAGTGAGCGAACACCGCAAGACAACTGCCTTCCAGATATCACACATAAGCAGTAACAAAACTATCCAATGACAATTCTGTCTACAAAAGAACTACTGTATATATGTCATGCACTAAAATCTTGTTTTATAAAACAATCTTTTGCAGCTATTGATCATAAAACTCAGCAGTGAATATTTGTTTGTTTGTAATCTCTGTTGTCATTTACAACAAACTTCTAATTAATTGATCTGTCACTCACATGTAACTGTAAGAAACCAAGGATTGCAGAGGCAAGGACTAATGGAAAGGCTAAACAAGCCATATAATATAGAGAGAAAGCTGTGAGGGGTCAAAATTTAATGTGGTAAACGAAGATTTGAAAAGAAAATAGGTCAAATGAGATGCGATTACAAACGCTTATCAGTGAGTGAAAAACTGAGGTTTTTTTAGTTAACCAAGCTTGATAGCAATGGCTGTATTTTTTCCTCTCTTTCTATCCCAACCAAGCCTCTAGACCCCCAAAATGACCGTAAAATCCCTTGCTGTCCTCAACAAATCCTACAAAATGCGGGTCCCTTGTGAGATGAAGAAGGAGCAGACACGTCTTTTTCGACAACTCCCTTCTGGTCTGAACATGGAAGTGATTGAGCAAAAGGGTCTTGTTTTAGCAGATAAAGAAAATAATAGAGCCACAAGAAGCAGTGAAAAGAACCCACCTTTGGTTTTTGTTCATGGAAGTTATCATGCTGCTTGGTGCTGGGATGAGCGCTGGTTGCCTTTCTTTTCACGGTTCGGCTTTGACTGCTATTCTGTTAGCTTGTAGGGTCAGGTCACGTCTCTGTCATTCCCCTCTCTTACCCGCGACCGTTTATGTTTCCTGAAGTTTGATTTTTGAATTCTTGGTTTCTTAATTATTGTTATGATTTCAGTGCTAAGTGTTTTATGTTCTTACAATTTACATTTTCATCTAAAACATGACATCAGAATTTCTTGTTCTAACTTTCTAGTCCCAAGGAGTAAGATTGGCTGATCAAACAAGTCAATTCAAGTGATAGTTATCTTACTTGAACCCATGAGCGGGTGACGAGCAGCTTTGCAGCTAAGGCTTTTCAAACAGATCTTTCACTCTGTAAGCAAACATTCTTCTCATCAACGATGGAGGATCATCTGGTGAAACGGTTAGTTTATGTAGTTCTTCTCCATGTCCTTAAAACCTAGTTTACTGTTCATGTTGTTCGAAATGACAAATGGACAATGAACAACACACACACACACACACATCTGGTTTCATGTGTCCATGGCTCTGTTGATTTAAGCATATGTTGCCCTAACAAAAAGGAACCTGCATTTCAAGACATGATATCAGACCCGGAATTGAACTCCTTTGTGTTAAAAAATACTTCATGCACGACCTCGCTAGAGCAGGACGCTTACTTTATGTCAAGAATTTCTATTGTTTTTCAAAACTAAATTACTTAGCCTTAAAGATAATGATTTCCTCCTGGAAGTCCTTTCAGGATGTTCAATTTTGTACCTTTCACGTAGATATGGTACCAAAAAGTTGCAAACTCAAAATTCATATATGGAATCTTCTAGTTGTGTTTAGAATTGCAGTTGGTTCCAAAAAACAATTTAGCACTAAATTAATTATTTTTAATGTTTTTTTATTATTTTAATATTATGATATTAAAAATATTTTTTAAAAAAAAATATTATTTTAATGAATTTTCAAACAAAAAGTATTTTAAAAAATAAAAAATTATATTATACTCCTAAAATATCATTTAGAATTTCACCAAGTAATGACTATATTTAACATTGATTCATTTTTTGGGACAGTTTATGATTAAAAATATTACATGCAATTTTGAAAATTGGCCATCAAAAGCCATGCTTTAGGTACAAACTTTTAGAGTTTTTTATGCTATACTTTGTGTTTGATTGATACAAATATTAAGCAATTAAAATCATATTTCGAACAAAGGAATCACTGGGTTGAAACACTAAGATGCCAACCTTGAAACCCATCATTTGCAGCTTTATATTTTTATTTTTATTTTAAGTATTATTTTTTAAAGTATTTTTTTATGTGACAATATATGAAAATAATATTTTTAAATTTTTTTTAATATCAACACATCAAAATAATTAAAAAAACATTAAAAATATCAATTTTAATTTTTATAAAAAAAACATATTATTATTATCCCAATAAATCAATCAGGATCTTAATTAAACTATTATATATAATCCAATATAAATTTCAAGAAAAAAATAATATAGAATTGAGTTTATTTTAACTCATTATAAGTCAAAATTCATTATTTATTTTTTTAAAATAAAACATATCATTTCAAAAAAAAATTAAAAAATTGGATTTAACATGCCTACCTTGTCACCTATATCTTGTGCTGGATCTACCCTAAAAGTCCAGTTTAATAAACATGTGAAAAGCTAATCTACAATAATAGAAAAGTAACAATGGGCATGGCCGTATGACTTTGCCGGCCCAAATTAAAAATAAGAAGCCATGTAAAATTCCCTCAACCAATCCTAACCGTTCAAAGCATAGCCAAACTAAAACCCTAGATCTCCCTCTTATTAAACCCAAAGGACAGCCACTTCCTTTTATCACTGTCGTCGTCTCTCAGCAGCAGCATCGGCAGCAACTAGGGCGCCTTCTACTTGGTAAACCTCATAAACACTAATGGGTTCTGTTTAAATTCCCTTCTTATTAAATGCCAAGCCTTCTAGTCAGAGACTTTACTTGCAATGTATTTGCTTTCCGTGACTCTTTTAGCTTCTAGATCATATGGGCTGTTTTTTTATTCTTGTTCATCAACTGCTTTCTCGTTAAAGATTGAATCTTGACATCTGTTTTGTTATATGGCTCCTTTCGTCTCCAAAAGGAAATGGGTTGTTTTTATTTTGTGGTCATCTACCGTGTAGAAACCCTAGATTAGGCTGATTCATAAACCTTGCCATTTGCGTATGTATATGCTTAGATTTGATGCAATGTCATCGTTTTGTTTATAAATTGAACGAAGATAAAATGTGAGTGGGCTGTTAGGATGATGAAAAGGAGAATTAGTTTTTCTGCAGCGAATGACTTGTATTGATCGAGTTTGGAATTATGATAAAAAAAGAAGACAAGTTTGGAGTTTGGTCTACCCTTTGTCGTTATACCACTGGATGGATTCATCATTCATGGAAGTTTTGTTCTCCAACTTGTAGTTTATTTATGGAAAAATGTAGAAGGAAACTTATTGTGGATGTATGACTCGAAATTAGGCCCCATTAGGTTGACAACTCACAAAAGAATGTGCAGATGTCTATTGTGATGAGTTTGACTTGACAATTCTTGTTCGTTATTGAATATAATCTCTTGCTGTTACTATTTAGATCTGTGAAGATGTTCACCACAAGGAAGAAGATCCAAAAGGACAAGGATGCTGAACCCACCGAGTTTGAGGAGACAGTTGCCCAGGTTAGATCCTTAGGTTCTATTCAAGTACTTTGGATTCTTGGATTAACTGAGTTGTCTATGATGTATCCTATATGCTTTTCCTCTGCAGGCTTTATTTGATTTGGAAAATAGCAATTCAGACCTGAAAAGTGAGCTAAAAGATCTCTTCATAAATTCTGCAGTGTACGTAAATAATTGTATGCTTGCTTGTTCCTAGTGAAACTTTTCTGTCTTTTTCTTTCAATATTCTGTTTTCCTTCTGGTGCCAGTATATTTTCTAATCTAAACTTTTAAAATTTTGCAGTCAAATAGATGTTGCTGGAAATCGTAAAGCTATTGTCATTTATGTTCCCTATAGACTGAGGAAGTCTTATCGCAAGGTTCATCTTCGCCTTGTTAGAGAGCTGGAGAAAAAGTTCAGTGGGAAGGTAACATTTTGTATTCTTAGTTTTCTACATCTGTAATGGAGGGGCAGTATAAAGTCTTGAGGGTCCAACCTCAAGGCTGCAGGCTTAAGTCCTATAAGAAGGTGCTCAGCATTTATAGTTCCTAATCATGACGAGTATATAAAGTCAATCCCAGTTTCAGCTCAATACTTGTTTGAATCTGAATTCCGAGCTATGTTTCAATTGCTCCTCTGATAATCCGGCAGGATGTTGTTCTGCTTGCTACCCGAAGGATTGTGCGTCCACCCAAGAAAGGCTCTGCTGTTCAGCGCCCCCGTTCCCGCACCCTAACTGCCGTGCATGAAGCCATGCTTGAGGATTTAGTGTATCCTGCTGAGATTGTTGGAAAACGCACCAGATACAGGATTGATGGGTCCAAAATTAGCAAGGTAGTCTTGACAATATAAGTCAGAAGGAACAGAAAATTGTAGTTGGTATTGTAATCTCAATAACCATAGCCTCTGCCCTTCTCATGATTTCTCTTTTTATATTCATGTTTGTATCAGATCTTCTTGGATCCCAAGGAGCGCAACAACACTGAGTACAAGCTGGAGTCTTATGCTGGAGTTTACAGGAAGCTTACAGGAAAAGATGTGGTTTTTGATTTCCCCGTAACAGAGGCCTGAAGTTGATGATTATTTGTACTTTTTTTTCAAGAGTTCTATAATTGCAGCAGATAGGATCCTACTTAAAATTTTGACTCTTGAATTTGGTTGGATGTCATTTTGAATAGGATAAAACTTTCTTCGATGTTTCTTTTACTATGCACTTGAATTTGGTTGAATGTGCTATGGATTTATCAAAAAATTCCTGCGGATTGTTGGTTGTGGAAAATGTCACTTCCTTAGAAGTTTGGTTGTAGGTGATTTTGCGTGCTGTTCTTGCATGCCATTTCAGTCCGGCTTAACAGCTGTGTAGTGTTTGGGGTATTAATGGATGCATGAGATGCCCCTTTTCTCTTGCATGCATGTCTGTTTTACCGAGGGCTATGGCTAGAGGAATGATCAAGCATGTTGTGATTGTGTTTGGTGAGATTTATGGCATCCTCGTGAAGCCCTCGTTAACAAATATGGCAAGAGCGTTGGTTTTGACTTCTCCAATTCAATGGGTTTGAATATTGGACTTGGCCTGCAGACAGATCTGGAAGTCTTGTCCAAATTCAAGCGTCTTTAAGTGGTTCTTCTATCTACCCTAGTACCAATGCTGCTGATTCTATGTGGTTTGCATCTCGAGTGGCATGTTTTCTTTTAAAAGCTCCTGGGAGGCTATCAAACTAGTGAGCGGGTCCTTTATGATTCCAAGACGTAGCTTTATCTCATGGCTTGCAGTATTTGATAGATTGGCTACAAGGCAAAGGCAGCTTAGATGGGGAAGATCGAGTGATGATGAGTGTCTGCATTGTAACAGTTCTTCAGAATGTAGATATCACTTCTTTTTTCTTGCCCTATTACGATGAGTGTACGGCAGGGCATTCTCAATCTCTCAATTGTGCAAAGACAGGTGAGAGATTGGCCGTTGGAGTTTCAGTGGGCAGAATCAAGTCTGGAAAAGAAATTCTTCAAGTCTGTTTCATTCTTAGTACTCTTATATTTATCATGTATGGGCGGGCCGAAAGAAGTAGAAGAATCCACAAAAATTCATACAGTATAAGCTTATCTTGTTAATCGATTTGCTCAGATGTCAGGAGTGTTATCAGTTCACTCTATGCAGATAAAAGCCTGTTCATTTGTGATGGTTGTGACTTGCAATGGAGATGATTGGTTTTGTTTCTTCAACATCTTGATGGCTTGATGCTTTTTAAGGTCCATCAAAGTGTTTTTTCAATTAAATAGAAAAAACAAAAAAAACAAACAGGAGAAGCAGCATTTGAAATTGTAATTGTTTTTAAAATATATTTTTTAAAAAAATTTATTTTTGATATTAATATATTAAAACAATTCAAAAAATTAAAAAATATTAATTTAAAATTAAAAAACCTCAAAAAAATTTCAAATATTTTTTGAAAGCAAAATACACTTGATAGCCATTTTTCATCATCAACAATGACACGTAGGCTTATGTGGATCTCCTAGCCAAAAACAATTGTTTATGTTATTTTGTTCCCACACGTATATTGTTAAATTATATTTATGTCACAGTTAAAAAAAATGTTTAGATTGAAAAAAAAAAAAAAATATATATATATATATATATATATATATATATATATATAGTTAAGTGAAATGTTTTAGTAATTGTATTCTTACGAGGAGGATCGCCCTCCCAATTCAAAGGTTTTTTTTATTTTTTTATTTTTTTCTGGAAGTTGTGAGCTATTATGTATTTAAACTATCAATTATTTTGACTATCTAAACTCTAAAAGGCTTAAAAACAAGTCAATAGAAAGCATGAAATACTAAAATCTAAAATATATAAAATACTTTTTATTTATTCATGTATGTATTGTAAATTTATATTAAAGTCATTTATAATAGAAAATGATTATTTAAATTAAGAATGATCAATTCATTCCTTAAGTATTATTAAAGTCTAGTTAAGGATTATTTTATATGGTTCAAGAATTAAACAAATTAATTTAATCATAATGATCAAAATTTGTATAGAATTATTTAAAAATAAAACATGTTTATTTAATAAACATTCAAATTTGGTAATGAATATTTTTCATAGAAGTTATATTTGTATATTTTCAACAGTGTTGCACAAACAAAAATAAACATTTGATCTGGGCCTTCTTTCATAAATTACATATTTATTCACGAAATAAATCAAATAAATATGTAAAACTCAATTCAAATTAGAATTAATAGACTCCTTTTACTTGAGAATGTGGCGAGTATAAACTATAATAGCAAAAAAAATATTTTTATATTTGAAAAATATACTTTTATGTAGCTTACCGAATTTTAGAATTTAGAGTTTTCTTTTTTTAAAAAAAAAAACTTATATATATATATATATAAAACCTCAAATAACAGTATATATGATTATGACTATAACTTTTACTATATTTTAGTTGCATTTACACGATAAGTTAGAATACCATGTTATATATAATGCAATACATGAGTAAATATAATCTTGAAAATAAATAGTACAAGGCATGATAACTGAATCAATCCAAGAACAGAAAGCTGTCGTGTACACCGACTCACAAGATTTGAAAGAATCTGCTATTCACTCCAGCCCTATACAGATGCAATTCAGATGGAGTTGATACGCTAATCTCAGTGTTGGCAGGTGCGAAAAGGGCATCTCCTTCCATAACTACATCTTTGGATGATTCTGTGCGCATTGTACCCTCCCCAACCACGACAAGAAAAATGGAAGGGCCTGGAATCGCAGGAAATACTGTTGATGCCCCTCTTGGAAGTATGCAGCGATCAACCTCAAATTCATCGAAAGGTGGAAGGTATCTTGTTATATATGGACTCAATGGAAATCCTTTCAAGATTTCAGGAAAGCCCTGGATCAGAACCGGAATCATCATTAATGATTTTGCAACAAAAAGATGGCAAATTTAGGAGAAATCTCCTCTGCCTTCTAAAAGCTTGAGAAATCAAACTGCGAATGCAATTTATGCGCAGTCCATCACAATTTGGTCAAGATTCTCGACTCAATGGCCATGATCTAACCTTCCATCGGCTAATCAACCGTGAGTTCCCACTTGAAAAGGAAGGTCCAGGTTCTATCACACAGAGGGTGTCAATGGTAGTTCTTCTTCTCTATGTAACAATGTCACTGGTCCAGGTTCTAATCAACCGTGGCTAAATCATTCTCCTTTGCCACTAAAAAGAGTATTTCTCCATACTAATCATTGAAATTCATTCCTATAGTATAAAAATGTCCAGGAATTAGAATTCTTATGCCAAGATAATGTGGTCATCCTGCTCTTTTGGCCCCTCCTAATAGATGATTTTTTTTTTAAATGCAAGGCAAATGGTTTCAGGAGTATTATGCCCTACAGGTGACTGCTTAATTTAAAAAGCACAGCATGATTATCAAATTTGAACAAACATTAACACATGCTCATAGAGATTTTTTAACAAATGAACTGCATTACATACATGTATGAACTAATTACCTGTTTGTATGTGAGCATGGAACAAAGAGTTTGGATATCCAGGTGCTTGGGCGTAAGACCGGCCCGCACAACATTGTCTGAGGTTGCCATGCATTCGATACACTCGCCATATAGATATGCGTGGGGTTCATTTGCCCCGAGATACAAAGCTTCACCAGGATTGAGCTTCACATAATTAAGAAAGAAGGCTGATATGACACCAATATCAGCTGGATATTGCTTTTCTAGCTGCAAGACCAGCTGTTCCTTTCCTGTCAACTGCCTTGTCTGGCAGATAAGAAAAGTTCAGGTGTAAAATCAAGGCAAAATCAATAGCATGACAGAAAATCAAGTATGATATTGCTTAAGAAGTCATTAAAAAAATAATCTTTGTGCCAATGATATTATTAGATGTCTTACCTATCTTCTTATTCAATCAAGAAATACTTGACATTAACGCTTTTAACCCTACTAGCAAATCTATTACACATGTTAAGCACAGCATTCAGATCACCTTACAAAACAGCAGCCTTAATAAAGAAAAGCTCAACTAACCTCGCTTTCCGTATACAATCTGCTTTTTAATTTGGATATTACTTCAGCTGTCATCTCTTTGCTTGCTGACATGAGATGGGTAAAGGCTGATCTCAGAACAGATTTTACTTTTTCCTCATGATCTTGCTCATTGATTTGCAAGAGTTGGTTTACTACTGCACTGCCAACCAGTTCTACGATCTCAGGAACATCTCGAAGCACAGCTTTAAGCTCCTGGAAAATATATCAATTCACATCAAGTAAATGAAAATATGGATATGATTTCAAATGGTTTATCAGTAAAAATTTGTAGATACAATAAGCAAAGTCAAGATTGTCAGAGGAAAGTTATCATGACCTTGATGGACTGAGAATAAACACCAATACGTAAGAGATTTACTTGCATTTTCTTTTGATTAAATACATTCCTATGTGACATTGAAAAGTAGTGAGTTTTCAAATATGTCTGCAGTCTGCAGATAACCATTTCCTTTTCAAGGCTTCTTTTAAAATGTATGCTTTATAAGAAAGAGGGAGCAGTTTGTTGATGGTTAGCTAATTCTCTCAGATATTTAAGCAACTCAGAAGTGCATCAATAAAGGATAAGGAACTCGAAGTTTCTCATCGTCTTGACTACGCAATCGAAATAAATCATGCCCACATGATATTAAGTTTTTCCAAACTGATAACTAATACAAGTGAAAATCACAGTCCTAGCCAATTAGGAATATTAATAACAAAATCAACAGGAGATATGGGTTAAGGTATGGTAGAATCACATTCAGTTAACTGAATCTTTAGAGTTCTCTTGGAATAAAAAATAATCAAGGAACCTATTTGCTTCACAAGCATCTGTATGACCTTGAAATGTCCTTCAACCTTTGCCAAGATTCACAAAACTACCAATGAACAACAATCAACTCATAGAATTTGCAAGATAGAGATATGCAAGAAAGATAGAGATCGATAGACCACCTCAAGGCTGATAAAACTGCAGAGGGCTTCAAACTCTGTAACAGCCAAAGCCATCTCGGGCTTATGATTGTCATCCTTGTAAATATTTGGATGCAACTTGTGTAGAACTTTCGCCAATTCCTTGTCTGGATGAGCCTGAATTGACAATGCTTTTGCCACAGAAAGCACCTATCAGAGACCAAACTGTGAAAATCAAACACAACTTCTCAATACTGAAACATCCAAGTTTCTGCAGTCTACGAAATTCAAACACGGCAATCACGAAAAAGTCCTTGAATGTATGATCAAAGAGCAGTCCACTAGAATTGAGAAAAGAATTGGTGAAAAATCAACTAGCCATACATTATGGTCCAAATCTATATCTTAAACAGTAAAAAACAATAAATATAAATGGGAAAATCACTCATCTCTAGTCAGGGTGCAATAAAAACAACCTCAGAAGAAGAAGAAGCAACCCCACTTGTCTAAGATCTTATCTCCAAGCACCAATACGGCTATAAAAATCCAGGACATAAAGATTTAAACTTCATCGTGCCAATCCAGGACTCCGCACAAAACCCTTTCTCTTTCAACTAAGCCACAGAATTCAATGCTAACAATATTGCAAACAATAATTCTAAACCAATTCTCCCAATTGTAATTTTGAACAAAAAATTTCTGCCTTTGAAGCCTCATTTGACTCACTACCCACATCACTGGTCGCCATGAATTCTAATTCAGATTTTGAAAGGATGATATAAAAGGAAAGAGTTAAAAGGAAATGTTATATGCTAATGACAAGTGGAAAGGAAGTACCCTTTTTCTTTTCGATAAAAACAAGGCTAGTAAAAATGAAAATTAGCTTTTACTGCCACTAAATAACGACATTTTGCTGAGAAAAAACAAAACTGCCATAATAAAGCACAACTTTCCAATAAATTAGGACCCTCCAATTCTCAGCAGCTTTGGACTTGATTCCCAGAGCAGCCAATTCTACTACAGAAACATAAATTGCCCAATTCCTAAACATGAAGAAGGATGGGCAACATTCAATCAAAAAACACAAAAAGAAGGGTTTTTTTTTTTAATCAAACACATAAAAAAGTTAATCAGATACACCGACGCAGAAACCATAATTCACAGATGATTAAGCCTGATCATAAAAGAACCAACTACAAAAAATAAGACTCATGACTCAGTCAAAACATAAATTGAGACACATCACAAGCGAAATCATGCATTACAACAGAAAAAATGATGAAAAAGACTGTACCTTGAACAAGAAAGGAAGATCACAACCCCACTTATCCAAAACCTTATCACCAAGCACATTAGGATTCTTACAAATCCATTCTTTCAAACTCAAACTCCCAGACCCATTTGAGTCCCCATTCTCCACACCACCTTCCACCACAAAAGAAGGCCCAGAACCATGTGTACCCACCCAAAACTCAGCAAAAGGCTTCTTCTTTTCAAATGCTATATCATACCCGGAATTCAATTCATAAAGCCTTGCAACCTCGGACCCTTCTGTCCCTTTCTTACCCCAGTCATAGTTTTGAACTGAACATCTAAGTCTCTTCAGCCCTCCTCCCTGGTGGTTGTTCTTCAATTCAATCTCCATTGACTCAAAGACGAGACCTTTACTACACTATATCAAACAAAAACAAGAAGACTTTAGAGCTGTGAATATAATAAAGGCCATGAAGAAAGGGAATGCGTATATATAGATACTGCTGGATGTTTGAAAGGGTAATAAGAGAGGGGGAAACAAGTTGAGAAAGAGAAAGAAAAGGAGACTTGAGAAAAAAGATAAAGAGGCAACGAAACTATATGTGGTGGGGTCTGATCTGACTATGAAGTTTTCATTTTCCTTTCCAGATTAGTTCTTATCTCCCAATATTTCGTGATTTTCGTCGTTGCTGAGAATAGTTTCTGTTTTGTCATTCCTGTGGGTAAATCCTCTGGCACTGCGGCATCCACGTTCATACGGAAGTTTCTTAAAATCTAACTTTAGAAATTATAATGATATTTTGCATATCAGATGTAAAATTCTTAGATCGACTTCGTTTTCAATTAAATTTAAGGGGTAATTTAATTTTAATATGCAAATAAATATATAATAATAATAATACATGGCCTGGTAATAAAAAATAATATATGCTGTGCGGTGTATAAAAAATCAAATTTCGATGTCTAAGAATGTGAGATAGATTTTTTTAGTCAAGATAGCATGCGCTGTCAAAACCTGACGAGGAAGTTTGTTTGAAGATCACCAAAATTTGAAGGTTATACCTTCAAAGTCTCGCCCGAAGTTACCTTAGAAAGGAGGAGAACAAGAAGGAGAACAGAGTACGTTTAAGAATTCAATGTAAATTATATTTTTAAAATTTTAAATTTTTTATTTTTATTAAAATTTTAAATTTTTTTATGTTTTGAATAGTTTTGATATGCTAATTTTAAAAATAATTTTTAAAAAATAAAAAAAATATTATTTTGATGAAATAATTTTGAAAAACAATTACAACAATACTTATAAATAAAAATTATAATATTAATAAGAAATCTGTCTTTACCATAAGCAAAACTTGTAGTTACTGTCACAATTGGCAGTTTTAGGCACAGTTTCGTGTTTTTGAAGATTTTTAAAAAGAAATTAGTTTTAAATATAAAAAAATAGTGTTTTTTTATCTTTTAAATAAATTTAAAAAATAAAAAAAATATTTTGATATATTTATAAATAAAAAATAATTTAAAAAACAATATTTATCACATCTCAAACAAGATCTTCTATAAATTAAAACAAAAAAAATTAAAACTTTCCCACTTTAAGTATAATCTAAGAAAATACAATTCTTCAGACCGTTTTAATCTTATCATAGAAATTGTAGTTCAGAATCAGATCGAGCTATAAACACCAACTACAAAAAATTCTTTATGATAAAAATTAATATCAAGATGTTAACTATTTCGCATGAGAAGTATTTTTTTTTTTTGATAAAATCTAGATTTTAAAAAATAAAATAAATTATGAACACTTTTTTATATAAATCTAAGTACATTCAAGAAAAATAAATTTATATTAATGCTAAACTCGGGATAGAACTCACAAGTCGAAAAAGAAATCTCATCCTTAAATTTAGATGTCGATTCACTGTTCAATGCTTTCATTTCAATGGTTTGTCTAAAAGAAGACAAAAAAAAAAAAGTTAAAAAAAAAAATCACAAAGCATTGGATAACTCACCTGAAGTGCTGGAGAAGGACACACCGCTAGAATTAAGGATTTGTCGGTGAAGATCGTCGGTTTATGTTATGTCGGCTTTTATGGGCACGGGGACACCAAAAGCGACGAGTGAGGTGGACCGTGTGGATTGGACACCGCTTCGCCCTCCTACTCCTATGATGAGAATATATATATATATATATTTATCTTCCCCAATTTAATAAAATTAGATGCCTCGTTTTCTTCTTCTTGAATTAATTTTGCAGTTTTCCTTTCATGCTTTGGACACTCGAAGTGTTTCGTCTTTGTTAAATTTTTCTTACAGTGAAAATCTTTTAATTTTTTTTATTCTTGTAGAGATCAAATAGGTCCTTCTATTGTGCAATGTTTCACTTTAGTACTATTTCTTTGGTGTGCTCCATCTAATGACTCCAGGGTGGACATCACGATTCCTACCTGTCTACTTTTTGGTCCATAGTATTGATTTCGATGAGTATTCAAAGGGAAAAAATTGTTGATTTTTCTTAAAATTTGTTTGTATTTACGTTTTAAAACAATATTTTTTTCTATTTTTTTTACTTCAAATTAAATTTTGCATTTGTTTGAACTAAGAATTCTGCGTTTGTCATTTGCTACTCGCAAAAGCAAAAAAAAAAAAAAAAAGTTATCAGACTCTATTCAAATACCAAATTATTATTTTGTTGGGTCAACTCGAATTAATTCTAAAACAATTTTATTTTGATTCTAAAAATAAAACAGTATTATTTTGAATATTTTTAATAAAAAAAATCAAATGACATCTTTTTAGACTAACAAAAAAAGCTTTTTTAAGTTTATTTAGTCAAATCCATCTCCAAACTAATTTAAAATGAAATTCAACCTAGAGTTGGCTCTAGATTAGTGAGTTACCACGTCTTCTATCAGATCGGTCCAAGTGTAATAACTACAAGAGGGAGAGACCTAAACATTTAGTGCATGATTATAAGGTGTCCTAAAGTGAAACATTGTGCAATATATGAGGACTTGAATGAATTTAGTCCATTTGAATTATACTGCTTGAGAAAAGTTTTTGTCAATGCGCACGTGAAACTCGGGTGGATGGATTCCAAACACGTCGTGCCACAGATGCCACCGAAGCTAAGATCGATCCACTTTCCGTGTTGTTCACTCCACCAAACGAATAGAAAGAATCCACGAAGTTAAAAAAATGCCTCTTTCCTTCCTTTTTCTTCTAAAAGTCTGTCCTTTACACCATTTTATTATTAGCCATGGTGGAAGCAGGGAGCATCCGAGACACCAATCAGCAATATAATAATAAAATTATGTGCAAAAAATCGAGGAGATAACACTTTTGTTGGGCAATTATTATCAGATTGTTATTGATTTATTAGCTACTTTACCCGTGCCCCATTGCACAATTTGCAGCTTAATTTTTTTTATAAAAAAACAAAAATATATAAGTTATTTTGACGTGTTTATTCACTGTATAGATCAAAAATATTATGAAAATATTTAAATAAATAAATTGATAATCATCTATGTAAATAAAAAAAATATCATGAAAAAACTGAAAAAATTAAGAAATGAATATAGATAAAGATATTTAATCTCGTAAAATGAGATATTTACGCTATTTTGTTTATTAAATTTATTTATTAAAATCAATAAAAAAAATAATATAAATTAAAACAAACATGAATCTGATTGAATTAAAAAAAAAAGGGAAAAAACTACTCTGCAAGGCCTTTTGGTGGAATTATTTAAAAAAAAAACACAAACATACTAGAAATATTTTTATTTTTAAGAAATAAGGTTGATCTATACAAAATCAAAAAAATATATAGATAAGTCAAAATAATAAGTTCAAAAATTAAACACAAACAAGAAATATAAAAAAATATTTATTCAAAAAAATCATGTAAAACTCATGACCTGCGTCATGAGATTATAATAAACTGATAGAAAAAAAATAAAGATTATTTAAAAAAACAATACAGAATGATAAAAATTGTAAGAGAAAATGAGGGTAGAAAAAAATGTTGAACCGCATTAACTTTTCAAAACCTTGACCAAACTTATTAAGATTGAAAGCACTAGAAATGAAAAAATCATAAAGCCTTATCTCCAACAAATCAAACGCTAAATAATAAAACCAAGTAAACAAGCCAACTATGTAAAAAGATCTAAAAGTTTTATAATTAAGAGAATGAGAGTGAAAATAAAATAAGAAATAAATTAGAGGGCAACAAAAAAGGTTCAATTGAAGAGTTAAATTGAAAAGAAAAATAATTATAATAAAAAGAAAAACAAATCAAAAGAATAAGAGTCAAATTGGAAAAAATGAAACAACATAAACCCTAATTGAATGAAGAAATTGAAAATTAATAAAACTTTAACAAGAAAACAAAGGAAAAATAAATAAAAATCAAAAGAATAAAGACCATAATAAAAAAAATATATGACAAAGTGTCATCGAATGACTAAATTGAAAAAAAAAACTTTTTATAAAAGGATTGGGAATGAAAATATAAAATCAAAAGAATAAAAACTGAAATTGAGAAATCATAAAATAAAAGGGACAATCATGTATTTTTTTAGGCTTAAGAGAGAAAAGAAATTAAAAAAATGACTATCAACAACAAATTATTTATTATCTGTAGTCACGTGCTATACTAGGAAAAAAAAAATATGATAACACTTTCAAAAACATAACAAAAAATAGTTTAATTATTAGTCGTTCAAATAACATAGACGCTATCCACTAAACATACACCAACAACTTTTTAAAATAAAAGATTAATTATTTAAAATAAAAATACCAAAATATCCCATAAACCTATAAAAATCCATGGGTAAATAAGTTCTTTAGTGTATTCTAATAAGCAAAGAGACAAACATACTCTAGTTAATTAACAGTTATAGGTTTTTTTTACCTCAAAGGTAGATAAATAAAATAATGATTTTATTATAACAATCAATGTGTTTCTCGTGATACAATAAAAAACGTACTCTTTGATAAATTATTCCACCTTATGACGTTACTACTAAAAATATCCCTTTCAGTTCTTGTTGGCTGTCTTCCCATTCTCATTTCAATGTGGAAGCGGTAGGCAGCTGCATTATTATTATTATTATTATTTTATTAACAAACCAAATTTTTAATATTGGATTACCTACTAGATAATTAATTATATTAGTTTTTAAAATCAAATCAAGACGTTTCAAGAGAAAAAATTATATAAAAGAAAAGGAAAACTCTCGTGAATTTACTATTTGAAAATACCAAGTTTGTTAGGGAAATAAAACAAATTATTATTTTCCTCTACTCCAATCGACCAGTATATTTATTTCCAACTATGTGGGAACAACAATATTATATGTTCGTCACTCGGCCTAACCTTCAAGTCTTTGTCAAAACCAATGATTGCGAGTTCCTGCTTCGTGGGGTTGGTTAGAGGCACAATCTTTCCTTTTGATCTGCTGATCATAATTTATTTTCAACACGAATTGTTTTTTCTCTCGTAATATTTTTTAAATACAAACATGACTGTACAGATCTAGTTTGACTGCACAAAAGTCAGCTCAGTAAAATGAGTGACCGACACTGCAAATTTACATGTTTGATGCAGTGAAAATAAATCAAAATTACCCCCGTGCCTTTCTCTAGAGGGGAAAACCAAAGGAAAAATACAATAATATATATATATATATATATAATTATAAGTACACATTAAACAATTAATCCATGCTAATTATATCCTTGAAAAATAATTAGGATGTTCAGATCGCGTGCATAAACTAATTATTCACATGCACGATTTCAAGATCATCCACACCTTGATGCTTTCACAATTTTATTTTTTTACAGCCTGCGTTGGAACTTGAATTATGGAAAGTAATTTAAAGGACTAAATCCTCATAATATGCGAGGCAATACCTCATATAAAAAATAATTTAACTTAAAATTCATAACAAAATCAAATCTTGCAAGACAATTCATTCTAAGTGATTTTTTTCCTAAAACTGTTTTTATGCAAATAAAGAGACCTCTCAATTGAAAAAAAATTAATTTTTATTATTTTTTTATATTTTTAGATTATTTAATTTTTTGATATTAAAAATAATTTTTAATAAATAAATATTATTTTAATATATATCTTAATAAAAATCTCTTTAAAAATAAACACAGTATCAATTGCTATCTATGGCTATGAATTAGTAATTTTAACAAAGTATAAAAATAAAAAAGAATATTCGAAAATCCAGAATTCAGGGCCGTTTAATAATATCAGAAAAATCCAGGAACCTAATCACAAAACCCCCAAATCTTTCCAAAACCCTCAAAATTAGGGTTTCACTTCCATGTGTGGAACTCTCCGAGATGGATCATTAGAAGGAAAGCAAGCACTAGCTCTCACAATCAGAGACACCACAGCTTCGCCTTTTGGTTTCCACGTTCTCTCTCAGTTCTCCTCTTTCATTTTAGCCTCCAAATCCCAGTCCTGGTTCCTATTCAAAACCACGCCGTTTTTGTTCGATTTCATTGTTATTATTAATTTAATTGAGATTAAGTTAATAAATTGGTTGATTGGTATTATTAATTTAATTGAGATTAAGTTAATAAATTGGTTGATTGGTTGATGTTGCAGTTGTATTGTGATTGTTGCATTTTGACGGAGTCCGTTCTTTTACGTAGATTTACCAAAGAGATGAGGAATTGATGTAAAATCATCTCATAAATGGTAATTTTTGTACACACTTTGTTTGGTTGCTGAGAAAGTAAAGCAAATGGAAAGAAAATTAAGTTTTTTTCTTTTCCTTTTATGTTTTGGTAAAAATGTGTTGTTATGTGTGATTGTAGGATTTTTGAAGTGATTTATGGGTGGGGACATGGGGGCTGAATTATTGTTGTTGTAGCATTCAGATTTTGGATTGCTATTCGGATCCGCTTGGTTGGAAGGATCAGCTTATGATGGCGGGAAATTTCACGGATGTTTCCTATGAAGCTTCTTTGAGTTTGAGTTGTGTTTGTAGGAATGTGAAGGATTTGGACAAGTTGTACTCTTTGATTCTTGAACTGGGGAAAGGTAATTTCTATATGAATTTTTTGTTGCTGCTTGGTTTTGTCTGTGAAGGATAGTAATGTAAATATCAAAAAATTGCATTCCGATAAGCATTTTCTTTGATGAACTGGTTGTGTTCTATGTGGGGTAATTTTTGGTAGTTTTTTGTATTTATGCTTGCGGGATTGTTTGGACAAGGAAAAGATTGTTTTTCTGTTGCCATTGATTCGGTAATTCTGCAACCTGCAAGTTTGAATCTCTAATAACTGTATTGGTTGTTAATATGTAAGATTAGGGCTCAGGCTGTCATTGTTAAGTTTAAATGAAGTTCGAGTGATCTTGCCAGTGTGTTGTAATGATATTCTAGTAACTTGATGCTTTAGGTCTGTAGCTAAGTTCCACTTTTTATAGTGTGTTGATGTGAACAACAGGTTGCTTTTCTGAGTGGACACTTCTTGTCAAATACTGACATGAACCAATAAGAAGTATTCTGGATTACAATATCTGATGTCTCTGCTCAAAGTATCACTCTATTTTGCATGTGAGATGTGGAAACTTCCTGTGAACTGCCAATGTTATCCGACGAGGATAGGCTTAGCCAGAGGGAAGGCATTATTAGGGATTTTATGTCTAGTGTCCTACTTTAGAAGAATAGGAGGTTATGTGCTGAAATGGATGGATTTGATTGCACTTTTTGTATTTTCCTAACTCTGCTGGAAAAAAATTGAAATATCTTTCTTAGGTCAAAAAATGCCAAAAAATACTTGGTGCTTTTTTGTCTCATTTTAGCTTGAGCTGGCATTCTCACATGGATGGAGAGCTGCCATGGACCCTGTATGACCATGTGATGCTGCCTGCTCACATGTCAGTGCCTATGGAAGCCTGGAGAATTTGTTGATTGATATCCAAATCATTGTCCTTATTTCTTGAGTCATGTTCTAATGCTGTAGGATGGATCCTAGGACATGGATATGATGTTGGCTATTCTTTTGGAATGGCACCAAGGTTCATTGTTACTGTTCTTTAAAAACCCAATCAATACGGAGCATATTTATGAGATATTGAGCTTGTGAGAGTATGTTATTTTATATAAAATTCTAATAACAGCGTAACGTGTCAGAACTCTCAGTTTCAATGCCAAGTAGTCTTTTACATGCAGTTAAAATATTTGCTCTTTTTTTTTCCTTTTTCATTCTGATGGGTTCTTCGCAATTTTAACCAGATAAATGAAATGCTGAGACATATCTACATCAACAGTTGCAGGCCTGTTAAGCAACCTTCGTAGCCATGGTATAAGCATTTCTGCTCTTTCCAGACTTTCTATAAAGGCAGTGTTTATTCACCTTTTCTTTTTGATATTTCTGCAATTACTTGGCTCAGAACAAGCAACTTTGGTGTTTAAATACATAAAATTAATGTTTTACCTTTCCTTTTAAATAAATGAATCATTTGGGATATGCAGAAGGGATTCCATGACATTGATGTGGTTTAATATTGGGCATATATTCACTGTTGTTTCATGGTCACAGAACAGATTTCTAGCATCTTTTGGCTGTTACATTCAGACCTTCATGAAGTCAAGGTTACATCTGTTCTTGAATATCTGTCCTATGTGGTGGTCAGTGTAGAACCACTGCATCAAACTGCTAATGGACAGAGAAGGGATTTGGAAAACCTCTCTTTGTTAGAACAGAACTTTGGGAAAGGAAAGCTTCAAGTCCGATTCAAGCGCCGAAATGGGCATGTTCGTGTGATGGTGAATCTCTCTTTCTCTATCTTTTTTCCCCTTTCTTCTTCTTGTTTTTCTTGGGGTCTGGTGGGAGTTGTTGCCCCTGATTATGAAGCTTCAAACTGTCATAACAAATATTCTTTTTTTAGAGCGAAGGATTTCATATCGATCAGTCAGACATCAATTTTACATCTGTTTCATCTGAAGATGGACTATTCAATCAAATTAATCAAGGCCTTCTGCCAAAGGTCAGTCAGTGCGGAGTGCTCTCTCTCTCATACACATGTCCACACACCAGTACATGCTTCTCAAGTAAAATACACTGTTATGCATGCACCCAAGATAGCAGATGTACTTTGTGCAACTTCACTTATTTTTGTGTAACTGGTGCTTCTTTCAACAGGTTCAGTTTAATCTAGATCTATCAGAGAAAGAACGCATCGGCAGGGCTTGGGCTGTACTATCTTTTGACCACCAAGGTGTGGAAATATAGATAGATTAATAGATTTAATTCCTTTACTTTTATCAATGAGCATGAGATTTTATTTAATCTTAGAAATTACAAGATCTTTGCCTGTGCTTGCTTTAGGAAATGGTAAACCTATTCAAATCCATGACAGTGGAAGATCTGTTGCTGAGGGCAAAACTGAGGTGACCCTTGGTTCAAGCTGGACTTCACAAAAAGCTGAAGACTATGGTGAAGGAGATATCATATATTTTCTTGATTCAGATGATGAGATGCCAGATTCTGACGAGGACTCAGATGATGATTTGGATGTATAATAGGTATACATTCACTGTTCATGATTTGGATATGGTATCTCATTTTTTTTGCACATTCCTTAGAACAGAAATCCCCTTTTTTTTACCATCTCCGGGTGAAAATTATGTTCCATCAGAACAACATAGGACAATTAGAATAACGGGTCATTTATCAGAGAAAAGTGGTGCTAAAGTTTCTGATAAGCAGCAGCAATGCGCTCTATAAATGGACCCAGCAGACCTTCGAAACATGCAGAGTGTTGATAGCTGCAAAATATGACCCATAACATCATGTCCTAGGAGTAAGGTGTTCCAGATAAGTATTTTGCCAATATTCTGTGTCCGTGGGAGGGGCCACATAACAAATATTGGCCCATTCCTCCAACCTCCTTAGAGTTAATACAGAAGCTGGCATGAATGCGCAACTTCGTTCTAACGATGGATGATTTTGCTCGTCAAGGAACTTCTTTCAAGAACTATGGTGTTGTGAGGTCACTTCTTGTGAGGTTTGTGCATTTTCAGTGCTCCAATCTTCCAAGGCTTGCAGGTTTTTGCATTCCTGCCTTTTGTTTTTCTTTGACCTGTATCTCTTTCTTTTGCCTGTTTTCTTTTCTTCTCTTTCTTACTTTTTTTTTTATAAAAAAATTGCTGGGCTACTTAACTTGTTTGGCCTCTACTGGTCATTATGCTGTGCTGAAGTTTTGCCTTTTTTTCATAGGATCAATAAATCGTCTTCACAATGAAATTAATGATGAATTGTGGAAAATGGGAATCCAAGGAAAAAGTAAATTTCGAAGATGGGAGGGAGGTTCTTGTTTGTAATCGTTGGTTTGGAAGCTAGAATAGCAATCACGACATATTTCTTATATGTCCCTAGCAAATTTAATTGATAATGTATTATAATTTTATATTTAAAATAAATTATTGAAATTTATATATATATTTTTATATTTTTATATTATTTTGATGTATTAGTATTAAAAATAAAAAAAATTATTTTAAAAAATAACTTTTACTGCAGCACAATACCACGACTATTCGCAAAGAGTGAAGTTTTACCGTTTCCATGATCTCAAGTCTCAACAATCTGAAAATTGAAATAAAGCACTATACAATTGTCATAGTAAATCAGATCCAACAAACTATTAATAAATAACCAGTGAATTGATCCAACAAACTAATAATTATCTAGGCTTTAAATTTTTTTTTTTTTCTAAATCAGATCCTAGATTGGATCTTTAGCACAAACTAATAGTTAAATGCGAGACTTGAATTCAAGTGTCTTTGCTTAGTGGAGAGATTATCATTGAATTACAAAATACCCCTTAATAGAAAATATCAACTACATTATATATTCATAACACTTTATATTTCTAATTAGCTCGCTAAAATAAATCAACAAAAAAAATACCACATTATTTATACGGGTCTATTATTATATTTAATTTATAGAACTGAAGACCCTTATAATGTTAATATTCCAATTTTGCTATTGAACTAAAAAAAACCTAGCTATAAAAGCTAACTTCTTTTCTTTTCAATCTCCAGCATGCTCAGAAGAAATGATTGAAGCCATTATTTTATGACATGACTGAGTTATTGGGGGTGCCCTTTCTTGCCCCGTCTAGATTCCATTTTCAAGGTCTAGCGAAGAAGATGAGTGCCTTGTTCTAAAATTGATCAATTTTTTGACAAAATCATTGCAAATTTAGGTTGAAGCCACCAAATGGGAATATGGGTGTGGATGGAATCATTAGTCCTATTTGCCATTAACTTGCAGAAATGTCTTAAGATCCTTGGTATATATTCCGGGGAGGATCCTACCAACACCAGATGAGGTAGTCGACTAGTGTGACGGCTGACGGGTTGTATGGAGGGCATGTTATGAGGGATCGATAGGCGAGGGAGGACTTTTAATATGAATGGAAGAAGATATAGGAAGCAGCTCTTGGTGCAATCGATCTGGAGCCCTGAGTTGAAGGCACGTTCCAGCCCTAATGTTTTGGACTGATAAGGTGGTGGTCTTTTCTAGGACCTTGAAAGATGGGAAAGAAGAAAAAAGAAAGAGAGAAGAATAGATTGTGGTTTGTTAAGAACATCAGATTCTGTGCTCTTGAATCATGAATTTTCTTTCATTTTTATTTATTTTGAGTTCCTGATTTAATGTGGTTAAAGGAAATTAGATGTATACACAAATGATGAAGGTGGAGATTGGGGAAGGAGGACAAAGAGGTCGAGAAACTTCTTTGCAATCTCCCCTATCATTAATCAAAACATTCATGGATTTATGTGAACTTGACATTTCCACACACCACACCAAAAAACTAAACTAAAACGTTCTTAGAAATAAAGCAACAAGCATATACAAGGCTCATGCAATTTGCTAGAAGCCTAGATAGCACCCAATAACACTACACAGCATAATTGTGAAGGGATGGAGACATGGCCTGTCGGCCAGCAAAAGAAGAAAAAGATTCACCCTTTAATGGATGCTGATAATGTCGAGAAAACCTTGCGTATTTTCAAAGTTGTTTTTTCAAGGTCCCGATGAGCAAAAGACATAGAAGGTTTGGTTTAGACAACCAGAACACTTGGAAAATTAATCTTTTCTGTAAGTTTAGAAACCATATAAAGCTAGAGAACAGACTTTCGAACATGCAGCAGTACTTGAGAATATCAGAACATCACTTTGTGTGATAATGCTTGCTTATCCATATTAAAGTAAATGATTCCTAGGCCCTTCCCCTTTCTTTCCAAGAACACTTTTTGCTGGGCAGAAGCTTTGTGCTATCGGTTTGGACTTTGGATATATACCCATCATGGCTTACTTGTAAGGTACTGTCTGTGGCATTCCTTCTGACCAGTTCTGCCCCTCTTCTGTTCTTCACTTTGCACCTTCCTCTCAGAGGGATGGAATCGTGATTATATTTTATCACCCCATGTATTTAAATCCCGATTATTGTATAACCGAAGGAAATAGTTTTTACTTTTGCATCTTATACGAGGTTAAACACTTGAAGGATATGTATTAAAAGCGTTTGGATAAATATGAACCTCCTTGAAACTTCCCCTTTTTGCAGAAGTTCTACCATACATGGATGAAAAGAATATTAAGATTTATTTCTTGTAATTTTTCATCCATTTGATTTCTTACTAAACATATTCTTGATAGTAACAATACTAGTATTTATGAATGTGAAGAATCATGTTGATCTTATGGAAGAACTGGGTTAATTTTTAGAAGCATATTCCTGTAATATAATTTTAAAAATCAGAGATAAGAGATGAGAGATGTTCATAAGAGAAGAAAACAATAATTAAGATCTAGCTAAAACCCAAGAAAATGTAGCCGATAATAATGCAGCCTCTAAAGCAGCTAAGAAATGGTACACCGCAGGTCCACAGCCAGGCAGACTTCTCATATAGATCCCAAAACCTACAGCTCAACTCATCGGTGTAGCTCGACAATCAGGGCTAGCTCAGATAGCATCAGAGCGTGTAAGATTTGGTTCAGCTACCTTTTCTTGAGCTTCATGGTTGTCTGTCCAAAACTCCAGACAGAAAAACCAGAAGGGACAGTGACAAAACTACAAGGTGCATCCGCATGGCCAGTGTCGTGATTTATCGTGGGTACCAGGACAACAGACCACGTTTGTTTTAGTTAAAGGCCAGAATTTGTGATGTAAGAACTATTTAGGAGATTGATATTATTCATATGGTTTTTTAGATAGTATAGATATGATTTTTTTTAATGTATGATCCAATAAAAAAAATCATTTAAATATCCCATTTGCGTTTTAATGCTAATATTAAGAAAAAAGTTATCTGAGAAAAGTTGTGGCTATGAAAGGAATTTTTTTAAAAAATAATCTATGCTTTGGTTCTTAATTTTTGATTTTTGATTTTGACTCTTCCGTTGAAGCTGCGAAGCTAAAGAAAAAAAACTAATTTTTTTGTTTACTTTTCTTTTAACTCTCCCATTATAAATGCCCTGAGTAGAGTGTTTTCTAAATGTTATGTCACATGCAAGTGGCCATGGACGGAAAGGGAAAAGGAAAATTAAAAAAAGTTAAGTACAGATGATGGAAAGAGGTTGAAAAGTATTCAATGGGTCCATTATTGGACCATTTATTATTGGAACATCAGCTATCAAGTATAGTTGCCCAATCAGTTTATCCCAAAACAAATATATTATTTCAATTTAAAAAAAAAATTATAATAATATCATTCTTAATAAAAGAAAAATCCTTGAAATTGACTTGATGGCGTCTTATTTAGGTTTGATTGGTTTACTAGTTTATAAATTGACATGTTTACTAAAGTTAGGCATAAGTCAATTATAAAAATTATAGTTTAATTGTTCAGATTTTAAATTTATTTTTTAAAGGTTATTAGTTTGAGTTTTAGAAATCTCATGGCTACTGGAGACTTACATCGTTATTAATTTCAGAATCTATAGGATTGATCGAGGTACGCAAAAACTAACTCGAATATCCATATTAATAAAAAAATAAAACATTTGGCATAAATCCAATCTAGTTTAAATTTTATTATTTTTATTTAGTTTTTTCATTAATAATGTACCCTTCACTTTGTTGACAAACCAGCATCCGTGAAAGTATTTTATAATAATTCCTGTTTTTTTATATATTTTAATATGATTTTGATGCAAATGTAAGCCAGCAGAATTGTTTATTAAGGGTGTGTTCAAAAAATATATATTAAAGTACATCGCGCATCTTAATTTTTGTCAAAATCTAGTCTAGACAGTTAGGGTGGATCCAGAGATTTAGGGTTTCTACAACTAAATAATGATAAAAATAACAAAACCCAGATGAAAGAAAGAATCCATATGCTTGAGCTCTGACTCACTTTGTCAGCCATGGTGGACATAAGATCCATAAAGATGATGAACAGATGAAGCACAGTAGTGCTCTCCTCCCTCGTATGTGCCTTCATGAGCATGTAAGTGTTATTATTTGGCCATGGTGGACACCACGATCAGAGCTCTGGCTCTCTTTCTTTCCCCCACCACGTTTTTATTGTACCGTGTAATTGTTATTTAAGAAAAATATTATTAGATTAATGAGCATAAATGTTTAGTTTTTTAATATGTAAATATTGTATACATATGCTCATAGGCATTACTATTGTACAGTTCCTGCTCTCGTACATAATTATATATTTTCCATTACATCTTAAAATGTGTTTGATTTTTATTAAAAAAAATAATTAAATTATTTTTTTAAAATCAAAACCAGTTTAAACTAACCGGTTCTGATTTAGTTTTTTTTTTTTTTAATTTAATTCGGTTTTTTTCAGTCTGGGTTTGGTTAAACTTGGTTTTTTTAGTTTCATGTTTATAAAACAAAACCAGTCGGTTTTTTAAAAACTGTAATTGATTTTATCAATTTTTTTCATATTTCAGTTTTTTTAATTATTTTTATTTTGATTTTCAATTTAATTAGTTTTTTAGTTTTTTTTATTTTTATTAATTTAAGTAAACTTTCTACTGTTTACTTTTTATTGTGATCTTCCGGCATATCACAAAAACAGCTACAATCCAAATTAAGAGCTAATGATCTACAAATCACAAATCTCTCTTTGCTTATGTTTCAATTTGTGGTTCATGAACAGTGCGGAGCGTACTGAGTGATTAATATTTTTTGGATGATTAGGATTTTTTAAAATAGTTTAGGGTTTATTATTATAAATATATATCATGTAATTTTATTTTGATATAGCATGCTTTGCCCTGTTTGTTTTTGTGTTTTAAAATTATTTTTGAAAAAATTTAAATTTTTTTTATTAACTTTAAATTAATATATTTTTAGTGTTTTCAAATTATTTTGATATGCTGATGTCAAAAATAATTTTTAAAAAATAAAAAAATATTATTGACATGTATTTTAGCACGAAAAGTTATTTGAAAAGCAATCAAAACCATACTGTCAAACAAGCTATAAATCAAGTGTTGATAATTGACTTGACAATTTAATAATATAAAAATGTTTTTTTCAAGTTAGTTTCAGTTGGATAGACAATTATAGGACTCTAAAAAGCATAATTTTTAGATCTGGTCCAGCCTGAGGCTTGGATTTCAGGTTTTGACTGGATGATTTAGGTTAATTTTTTTTTTAAAAAAATCAAAATAATTTCATTTTAGTAAAAAAGATTAACGGGTTGCAACCCGATTTTTAACTAGATCTTGCCGGGTCACATTAGATTTTTTTTTTATTTTTTTTAACCCAATTTAATTTCAGTTCAAGATCATTCAGATTTCAAAACTATGCTAAAAAAATCATTTAACCACGAAACACATGCACATAGGAAAAACAAATCCCAAGGTACCATCCATTTCACTATATTTGGTATTCTTAAAAAGCAAGAAAAGAAAATCCCTAGTTCAATTCTCAATTTTTTGAATACAGCCTTAACATTAATAATAAAAGTTACCGTCCATTTCCTATATATACAAAGGACAGCATCCATTTATTATTATTATTATTAAAAAAGATGCAATTCATTTTCTCAAAAGGCACATCATTTTCTCAGAGAGAGAGAGAGAGAGAGAGAGAGAGGAATTCCATAATTATAATTTGATAGCAAGTGGACCACTTCTGAAGAATCTAGATTTGATCATTATTTGTGGAAGAAGATGTGGTCAGAGCTAAAAAATCCTGCAGCCTTGCATGATTCATAAATCTTTAAATAAACTTTAAATCACTTTAGTTCTTGTTTGTATTTCACGCTTTTCCAACCCCTCCTAGGACCCGAACTATATTGGCCACTTATTCTTCCTTTGTTTGCAGGCGGTGACAGCGTGATTTTGACTTTGGGGCCTCACAGCCAGGCAGACAGACAGACTCCTTGGGTTTTCATTGCCTGTATAAATCTATTACATTAATCTGTCAGGAAACAATACATGGTTACGTTTTTTTTTTTTTTTTTAGATTACGTTATTTTGCTCAAAGCTGTCTTGGAGGTGGTGGTGGTGGTTCGGCCCTTGACACCATACATGTAGGGCTTCTAAGACACCCTAACCAAGCGGCAAGCAATAATTCCTTGTTAACAATGGACTGATCAATATATATATTATATACATAAGGGATTACAAATTAGTGACCACAATTTTCTAAGTATCTCCCCCCACGTCAAAGGAAACATGCGTACCTGTTTCATGCTAGTAGCAAGCTATTATTTTCTCCAATAAACACCATCAGGTCTGGTTATTGGTGCTAAAATCTCTCTAGATAGACGTCTTCTTAGTTGTCTCTCCTATCCCACCTTCAAACAATAGACTCAGTCCCCGTCTCTCTCTAAAATCAGCTACTCCTTTATTTCTTGGCTTATTTCTTCTTGGCTTCAGATTCCATGTCCTTATCTTCACTTCTTTTTGTTGATAATTAACCCTCTGTTAGTGCTCACCTGCTAATTCTTAGATACCAAAGTCTTCAATTTTGTGATGACCTTTAAATGTAGCTTTTGTTAGGTTCCAAATTTGAATGCTTCTTTTCTTTCTTAACAAGAAACGACCTCAAAGTTTGGCTGGCTGTCTTTTTCTATCAGACCTTTGGTTATATTTATTCTTGATATGGTTGCAGTTATTGCTATTGGGTTTGAATGATTTTCTTGTTTTCTTGGAAGGGTAAATCAAGAAATGGCAATTGAACTCTGTCCAGAAAGTTCTGCTGGTGTTAGTCCAAGAATTTCATTTTCTCATGATCTTTGCGTACCGGATGTTGTTCCTTTTGAACAACGCCTCCCTCTTCGATCAGGTTCATTAGGTAACATTGATTTCGACTTCTGCGCCGTCCGAAAGAGTTTCGACTCATCGTCAGCAGACGAGCTTTTCTCTGATGGAAAAATTCTTCCCACTGAAATCAAGAAAAAAACTGCTTCTGCTAAACAAATGGATTCGTCTGTGCCCTCAAGACAAGTCCTACAAGATGATGTTTCGAGCAATGATAGTCTGAAGAAAGACCGCTTCAAAGAAATGAAGAGTTCGAGTAATTATGAAGCAGAAGATCAAAAGCAAAGTTCAAAATCTTTTTGGAGTTTCAAGAGGAGTAGTAGCTTGAATTGTGCCAGTGGTTATGGAAAAAGTTTGTGTCATTTGCCACTCTTATCGCGAAGCTACTCTGCTGGTTCAACACCAAGAAGTAAGCGAGCACCATTAACGAAAGACACTAACCATAAGCAGAATAAACAAGCATTTTTCAAGTCATCACAATCGTCGTATACGAAGAATTACCAGAAGCCTCCGTTGAAGAAGAACTATGGACCTTATGGAAATGGTGTTCGAGTCAGTCCAGTTCTGAATGTTCCATCAGGGAATCTATTTGGTTTAGGTTCAATCTTCTTCAATGGAAAAGATAAGAAGAACATGAAGAAGTGACTTACCAAATATGTGCTTTAATTAAAAACTATTTTCAGCCTAAATTTGAATTCTGTTTTTTTAGTGGCTTGATGTTTTTCTTTTCTTTACTTAAATATTTTTGTTTACTTGATTTACCCTTTGAAAAGATTGCCATGCCCATGAAGACAAAGAGATTGAAAGGTGGAGGGGGTTGAGGGACCAAAAGATGATAAAATTCAAGGCACATGGTTCTGGAGCACAAAATGACAGGTAACCATTGCTTTTGGTATTTGCTCATGACACATGCTGTAAATAATTTGATTTTTGGTTTCTTCTTTCATTTTATACAAGAAGAGATTATTTAAGTTTGTGGGTATGTTTCTATGGTGTCTAGTTGTTTTCGGTTGGGGAGAACATGATGAGTTGTTTACTTGTTCTTGTTTGGATTAAAAAATTATTAACAAATCAATGTAATTACTGATTTCAAGATGAATTTCATAACATAAACATCCCTTCCCAACTTGCTATTTCGTTTTCTTCTTCCTTTTTGTTAGAAACTCTGCATTTTCTCTGATGAACGAACAAAGGAATGTCCTTGCTCATTTTGATTCAAACCAGCAACAGCTCGCCAATTCACTTCATAGTGATCTTCCTAAAATTATTACCAATAGATACTTAGGTAGTATTCACTTCAAATGTTTATGGAGGCAGAATTTATAAGCTCGGCTATGATGTAAGAAAATGGTAATTTAATCTTGTTTGAGTCTCTTTAAATGTTTCTTTTCTAAAGGAAATGTTTCCAAACTGGTCCAATGTCTAGGCTTCATCTCTTTTCCATACAGAAAAGAACAGCAGCAAGTGTCGTTTTTATTTGTTTGTTGTTTTCCATTTTTTCTTGCCTGCTTGGCAACTAGCTAGCTAGCTAGTTGTCAAGAAAGCCTACTGTATGAGCTACATCGACAGCATTCAGACCCGAAAGAGATGGAGACATGCATGAGTTGGAGGGGGGGAGCCATGGGAAGAGCTTGATCATGGCACATGCTGTGTGTCATAAACAAAGACATGTACCCTTGGTTCATGCTCGTCCCTGTTTTTATATAATCTCTTGTTCATGGTGTACACTCTTCAATTCTGCTTCCTCTCCTCCAAATGCTCATCAGTTTTTGTCATGTCTTGCAATGTTTAAACATGGTATCGTCAGCCTCTGTGTTTCCTTCTCGAGAAAACTAGAACACATGCCAATGTTTAGAACAGCCGTGTGGATCCCAGTTCTCAGAACCATTCTGACAACCACCTTACAGGCAGTATACTGCGCGCAATGAAGATTCCTACCTTGTACCTCAACTCTATATAAAAAAATAGACCTCAAGAGGGAATCTGTGGTACCTCACTTGACTTATAGTTTTGCCCAACATGGGGTTTTAAGTCAATAAACGTGGCTACCATAACAATCTTTGATGTAAACATATAAGCTTTTGTGGGAGCACCCATTACCAAAAGCAGAGCTTGCGAATGCAAAGCCTTTCGCAGCTAGTTGGCAACATTAACTTGTTCAGCGATTTACTTTAAAAACACATTTAACTTTTTTTTTTCTTTTTATGTATAGTGTTTTTAGTTTTATGAATCAAGTTAAATGATTTTTTTTTCAATAATATTATTTGATAATTTTTTAAAAAATAACTATGATTTTTTTCTATTAAATTATCCTGATATCATAATTTAGAATATAAATTATTAGATTAATTTAGACTAATTCATCATTTAATGTTTATATTAAATGTTTACCATGTTGACTGGCTCGAGTTAACTAAAAAATAAACGACCTATATTTTCACTCTTGAATAAAAGTTTTTGTTATATATTATCATGTTGCTATGTTTTACATATATATATATATATATATATATATATATATATATATATAATTCAAATAAAACCAATTTATTTAATTAATCAGACTATAACTTGAATTATTGAATTTTTTTTTTAAAAAAAAGCTCACAACGTCTAAATATTTTACTAAGTAAAAAAACAGAGCCGCAGGATATTGCAATCTTTTCATTAGAGAAATCCCTATTGGAGTATTCAATGCAAATTGACAATTGAAAATTTTGTGTACACATCTAATGGTCACTTGAAACCAACGCAGAATTGGTCACTTAGCTGGCTAGATTGCCATCTTCATGGCCCATGCAGCTGTCCTCAGGGACCGACCACCATTTTCACCACTAGGTGCATTTCTTGATGCTGATGATGATGACAACGATGAAGATACTAACAATGGCTCAAATCGTCAAATCGTTGGATGATCAAGCCTGCAAGAAATAAGCCGGACGGCTACGAGAAACAAAACTTGAAACAATCTTCACGTTTCAAGAAGCGCAGTAGCTTGAGTCTCACAATCGTCAGATGAATTCACAGAACTGGAATAAGTTGCGGCTTTCTCCTCCATACAGCTGGTAGATCATTTAATGTGATGAATCATTGAAGAAGAAACGAATTATTCTCATTTCCACCTTCTTCTGCTACTTTATATTTCATTTCATTACAATTTACTATACATGTAACAGTCGATATTCATCTTATGGGACTGGTATTCCGTTTAATTATCATGTTACAGTACATTGTCAAGGCTCGATGTGTTTCAATTCTAGAAAATAAGACCAACGTTTCTGTAAACAAGAGTAGGTCTTCTTCGTTTTCTTTTTGGTTACGTGTGCAAAGGTGTCTCCGAATCATCTTTCACGTGTCGTGAGTAGGATGGTGTTTGGAGAGTTGTTTTATTAAAATTATTTTAAAAAAAAATTATTTTTAATATTAATTCTTAAAAACATAAGAACACTAAAAACAATTAAGTTTAAATAAAAAAATTTAATTTTTATCCAAACCCCATTTAAAACCCAATACCAAGCTAAATCTATCTTTGGTGCGATCAAAGTTTGACTATCATTCATCTGGTTTCATTATTTATTGGATCAATTCTAATTTAAGTAGAGTTTCATTTTGAATTGTGTTGCACATTAAGCTAGATAAATTTGTGTAATTCTATAAGTTGATGTGACAGGATAATTTTAACAAAAATAAATTGAAACAACGCAGTTTTGAACAAAAACAATTTACCGAAATGACACAATTACTTCTAAATTAACTTGATTATTCAATAAGTTAGATTTCAAATCGGGCTGGTCTAACAAGAAGAAGATTCTTTCACTTCATCGTATTATTTCTTCTCTAATTCAAATATTCACGTGATCTTTTGTTGCTGGGCTGCTTTTAGAGAATGAGACCATTAAATACTTAGGCTTCGGGCCCGCTAATATTGGATTAATGTTTATAATGGGCGTGGGGCGTTTTTGTTTCTAACACTTCCTTGTGGACCTGCCTGTTATTATGGACTGATCTTGATTTAGATGTGGTCTAACTTAAGGCTCGTAGTGGTAACGAAAAACATTGGGTTAATTTGATTTGAATTTGGGCCTCGCTTGGATTGCAATGTGAGGCAATGTAATATGTTTTGAAATTGGACTTGCAAGCCCAAATAGATAAAAGAGAAGGATAAAAAAATGATTTGCTGACTTTGAATGATGCCTGTGGCTCACTAAGACATTAAAAAATGATTTTTTATGGTCAACAAGTTTATTATGTTAAGATTCTTTATGATAGTATGCGAATGCTGTAATTGAAGATTTGATGTGTATTTGGTAGTCTTTTTTTTTTTTTTTTTTGCAATCCATTTATCTTCTACATTTTTTACCCATTAGATCTCTTTATTTTTTTTTAATCGTCTTTGGATATTCATAAAATTAGTTTATGTTTTAGCAAGATAAATTTTTTGAAAGATTCAGAGGAAAAAAGAAGAAAAGGAATTGTCCCAACACTATTATTAATAGTTTCTTGAAGAAGAAAAAAAAGTGAAATCTTTAAACATAAAAGTGAAAGATAACAAGGTTCTTATAAATCAAAATCTTTAAACATAAAAAACACTAGATTATAAAAATACTTAATTTTTATTTATTTAATTCTTTATTTGTCAAAAAGCTATTATAACCTTTTATATAGAAAAAAAATAACTAGAAAACCCTACTAATACTAAATAGAAAAAATAAACTATAAAAATTATTCTATTCAAATAAAAAAACACATAATAATACAAAACAGAAAAAATAAAAATAAAAAAACACGAGATTAACTAAGGAGAATGTATAACTCTTGCATTAGTCTCTCAAGGTTGGAAGGAACTTATCCTCAAATTTAAATCTTAGTTAGAAAATATCATCCATCATTAATATCTTTTTATATTTAATTTAATTTATTATAAATTCCTAACATCTTTACCGGATCACCTTACCATGGATTTTATTGTGAATTCTTAACACAATACTTTTATATTGGTTTTTTTATCTTAAATCTTTAATACAATATTTTTATATGGAATATCTCATCATAAGCCCTGGATTAATTTTAATAACAACAATCAAAACAGAAGAAAACCATACACTAGTTTCATCATGTATTTTTTTCAAGGAGGACCTTCTAATCCCATCGACCTGAGCAGGTCCAGTTTTGCGACCTTTTCTAAGCAATGTAGAATTTCTTGACACATCCCACAGGAAGCTTGCTTCTAGTCCCGGTTATCTACATTTTAATAATAATTAATTAGTGGAATTGGATGTCTTGTAGACCTTAAATTTGGCGGCGCCAACTTGTTTTGAAGGAAAGATACGCCGGGGAGAATGATTTATATGTCTCAAGATTGGAGTGAATATATAATATGGTTGAGTCCGGACAAACTAAACAATTTTTTTTTTTCAATAAAAATGTCCATGATTTTTTAATGCCATGATTGGATTAAGTTAGAATTTTACAAGTGTATTTTATAAATATGATTTTACAGTGAATCAGCTGACTCTAATCATACCCAAATTAGATATAAAAAATATTGTTTCATAGTTATTTTTATATTCTTTTCATAGTTGGATTTCAAAACCTTACTTGCTGTGAGTTCTCTAGTTCAAGTGCTCTATTTAAAACAATTAGTGTGTTATTTTTGCATGGTTTAAGATTATTATTATTCGCATTATAATTTAGTTGCAATTTGAGAGCTTAAGAAAACTCTAATTTCTTTCTCTACAATTTACTGCTATATATAATTTTTAAAACTTAAACAATCCTAGCTTATTAATTTCTTATCTCAAGAATACATGAGAAAATCTTACCTTGAATTATGAGATATTTGTGTCAATAAATAATTTAATTCTATTTTCAGACGCTCCAGTTCAAAGGGGAAAAAAAACTTTGTTTACATAATTAAAAAAAAAAACAAGTTAGGGTCGATCGCTGGTGCTAAAAATGTACGTAAATTAATGTTTTTTTTTTTTTATATAACCCGGGATATACGGTCAGCTTATGCGTACTATAATTAATTTTCAGATTTATCAAATATTCTACAAGACTAGTAAGATACACAAGGAATGACAAGTAAATGTACAGAAAAGATCGAACTCGAAACTGTCGCCAAAGCAAGCTTTAGCCGTGCAGTTGACCACTCACCCTCAAGTGCATTAATGTTTTTGTTTTAATGCAACAAGATAATGTGCAAGGATGGTGTGACTTGGACTTTTTTCTCAAGAATTAAGAAATTAATTAAGATACGGTCCAGAAATTTGCATTGACTACAACGTCCACAGAGCCATGAGGAGCACGCAATTTTTTTCCTTTTTATAACCCATTTGAATCGCATGTAAATGAATTATTAAAAAATTTCAAAAATCAAGCTCGTCTCACCTGCTCCTATCCATGTCAGTGGATCCAAGTGATGAAACCCTTGGTTGAAAAATGTAGTCTTTTTTTTTAATGGAAGGCAAGAAATTATTTTTTTTAATCAAGGTCAGTGCCAGAAAAGGACTGGTGGAATTCCTTGCAAAATTGGACGTCCCAAATGTGACACCCAGTTGCTGGCATCTTAACATCTTGTCGGCTCTATCTTTTTCATTGACTACCGTGTCCTCGTGACCATGCATCTGTAGAAAAAAGTAAGCAATTTACAGCTCCCAGCCTCCATGTTCATCATATATCAATATTGTTGACAATACCTTCAATAATCAGTACTAGTAAAGCTCTGGAGATTAGCGTCAAAATGATGCTGCCTGGCATGAGTTCATGGATATTGTGGCCAATCTTCTTGCAAATATATCTACTCGTTTCCTTTTCCTTCCCGGTATATGGAGGAAATGAGACCGACAGACTCTCCCTGCTGGCTTTTAAAGCTCAAATAACCGGCGACCCCCTTGGTAAGCTAAGCTCGTGGAATGAATCGTCACACTTCTGCCGGTGGTCAGGTGTTACTTGTGGACGCCGCCATCAAAGGGTTGTGGAGCTTGACCTGCACTCTTACCAGCTAGTGGGCAGCCTATCTCCCCACATAGGCAACTTGAGTTTCCTCAGGATATTAAACTTGGCAGATAATAGCTTAATCCTTTATATCCCTCAGGAATTAGGTCGTTTGTTTCGTCTGGAGGAGTTGGTCCTCAGGAACAACACGTTCGATGGTGGAATCCCTGTCAACATCTCGCGTTGTGCAAACCTCCGAATCCTCCAGTTAACCAGAGGCAATTTGACAGGCAAACTTCCTGCAGAACTTGGGTTATTATCAAAGTTGCAGGTACTGACTTTTGATCTCAATAATTTTGTTGGCGAGATACCATATTCTTTTGGAAATCTGTCAGTTATCAATGCAATTTATGGGTCCGAAAATAATTTGGAAGGAAGTGTTCCGAATGTTTTGGGACAATTGAAACGATTGAAAAAACTCGCGCTTGGTGCAAATAATCTGTCTGGCATGATTCCTCCTTCTATATTCAATCTCTCTTCTCTTACTCTACTATCTTTCCCAGTTAACCAGCTTTATGGGAGTCTTCCTCATACCTTGGGCCTAACTCTTCCAAACCTTCAAGTGTTTAATATCCACACTAACCAATTCGGTGGACTAATTCCTACAACTTTCTCTAATGCCTCAAATCTCCTTTCTTTTCAAATTGGAAATAACAACTTCAATGGAAAAGTTCCACCACTGTCAAGCTCACATGATTTGCAAGTTTTTGGTGTTGGTAATAATAATCTGGGAAAAGGTGAAAATAATGACTTGAATTTTGTTTATCCTTTAGCAAATAACATGACTAGTTTGGAGGCTTTGGATACAAGTGATAACAATTTTGGAGGGGTGCTTCCTGAAATAGTAAGCAACTTCTCCACAAAGCTTATGAGGATGACATTTGCGAGGAATCAAATCCGTGGGAGCATTCCAGCCGAAATTGGAAACCTCGTCAACTTGGTGGCTTTAGGGTTGGAAACAAATCAATTGACTGGCATGATACCAAGTTCTATGGGGAAACTACAGAAGCTGAGTGATTTATTTCTTAATGGAAACAAAATCTCTGGGATGATCCCATCTTCAATGGGGAATATGACTTCTTTAGGGAGAGTTAACATGAGACTCAATAATTTAGAGGGAAGCATTCCACCAAGTCTGGGAAATTGGCAAAAGTTATTGTCCTTGGCTCTCTCGCAAAATAATTTGAGTGGTCCCATTCCAAAAGAACTAGTTAGTATCCCATCCTTATCAATGTACTTAGTACTATCGGAGAATGAGCTGACAGGATCTCTTCCGATAGAAATGGAGAAGTTGGTGAATCTTGGATATCTGGACGTTTCTAAAAACAGGTTTTCTGGAGAAATTCCTCAAAGTCTTGGTAGTTGTGTGAGTTTGGAAAGTTTGTACTTGGAGGAAAACTTTTTGCAAGGGCCAATCCCTAACACATTGAGTTCTTTGAGAGCAATTCAAGAACTTAATCTCTCCTCCAACAACCTGACAGGCCAAATTCCTGAGTTCTTGGAGAACTTTAAGTTATTGGAGAGTCTGGATCTGTCTTTTAATGACTTTGAAGGTGAGGTGCCAGTCCAAGGAGCCTTTCAGAATACAAGTGCAATTTCTATTTTCGGAAACAAGAAGCTTTGTGGAGGAATACCCCAGTTAAATCTGACCAGATGCCCATCCAGTGAGCCAACGAATTCGAAATCTCCGACCAAGCTGCTATGGATAATCGGGAGTGTTTGTGGCTTTCTGGGAGTGATCTTGATCATCTCTTTCTTGCTTTTCTATTGCTTCAGAAAGAAGAAAGCTAAGCCTGCTGCTTCTCAGCCTTCATTGGAGACCTCATTTCCTAGAGTAGCCTATGAAGATCTCCTCGGGGCAACTGATGGGTTCTCTTCAGCAAATTTAATTGGTGAAGGTAGTTTTGGGTCTGTCTTCAAAGGAATTCTTGGACCAGATAACATAGTCGTTGCAGTGAAAGTTCTCAACCTTCTACGTAAAGGAGCCTCCAAAAGTTTTATGGCAGAATGTGAAGCTTTGAAGAGCATCAGGCATCGGAATCTTGTCAGGTTATTGACTACATGTTCCAGCATTGATTTCCAAGGTAATGATTTCAAAGCTCTAGTTTACGAGTTCATGGTCAATGGAAGTCTAGGAGAGTGGTTGAATCCAGTTCAAACATCAGACGAGGCAAGCGAGCCAAAAGCTTTGGATCTCAGGCATAGGTTAAACATTGCAATTCATGTGGCTAGCGCACTGAACTATTTGCATCACGATTGTCAAATGCCTATCATTCATTGCGATTTGAAGCCAAGCAATATTCTTCTAGACACTAACATGACTGCTCGTGTTGGAGACTTTGGATTAGCGAGGTTCCATTCGGAAGCTTCAAATCAAACTAGCTCTGTTGGTTTGAAAGGCACCATCGGCTACGCAGCCCCAGGTAACATTCATGGTTTTTCATTATTTACTGGTTGTGAAATTTCTTTCCGTCGTGATGGATTTAGGATGTTAAGAAATGCCCCGTGTTTTGAATCTTTGTTCTAGTCTTCAAGGTCATAAATAACTTTGTACACAACCATGTATATAAATCGCAGAATATGGTATCGGAGGCAAGGTGTCCACTTACGGTGATGTGTACAGCTATGGCATCCTATTGTTGGAGATGTTTACAGGAAAGAGGCCTGTAGATGGCATGTTCAAAGATGGGCTGAACCTTCACAGCTATGCTAAAATGGCACTGCCAGACCGCATTGTCGAAGTCGTGGATCCGTTACTTGTGAGAGAAATCCGAAGTGTCAATTCCTCTGACGAAATGGACCTGTACCATATTGGACCTCATGAAATATTTGCATGTTTGATGACAATTATCAAGATGGGAGTTGCTTGTTCAGTAGAACTTCCAGGAGAGAGGATGGACATTGGCGATGTTGTGGCTGAACTGAATCGAATCAAAGACACTCTTCTTGGAACTAGGATGCATAGACAAACATGAAAGCATTTTCTTAACAGAAGGTACAGAGCTCAGCCATTATATTAATTACTCAGGCCAGGATTATACATGGCAATAAAGATCGATCAATTAATTGTATTCCATGCAAACTAATCATCTCTTGTGTGCTGCAGGTGCCTGTGGTGATCAAAATGGAAATGAAAATCAGTCCAAGAGGGCGTGAAGATGTTTATATCAATCCTTCGTTTTTTGTTTGGTTGTGTGGCAAAGGTGTCTCCGAAACTGATCTTCACTTTGGATGGACCTTATTCCAGTTTACTATGATTTTTGAATCTAGGCACTCTTGCTCACTCTTTCTCCTCCATACAGCTGGTAGATCATTTAATGTGATGAATCATTGAAGAAGAAACGAATTATTCTCATTTCCACCTTCTTCTGCTACTTTATATTTCATTTCATTACAATTTACTATACATGTAACAATCAATATTCATCTTATGGGACTGGAATTCCTTTTAATTATCATGTTACAGTACATTGTCAAGGCTCAATGTGTTTCAATTCTAGAAAATAAGACCAACGTTTCTGTAAACAAGACTTCTTCTTCGTTTTCTAGAAAGTAAGGCTCAATATTAAAAATTATTTTTAAAAAGCAATACTTAAAAACATAAAAACACTTAAAAAAATTAAGTTTAAATAAAAAAATTTAATTTTTATCCAGACCCCATTTAAAACACGCAATACCAAGCTAAATCTATCTTTGGTGTGATCAAAGTTTGACTATCATCTGGTTCATTATTTATTGGATCAATTCTAATTTAAGTAGAGTTCCATTTTGAATTGTTTTGTACATTAATTTAGACAAATTTGGGTAATTCTATAAGTTGATATGTGACAGGATAATTTTAACAAAAAATAAATTGAAACAGCATAGTTTTGAACAAAATAATTTACCGAAATGATACATTTACTTCTAAATTAACTTGATTATTTAATAAGTTAGATTTTAAACCGAATCAAACTGGGCTGGTCTAACAAGATGAAGATTCTTTCACTTCATCGTATTATTTCTTCTCTAATTCAAATATTCACTTGATCTTTTGTTGCTGGGCTGCTTTTAGATAACAAGACCATTAAATACTTAGGCTTCTGGCCCGCTAATATTGGATTAATGTTTGTAATGGGCTTGGGGTGTTTTTGTTGCTAGCACTTCCTTGTGGACCTGCCTTTTATTATGGACTAATCTTGATTTTGATGTGGTCCAACTTAAGGCTCGTAGTGGAAACGAAGAAAATTGGGTTAATTTGATTTGAATTTGGGTCTCGCTTGGATTGCAATGTGAGGCAATGTAATATGTTTTGAAATTGGACTTGGAAGCCCAAATAGATAAAAGAGAAGGATAAAAAAAAAAAAAATTGATTTGCTGACTTTGAAGGCTCACTAAGACATCAAAAAATGATCTTTTATGGTCAACAAGTTTATTTTGTTATTGTGATAGTACCGATAATGTTGTAATTGAAGATTTGATATGTTTTTAGTGATTTTTTTTTTATGATCATTGGATATTTATAAAATTAGTTTATGTTTTAGCGAGAGAAACTTTTTGAAAGATTCAGAGGTAAAAAGAAGAGAAAAGGAATTGTCCCAACACTATTATTAATAGTTTCTTGAAGAAGAAAAAACTCTTTTTATTTTGTTATAAAATTATTTTGTTTCCTTCATGTATCATTGTGAGCTTTTTATATGAATTAAATAAACTGGCTTATGTACATATACCAAATTTTTTATTTTTAATGCAAAGTTTTAAAATGAATAATACTATTCATTGGCTGAAATAGAAGTTTGCAATATAGCATGGTAATTAAACTAGTTCATAATTAAATTATTTTGAATCTAAAATCTTGAATTATCATCTAATTTCCTACATTCATTTTCATGGAATAAACACAAGAAAAATTCCTCAAGTACAATCTATTACGTGTATCAACTTTATTGACAAAATCCAAACTATAATGATTAATATTAGCCTGAATAAAAAAAAACTGTGATACAGTCCCACCAAAAAACAGTGCCGTATACGTATGAACATTTTATGCCTTTTTATCCTTCAAAAAAATGTATGTTGGATAGAAAGCAGCTGCAGAAATAAAAACAAATCATTTTTTTCTGACGTTTATATTTTTTCTTCTTCTTATAAATCAAAATCTTTAAATATAAAAAACACCGTAATATAAAGATACTCAAAATACTTAATTTATATTCATTTAAGTCTTCACTTATCAAAAAGCTATTATAACCCTTTATATACATACAACAAAAAACTAGAAAACCCTAATAATACTAAATAAAAAAACATAAACTATAAAAATTATTCCATTCAAATAAAAAAAAACACATGATAATACAAAATAAAAAAATAAAAATAGAAAAACACAAGGTTAACTAAGAAGAATGTATATCTCTTGCATCAATCTCTTCATGTTGGATGTAACTCAAGTTCAGGCCATAGTCAAAAAATATTATCCACCATGATCTTTTTATATCTAATCCAATTTATTGTGAGTCCTTAATTTTTTTATGGGGATGACCTTATCATGGATCCTTAACACATTATATTTGCATACGTCATCTCATCGTAAATTTCTAATACAACATATTTCTATAGATTATTTCATCATTGATTTTTAAGACATCACTCTTGCATGGGATGTCTTGAATCTCACTACTAGGATTAATTTCAATAACAACAACAATAGCACATGAAAACTACACACTAGTTTCATGATGTTTTTTTTTATTGAAATTTTTTTTTTTTACCTGAGTAAATCTAGTTTTGTGATTTTTTCTGATCATTATTATTAAATAAAACACAACAATTACCATCATAAATCAATAAGTTATGATACACATTATTTTATGATCACTAACAAAAACCATCAAGAAACGTTGAATTTTATTACCAGCTGATACAGATAAGAGCAAGGAACAACAAAATTTGTTACAATCCAAAGCTTTTAAAGACAAAAACACCATAATTAAAAGGAGATACTGGGGGTAGAATTTCTTGAAACATCCCACAAGGAGCTTGTCTCTAGTCCCGGTTATCTACATTTTAATAATTAATTAGTGGATGTCTTGTGGGCCTTAAAATTCGCGCCAACTTGTTTTGCGGGAAAGAGATGCCGGGGAGAATGATTGAGTGGATATATTATTATATTCCTTCCGGCTCCGAGGGTCAAGCGATTATTGACTTATTACACACAGAATAAAAGCAAAACAGTTAACACGTTCTTTCTTCATTTTTCTTTATCGACTTTCACACAACATAGAACACAAAAAAAATCAAAGTCACTAATCTTTCAGTCATTCAAATTCCATCAATCACTGATTCACCACCGACAACTTTTTTTTTTTTTTTTCTATTATCGAAAACGTTTTTTCACCGGCCGCCACCGTGAGATCCATATAATATAATGGTTGAGTCCGGACAAACTAAACATTATTTTTTTTCAATAAAAATGTCCGTGATGTTTTAATTCCATGAGTGGATTAATTTCAAAAATTTCAACTGTATTTTATAAATCTGATATTATAGTGAATAGCTGACTCTAATCATACTCAAATTAGATATAAAAATATTGTTTTATAGTTATTTTTATGTTCTTTTCATAGTTGGGTTTCAAAATCTTGCTGTGAGTTCTCTAGTTTAAGTGCTTTATTTAAAATAATTAGTATGTTATTTTTGCATGGTTTAAAATTATTATTATATATTCACATTATAATTTAGTTGCAATTTTAGAGCTTAAGAAACTCTAATTTCTTTCTCTACAATTTACTGCTATAATTTTTAAAACAAGTTATGGTCGATCGCTGGTGCTAAAAATGTGCATAAATTAATGTTTTTGTTTTAATGCAACGAGATAATGGGCAAGGATGGTTTGACTTGGACTTTGTTCTCAAGAATTAAGAAATTAATTAAGATATGCTCCAGAAATTTGCATTGACGACCACGTCAAGAGAACCACGAGGAGCACGCAATTTTTCCCTTTTTATAACCCATTTGAAACGCATGTAAATGAATTATTAAAACATTTCAAAAATCAAGCAATTATTGACCTCTTACACACAGAACAAAAGCAAAACAGTTTACACGTTTTTTCTTCATCTTTTTTTATCGACTTTCACACAACGAAAAAATCAAAATCACTGAATCTTTATTCTCTTTCTCTCAGTCATCCAAGTTCCAACAATCAATCATTGATCTATCACTAACAACTCTCTTCTTGATTTATTTTTTCATTATCAATAATATTTTTTTCACTAGCCACCGTGAGATCCATATAATATAATAGTTGAGTCTAGACAAACTAAATAATATTTTTTTTTCAATAAAAATGTACGTGATTTTTTAATTCCATGAGTGGATTAAGTTAAAAAATTTCAGGTGTATTTTATAAACCTGATTTTATAGTGAATCAGCTGACTCTAATTATATCCAAATTAGATATAAAAAATATTGTTTCATAGTTATATTTATATTCTATTCATAGTTGGGTTTCCAAATCTTACTTGCTGTGAGTTCTCTAGTTTAAGTGCTCTATTTAAAATAGTTAGTATGTTATTTTTGCATGGTTATTATTATATATTCACATTATAATTTAGTTGCAATTTGAGAGCTTAAGAAACTCTAATTTCTTTCTCTAGAATTTACTGCTATATATAATTTTTAAAACTTAAACAATCCTAGCTTATTAATTTCTTATCTCAAGAAGACATGAGAAAACCTTACCTTGAATTATGAGATATTTGTGTCAATAAATAATTTATTTCTATTTTCAGACGCTCCAGTTCAAAGGGGGAAAAAAAAACTTTGTTTACATAATTAAAAAAAAAAAAAAACAAGTTATGGTCGATCGCTGGTGCTAAAAATGTACATAAATTAATGTTTTTGTTTCAATGCAACAAGAAAATTGGGAAGGATGGTTTGACTTGGACTTTGCTCTCAAGAATTAAGAAATTAATTAAGATACGGTCCGGAAATTTGCATTGACGGCAACGTCAAGAGAGCCACGAGGAGCATGCAATTTTTCCCTTTTTATAACCCATTTGAAACGCATGTAAATGAATTATTAAAACATTTCAAAAATCAAGCTCGTCTCATCTACTCCTACGATCCATGTCAGTGGATCCCAGTGATGAAACCCTTGGTTGAAAAATATATTCTTTTTTAATAGTTGAGTCGAGACAATCTAAACATTTTTTTTTCAATAAAAATGCTCGTGATTTTTTAATTCCATGAGTGGATTGAGTTAAAAAATTTCAAGTGTATTTTATAAATCTGATTTTATAGTGAATCAGATGATTCTAATCGTACCCAAATTATATATAAAAAATATTGTTTCATAGTTATTTTTATATTCTTTTTATAGTTAGGTTTCAAAATCTTACTTGCTGTGGGTTCTCTAGTTTAAGTGCTCTATTTAAAACAATTAATATGTTATTTTTGCATGGTTTAAGATCTATTATTATTATTCACATTATAATTTAATTGCAATTTTATAGCTTAAAAAACTCTAATTTTTCTCTCTATAATTTACTGCTATAATTTTTAAAACTTAAACAATCCTAGCTTATTTCTTATCTCAAGAAGACATGAGATTATACCCAAAAAAAAAAAAAAGAGAAGCATGAGATAATGGAGCCCGTTTACTAGGTTAGATCACAACTCGTCTTTAGATTAAGCTTTGGAGGTAAAAATGGTTTAAGTTTTGTTGGTAAATAAAGACCATTTGATCACTTAACAATTATTTAAAACCTTGCCTTGAATTATGAGATAACTGTGTCAATAAATAGTTTAATTATATTTTCAGACACTCCAGTTCAAAGGGGAAAAAACGTTGTTTACCATACCATAATTTTTAAAAAAAGAAAAAGAAAAAAATAAGTTATGGTTGATCGTTGGTGCTAAAAATATACATAAATAAATCCTAAGAGATGTAGCTTAATTGGTCAGGTTTTAAGTTTGCTCTCTAGAAGTTACCAGTTCGAGTCTTATAAATCTCATGGCCGCTAAAAACTTATTTGATTGTTAATTTAATGGCCCGTGGAATTAGTCGAGACACGTATAAACTAGCTCGGACACTCATGTTAATAAAAAAAAAAATACATAAATCTTTTTTGTTTTAATGCAACAAGATAATGCTTCAAGGATGGTTTTTTTTTTTTGAAAGATGCGTATATTATTTAAACGCCGAAGTCTGGCGGTAGTAGTACAGAAGCTACACAATATCTTAATATGGCAAAAAATCATGTATAGGATAAAGCGCAGTCTAAGATAAACAAAAACAGAAAAGACCATAGAATATCCATCCCAATAAGTTCAAGCTAAACATTCTTCTACAATACACAAGAGAAATAACTCAAAGATATAAAAGGAGAAAACACAATAGCAAAATCATAGAAAAATGGATATGGTTGAGTCTAAGATTCAAGATGGTTTGATTTGGTCTTTATTCTCAAGAATTAAGAAATTAATTAAGATATGGTCCGGAAATTTGCATTGACGACAACGTCAAGAGAGCCACGAGGAGCACGCAATTTTTTCCTTTTTATAACCCGTTTGAAACGCATGTAAATGAATTATTAAAACATTTCAAAAACCAAGCTCGTCTATATATATATATATATTTAATGGAAGCCAAGACCTTCTGCCTGTTTTTGCATTCACTACAATATTTAAACATGTTGGTAATGATTTTTAAAATATTTTTTTATTTAGAAATATAATAAAATAATATTTTTTATTTTTAAAATTTATTTTTAATATCAATATATCAAATATTAAAAATATATTTATTTAAAATATAAAAAAATAACTTTTAAAATATAAAAACAAACACGTTGCACAAACGATTAGCAAATTTCCTCGCAAAATTAGACTTCCTAAAATTCTTCCTGCGCATGCGTGTCAAGCAATATCTCGATTTAATAGCTTAGTAGATAAGATATTATAATATAATTTATATTATTTTTTAATATTATTTTAAATAAAAAAAATTTAAACTTGAAAATTACATAAATTTATATTATTTTATATTTAATTTTTATCAAATAAATATAAATAATAAAATTTAAATTTATAACTACTTAATAATTAAAATTTTAATATTATATTACAGAATCACGTCTTTAAATTATCAAGATGAAAGATACGAAGGTATGATGAAGTATATTATTCTCTCGCGATAGTACATCTTAAAATCTTTGTCGGCTCTAGCTTTTTCATTAACTACCGTTTCCTCATGATCATTCATCTGTAGTCAAAAGTAAGCAATTTACAGCTCCAAGCCTCCACGTTCATCATATAACAATATTGTTGACAATACCTTCAATAATCATCAGTACTAGTAAAGCTCTGGAGATTAGCGTCAAAATGATGCTGCCTGGCATGAGTTCATGGATATTGTGGCCAATCTTCTTGCAAATATATCTACTCGTTTCTTTTTCCTTCCCGGTATATGGAGGAAATGAGACCGACAGACTCTCCCTGCTGGCTTTTAAAGCTCAAATAACCGGCGACCCCCTTGGTAAGCTAAGCTCATGGAATGAATCGTCCCACTTCTGCCGGTGGTCAGGTGTTACTTGTGGACGCCGCCATCAAAGGGTTGTGGAGCTTGACCTACGCTCTTACCAGCTAGTGGGCAGCCTATCTCCCCACATAGGCAACTTGAGTTTCCTCAGGATATTAAACTTGGCACATAATCGCTTAAGCCTTTATATCCCTCAAGAGTTAGGTCGTTTGTTTCGTCTGGAGGAGTTGGTCCTCGGGAACAACACGTTCGATGGTGGAATCCCTGTCAACATCTCGCGTTGTGCAAACCTCCGAATCCTCGTGTTAACTAGAGGCAATTTGACAGGCAAACTTCCTGCAGAACTTGGGTTATTATCAAAGTTGCAGGTACTGACTTTTGATCTCAATAATTTTGTTGGCGAGATACCATATTCTTTTGGAAATCTGTCAGCTATCAATGCAATTGATGGGTCCAGAAATAATTTGGAAGGAAGTGTTCCGAATGTTTTGGGACAATTGAAACGATTGAATATACTCTCGCTTGGTACAAATAATCTGTCTGGCATGATTCCTCCTTCTATATTCAATCTCTCTTCTCTTACTGTACTATCTTTCCCATTTAACCAGCTTTATGGGAGTCTTCCTCATACCTTAGGCCTAACTCTTCTAAACCTTCAAGTGTTTAATATCCACACTAACCAATTCGGTGGGTTAATTCCTGCAACTTTCTCTAATGCTTCAAATCTCCTTTATTTTCAAATTGGAAGTAACAACTTCAATGGAAAAGTTCCACCACTGTCAAGCTCACATGATTTGCAAGTTTTGAATGTTCGTAATAATAGTCTGGGAAAAGGTGAAAATAATGACTTGAATTTTGTCTATCCTTTAGCAAATAACATGACTAGTTTGGAGGCTTTGGATATAAGTAATAACAATTTTGGAGGGGTGCTTCCTGAAATAGTAAGCAACTTCTCCACAAAGCTTACGAAGATGGCATTTGGGAGGAATCAAATCCGTGGTAGCATTCCAACCGAAATTGGAAACCTCGTCAACTTGGAGGGTTTAGGGTTGGAAATAAATCAATTGACTGGCATGATACCAAGTACTATGGGGAAACTACAGAAGCTGGTTGCTCTATTTCTTAATGGAAACAAAATCTCTGGGATGATCCCATCTTCAATGGGGAATATGACTTCTTTAGGGAGAGTTAACATGGGACTCAATAATTTAGAGGGAAGCATTCCACCAAGTCTGGGAAATTGGCAGAAGTTATTGTTCTTGCTTCTCTCGCAAAATAATTTGAGTGGTCCCATTCCAAAAGAACTAGTTAGTATCCCATCCTTATCAATTTTCTTAGTACTATCGGAGAATGAGCTGACGGGATCTCTTCCGATAGAAATGGAGAAGTTGGTGAATCTTGGATATCTGGACGTTTCTAAAAACAGGCTTTCTGGAGAAATTCCTGAAAGTCTTGGTAGTTGTATGAGTTTGGAAAGTTTGTACTTGGAGGAAAACTTTTTGCAAGGGCCAATCCCTAACACTTTGAGTTCTTTGAGAGCAATTCAAGAACTTAATCTCTCCTGCAACAACCTGACAGGCCAAATTCCTGAGTTCTTGGAGGACTTTAAGTTATTGGAGAGTCTGGATATTTCTTTTAATGACCTTGAAGGTGAGGTGCCAGTCCAAGGAGCCTTTCAGAATACAAGTGCAATTTCTATTTTCGGAAACAAGAAGCTTTGTGGAGGAATACCCCAGTTAAATCTGACCAGATGCCCATCCAGTGAGCCAACGAATTCGAAATCTCCGACCAAGCTGATATGGATAATCGGAAGTGTTTGTGGCTTTCTGGGAGTGATCTTGATCATCTCTTTCTTGCTTTTCTATTGCTTCAGAAAGAAGAAAGCTAAGCCTGCTGCTTCTCAGCCTTCATTGGAGACTTCATTTCCTAGAGTAGCCTATCAAGATCTCCTCGGGGCAACTGATGGGTTCTCTTCAGCAAATTTAATTGGTGAAGGTAGTTTTGGGTCTGTCTTCAAAGGAATTCTTGGACCAGATAACATAGTCGTTGCAGTGAAAGTTCTCAACCTTCTACGTAAAGGAGCCTCCAGAAGTTTTATGGCAGAATGTGAAGCTTTGAAGAGCATCAGGCATCGGAATCTTGTCAGGTTATTGACTACATGTTCCAGCATTGATTTCCAAGGTAATGATTTCAAAGCTCTAGTTTACGAGTTCATGGTCAATGGAAGTCTAGAAGAGTGGTTGCATCCAGTTCAAACATCAGACGAGGCAAGCGAGCCAAAAGCTTTGGATCTCACGCACAGGTTAAACATTGCAATTCATGTGGCTAGCGCACTGAACTATTTGCATCACGATTGTCAAATGCCTATCATTCATTGCGATTTGAAGCCAAGCAATATTCTTCTAGACACTAACATGACTGCTCGTGTTGGAGACTTTGGATTAGCGAGGTTCCATTCGGAAGCTTCAAATCAAACTAGCTCTGTTGGTTTGAAAGGCACCATCGGCGCCTACGCAGCCCCAGGTAACATTCATGGTTTTTCATTATTTACTGCAGGTTGTGAAATTTCTTTCCGTCGTGATGAATTTAGGATGTTAAGAAATGCCTCGTGTTTTGAATCTTTGTTCTAGTCTTCAAGGTCATAAATAACTTTGTACACAACCATATTGTATATAAATTAATCGCAGAATATGGTATCGGAGGCAAGGTGTCCACTTACGGTGATGTGTACAGCTATGGCATCCTATTGCTGGAGATGTTTACAGGAATGAGGCCTGTAGATGGCATGTTCAAAGATGGGCTGAACCTTCACAATTATGCTAAAATGGCACTGCCAGACCGCATTGTCGAAGTCGTGGATCCGTTAGTACTTGTGAGAGAAATCCGAAGTATCGATTCCTCTGACGAAATGGACCTGTACCATATTGGACCTCATGAAATATTTGCATGTTTGATGACAATTATCAAGATGGGAGTTGCTTGTTCAGTAGAACTTCCAAGAGAGAGGATGGACATTGGCGATATTGTGGCTGAACTGAATCGAATCAAAGACACTCTTCTTGGAAGTAGGATGCATAGACAAACATGAAAGCATTTTCTTAACAGAAGGTAGAGAGTTCAGCCATTATATTAATTACTCAGGCCGGGATTATACATGGCAATAAATATCGATCAATTAATTGTATTCCATGCGAACTAATCATCTCTTGTGTGCTGCAGGTGCCTTTGGTGATCAAAATGGAAATGAAAATCAGTCAAAGAGGACGTGAAGAAGTTTATATCAATCATTTGCGGAAGTGGAAAACTAGTCCTAGAGGACTTTCATAAGTGTAACAGAAGTTAAATTTTTCTTAATAAAATGGTATATATATATGCAGTAATTAAGCATTCTCATTCCCTCAAAATTTCTTGTTACCAATTTTTAGGAAAAGAAAATTTTCTTTTGCTAACCCGAGGGAGGAAAAAGCATATGCAGAAAAAAGGTTGTTCGTCCATAATAATTAGATTGGATCGAGCTAGATGGATAAATTTTTGTTGTTCTATAATATTTTTTCAAGTGGTTATTTTTCTTTTTCTTTTTTTATAGAAAAAGCTATCATTTAGTCATCAAACGAATGAGTAGGTTGTAATAATCATTTACAAGAAAAAAGGTTACGAAACTGATCTTCACTTTGGATGGACCTTATTCCAGTTTACTACGATATATGAATCTAGGCACTCTTGCTCTCTCAACTTTAGCCTTGAATCTTTTCTTCAAAAAACAAAAAAAAAACTTTGTCCTTGAATCTGTTTGAAGACAAATGATGGATTCATTTGTAAGTTAGCCAAAGCCCATGATCATTACAAAATGGCTCACAGCAGCTAGAAAGCAATGGACATGCAAAGAGCAAGTTCAGTCTTTCAAAGGTACTATAGTAAGCTTGATATTTTAATTTTGGGTTACAGAAGGAGCCTAAGGCCCATCACAACAGCTAGAACGCAATGGACATGCGATGAGCAAGTTCAGTCTTTCAAAAGTATAATAAGCAATTGATATTTTAATTTAGGGTTACAGAAGGAGCCTAGGCCCCAGAAAAACAAGAGCAGCACCTACGGAAATGCCCAAGATCCATGCAATCCCAACGCAGAAGCATTTCTATACAGTATCTTTCGTCTCTAGAGCTCACGACCTCGTCAACTTCTCAGAGTCTCCGATCTGTTCGGTGCAGAATTGCAGATTAAGGATTGACAAGTGTTTTACTTTCTTACAATCTTGATAGTTATGAGAAACTATTCATGACGCGAGGACTAGAGGATTCGAACGTAAGATACCAACTCTGCTACTTAAGGAACGTCACTCTTGATGGTCGTGCCCTTCTAAGTTTGACAATGGAAACATAATATATATTCCTTCGATCCATGGCGAGCACTCTTTGGAATCAAATCGGGCAGTTGGTTTCGGTGGGAAAATCCAAAGCAAGAATAATATTATGTGAATCTTAATTAAATTTTGGGCAAGGTAATGTGTTGTGAAATTGGACTTACAAGAACAAATATCAAAGGACAGAAAACTTAGGATAAAAGAAAAGATGAGATTGGACTCTGGCCTTAGAATTGTTGATTCATGATCAGAGATGGCCTAGAAAAGAGAGTTCATTGTCTAATGAATTATAACACAGAAGGTGCTCATGGAAAGGATAAGCTTGCACGTTACATTATAATTACAAATACAATACAAATAAACATAGGATTACTCTATAACCCTTTCACAAAACTATATAGATTTTAATAGTGTTTCGCATTTTTTGTGTCCTTTAATGTTATGAGATGTTTTTGAATTTTTATATTATTAAAAAAACTAAATCGAGTTTCACAATGGTTTTTTTTTAATTGTATATTTTTAAACCAATTTAAAAATGTTTTAGGATATTAGTTTCTAGAGGTGTTTTTTAATTAAAATAAATTAAAAAATGATTTCTAATTATAAAAAATCTGGGTTTGCAAATAGTGCATTGTCTCCTCTAATTTTGTTTTTAAAAAACCATAATAAAAAACAAATGATATATTATTCACTCTTATTCAAACAAATAAAAAGTCTACATGCACGGCCCTTACATGATCTTTATTTTTGTTGGACTGGGCGCATGGGTCCCATCACTTTGGCCCAAATACCTAGCGTTTTCTATGGTATTTTTCCTGAGATTTTGTTTTTCTTTGAAATACACTACAAAAAACAAAAATGCTATAATGATGTTTAAATTATTTTTCAATTTTATCATACTTCTTATATAATATTATAGATTTTTTATGAGAATGTTTACAATTTATTTTTCAATTATTATGCACCTTATATGAAAAAATGAAAAAAAGCTGCTCATGAATATTTAATGAAAATAATTTTTTTATTATTTATTTTTCTTGATTGATATATAACATGATTTGATCATATTTATTAATTTCCCCTTCAATCACATACAAAAATATTGAGACATTATTTTATAATTTTTTAAAACTTTTGTTTTATATCATAATGGGTTTTTATTTAAAAAAAACATTGCTTACAGTAAAACAATAATTAAAAAACAATTAAAAAAACATGTTTTCATTATAACAATTGAGAGATACATCAAAAAGAAAATAAAGTTTAGATTAAAAACATATATTTCTCCTTAGTTCATTATCTTTTATACAAATGTTTCTTTTTATAATCATTTAATTAAATAAAAAATAAATTTGAAAAGATTCTGATAAGAATTATGACCTGGATCACAAGTTGAATGAATTTATCTACTTTTATTTTTATCTATTTAAAACAATATTATTTTAATTGTTTTATATGAAAAATATTAAATTAATATTTTATTATTTTTTAAAAAATATAAATTAAATTTTAATCGAGTTGATATAGTAACAATTACACCCGTTAGGCTGGCTGGGCCACGCTAGTCAACTCCTACCCATCTTGCTTTGAAACTCAACCTTGTCCATGAAGAAGGTCGACAAGTTGAACCAATGGGTGTGACATGGTACATCTGGTTAGATAGCTCTATTTTCTGCTTTCTTCGACTTGAAAAGTTTTAGTTTCCCTCTTTTGCACAGTACGTAGCTGTGCATATAGAATTCATTTCCAATCTCCCTTTGCACTGTTCTATTTTGTTGCAATTCGATGTAGACTTCCATTCTCCTCTAGATAGCTTACCATCAAAACAGAAATTGTTGTTTTCCTTGAAAAATCTTGCTGTGCTAGCTTTCTTGAAGAATTTCAAGTAATGGCTGATGAATTATGCTTGGATGATTCTTGTGCGAGTCCCAGAATCTCTTTTTCTCATGATTTTTCCGAACAGCGCCCTCCCCAATCAAGTTCATTGAATTCAGATTTTTGCTTTCACAACGACACCATCAATCTAGAATCTCCACTGGCAGACGAACTATTCCTCAATGGGAAGGTCGTCGTCCCTATTGAAATCAAGAAAATTATCCCCCCCTTTACACATGCACAAGAACAACCTGTATGTCCACCTCCACAGGTGTGTCTTGATGCTACCTTGACTGGAAAGGATTCAAGGCATGAGAGCTTGAATCTAATCAAGATCAATACAAGCAAAGGAAACAGCATTGATCAAGAATTTTCATCCTTGAGGGAACCTTTCCTTAATCGGGAAATCATTATTCCTCTCAAATTCAAGAAAAAGAAAAAACATTCCACCACCATTTTCACCACTAGGTGCATTTCTTGATGCTGATGATGATGACAACGATGAAGATACCAACAAAGGCTCAAATCGTTGGATGATCAAGCCTGCAAGAAATAAACCAGACGGCTACTAGAAACAAAACTTGAAACAATCTTCACGAATCAAGAGGCGCAGTAGCTTGAGTCGTGCTAGCATATGTGGAGGGATCGCATGTCTTTTTCCATTCTTTTGTCGAAGCAACTCTGATGTGTATGTACCAAATGTGAAGGGAATACCATTGTCATCAAAAAGGTTCTCACAATCGTAAGATGAATTCATAGAACTGGAATAAGTTGCGGCTTTCTCCTCCATGCAGCTGGTAGATCATTTAATGTGATGAATCATTGAAGAAGAAACGAATTATTCTCATTTCCACCTTCTTCTGCTACTTTATATTTCATTTCATTACAATTTACTATACATGTAACAATCAATATTCATCTTATGGGACTGGTATTCCGTTTAATTATCATGTTACAGTACATTGTCAAGGCTGGATGTGTTTCAATTCTAGAAAATAAGACCAACGTTTCTGTAAACAAGAGTAGGTCTTCTTCGTTTTCTTTTTGGTTACGTGTGCAAAGGTGTCTCCGAATCATCTTTCACGTGTCGTGAGTAGGATGGTGTTTGGAGAGTTGTTTTATTAAAATTATTTTAAAAAAAATTATTTTTAATATTAATTCTTAAAACATAAAAACACTAAAAAAATTAAGTTTAAATAAAAAATTTTAATTTTTATCCAAACCCCATTTAAAACCCAATACCAAGCTAAATCTATCTTTGGTGCGATCAAAGTTTGACTATCATTCATCTGGTTTCATTATTTATTGGATCAATTCTAATTTAAGTAGAGTTTCATTTTGAATTGTTTTGCACATTAAACTCGATAAATTTATGTAATTCTATAAGTTGATGTGACAGGATAATTTTAACAAAAATAAATTAAAACAACGTAGTTTTAAACAAAATAATTTACCGAAATGACACAATTACTTCTAAATTAACTTGATTATTCAACAAGTTAGATTTTAAACCGAATCAAATCGGGCTGGTCTAACAAGAAGAAGATTCTTTCACTTCATCCTATTTTTTCTTCTCTAATTCAAATATTCACTTGATCTTTTGTTGCTGGGCTGCTTTTAGAGAACAAGACCATTAAATACTTAGGCTTCTGGCCCGCTAATATTGGATTAATTTTTATAATGGGCTTGGGGTGTTTTTGTTGCTAACACTTCCTTGTGGACCTGCCTAACGTGACTTTTCCCACGTGATTTAGCTTTATATATAATATAATGATAATAACCATTAAAGAAAAACAATATAATCGTTTGAAGAATAAAATTATTATTATTATTATTATTGAAAGTATTAATATTAAAAATAATATTATTTATGTTATAAATATTAATATTTCTATTATAGTTCAAAGCATTAATATAAAAAGTATTATTATTTATGGTACAAAGACTATTATTTTTATTATCATTGAAATTATTAATATTAAAAATTGTATTATTTGTGGTATAAATATTATTATTTGCAGTACAATATTTTTATTTTTATTGTAGTTCAAAGTATTAATATCAACAATACTATTATTTGAGATATAAATATTATTATTTTTATTATAATTGAAATAATAATATTTAGAACACAAATTATAATATGTTCGATATAAATACTTTCAACTATAATAAAAACAATAATATTTATAAGAGAAATAATTATATTTAGAAACATAAAACCCAATAGCTTTGGGTTCTGATGTAAGACCCATTAGCCTTGAGCACATGGCAAGCCAACCTTAGCGCCACGTGGGCGCGCTGATCTGACCCAGTGCACAGGCAGGGCAGCCTATGCCTTGAGTGTCTCAGCGTTAGGGCACGGGCTTGGCTCCCCCGGGGCAAACTAACTCCAACACCACGTGTCCGCATCCTAAGGCCTACAAGCCTGTCAAAACTTGAGCTGACTATTTTTTTCTCAATCATTTTTTTAATATTAAATGTATCCCAACGAATAGACAACCCCACCCTCTCTTGTTGTCCTTGCAACTCTTTGTGGCAAGGTTTGGTCTATCATTACACTACTCCAATCCACAGTGCTTTGTGTCTAAATAACTATTAATAAGGGCATTAAAACCTTTTAGTATACTGTATAATTTATTGTATTTAGTGAGTAGTTAATGACATTTTATCATGTATTCTTTTATACATGTATGTGAAAAAAAATCAAATTTAAGACCTAAAAAGATATAAGAATATATTTATAATAACTAATAAGATACAATAGTTAATTACTTATGTGTACCATAAAATTTTATCATTTTACACCCAGTTGGATGTAAAACTTAGGCTATAGACCAGCACCTATCCAACATTTGAATCGAAGTTTCCAACAAGTTGGTGGATAAATCTGAGCACGAAACCCACCATAAAGAGCCTCTTGGATCATAAAATAAGAGTTGCAATAAATTTTAAATTTTGCTAATACCAAAAGAAAAACAAAGGAGTCGATTTTGAACTTGACCATTAAAGAAGCACCACGCCCTTTCTTTTATGGTTGATTGACATGAATTCATGCATCTTAAATATGTTTTCTTAATTCTTTTTCAATAATTCTAAGTTTTGATAATATTATTGAGTCGATATAAAAATTCATAGAAAACTATGCTCTCACGTCATGACTATAGAACCAAACCTTGCTCCCGTGAACAACTTGGTGGCTTGGGCTTGCGTACATGCTTAATTCCAAATTCAAGGGTCTGAAGACTACAAATGAAGATTAGGAAATGATGGATTCGAAACCTTCATCGAGAAGACGAGAGGATTTCTAAAAAAGACAAGAAGAAGAAGACGAGAGGAAATGAGTAAAATTATATTTACTATTATAGTATAATATAAGCTCTTACGTTATTAATTTAATAAATTTGAAAGCAATTCATTCACGAATTGATTCCAAATTAAAGTCAATTGTCTTTTTTTTTTCCTCCTTTATTCCAATTGCTTTATAATATTCTTGTTAAAGTAACTATATTTAAATTATTCATTTCAAGTAAATATAGCTATTATATCGGGTTTAGGATTTGCAAAAAAAAAAAAATTTGAATTACTAAATCAATTTATCATATTAGTCGAGTTTAGTTAGATCGATTCGGAACAAGTACATTAAAAAAATATAATTCTAACAGGAATTTAAATTTTGAAAACTAAAAAATAATCTTAATTTAATTTTTTCCTTAGTAGAATTTGCCAAATTTAGTCAAATTCAATGCACAAAAGTCCAAGCACTAGCCGCTCATCAAGATTGATTGATTGTTTGGCTTTAAATCATCCTTGACCAAAGTGGACCTGCCCGATCCCCTCCTACGAAACGAAGAAGACTTGCTCTCCCTCCCTCTCTCCCGTTAAGAAAATTGGGTTAAGAAAATTATGGACTAATCACTGAATCCTTATTTTCCTTCTTTCCGTCATCAAATTCCAACAATCAATCACCGATTCACCACCGACAACCTTTTTCTTTTATATTTTTCTATTATCAAAAACGTTTTTTCACCGGCTATCGTGAGATCCATATGATATAATGGTTGAGTCTGGACAAACTAAACATTATTTTTTTTCAATAAAATTGTCCGTGATTTTTTAATTCCATGAGTGGATTAAGTTAAAAAATTTCAGGTGTATTTTATAAATCTGATTTTATAGTGAATCAGCTGACTCTAATCATACTCAAATTAGATATAAAAATATTGTTTTATAGTTATTTTTATGTTCTTTTCATAGTTGGGTTTCAAAATCTTACTTGCTGTGAGTTCTCTAGTTTAAGTGCTCTATTTAAAACAATTAGTATGTTATTTTTGCATGGTGTAAGATTATTATTATATATTCACATTATAATTTAGTTGCAATTTTAGAGCTTAAGAAACTCTAATTTCTTGCTCTACAATTTACTGCTATAATTTTTAAAACAAGTTATGGTCGATCGCTGGTGCTAAAAATGTGCATAAATTAATGTTTTTGTTTTAATGCAACGAGATAATGGGCAAGGATGGTTTGACTTGGACTTTGTTCTCAAGAATTAAGAAATTAATTAAGATATGCTCCAGAAATTTGCATTGACGACCACGTCAAGAGAGCCACGAGGAGCACGCAATTTTTCCCTTTTTTATAACCCATTTGAAACGCATGTAAATGAATTATTAAAACATTTCAAAAGTCAAGCAATTATTGACCTATTACACACAGAACAAATGCAAAACAGTTTACACGCTTTTCTTCATCTTTTTTTATCGATTTTCACACAGCATAGCACAGGAAAAAAATCAAAATCTCTAAATCACTTAATCCTTATTCTTTTTCTCACAGTCATCCAAGCACCAACAATCAACCACTAATCTATCACTGACAACCCTCTTTTTTTTTTTTTTTTTTTCATTATCAACGATATTTTTTTCACTAACCACCGTGAGATCCATATAATATAATAGTTGAGTCTAGACAAACTAAACATTATTTTTTTTCAATAAAAATGTCCGTGATTTTTTAATTCCATGGGTGGATTAAGTTAAAAAATTTCAAGTGTATTTTATAAATCTGATTTTATAGTGAATCAGCTGACTCTAATTATACTCAAATTAGATATAAAAAATATTGTTTCATAGTTATTTTTATATTCTTTTTATAGTTGGGTTTTCAAATCTTACTTGCTGTGAGTTCTCTAGTTTAAGTGCTCTATTTAAAATAATTAGTATGTTATTTTTGCATGGTTTAAGATTATTATTATATATTCACATTATAATTTAGTTGCAATTTGAGAGCTTAAGAAACTCTAATTTCTTTCTCTAGAATTTACTGCTATATATAATTTTTAAAACTTAAACAATCCTAGCTTATTAATTTCTTATCTCAAGAAGACATGAGAAAACCTTACCTTGAATTATGAGATATTTGTGTCAATAAATAATTTAATTCTATTTTCGGACGCTCCAGTTCAAAGGGGGGAAAAAAAACTTTGTTTACATAATTAAAAATAAAAAAAAACAAGTTATGGTCGATCGCTGGTGCTAAAAATGTACATAAATTAATGCTTTTGTTTCAATGCAACAAGATAATGGGCAAGGATGGTTTGACTTGGACTTTGTTCTCAAGAATTAAGAAATTAATTAAGATATGGTCCGGAAATTTGCATTGACGACAACGTCAAGAGAGCCACAAGGAGCACGCAATTTTTCCCTTTTTATAACCCATTTGAAACGCATGTAAATGAATTATTAAAACATTTCAAAAATCAAGCTCGTCTCATCTACTCCTACGATCCATGTCAGTGGATCCCAGCGATGAAACCCTTGGTTGAAAAATATATTCTTTTTTTTTTTTAATGGAAGCCAAGACCTTCTGCCTGTTTTTGCATTCACTACCATGTTTAAACAGGTTGGTAATGATTTTTAAAATATTTTTTATTTAAAAATATATTAAAATAATATTTTTTATTTTTAAAATTTATTTTTAATATCAATATATCAAATATCTAAAAATAAAAAAAAAATATTTATTTAAAATTAAAAAAATAAATAACTTTTCAAATATAAAAACAAACACGTAGCAGCAAAATTCCTCGCAAAATTGAACTTCCCAAAATTCTACCTGCGCATGCGTGTCAAGCAATATCTCGATTTAATAGCTTAGTAGATAAGATATTATAATATAATTTATATTATTTTTTAATATTATTTTAAATAAAAGTTTTTTAAACTTGAAAATTTAATTTTTATCAAATAAATATAAATAATAAAATTTAAATTTATAACTATTTAATGATTAAAATTTTAAAAGAATCACGTCTTTAAATTATCAAGATGAAAGAGCGTGTTTGACAGTATAGTAGTGGTTGCTTTTCAAATAGTTTTTCGTATTAAAATACATGTCAATGATGTTTTTTTATTTTTTTAAAATTATTTTTAATATCAGCACATTAAAACGATAAAAAAAATACAAATTATATTTAATTTTAACAAAAAAAAATAATTTAAAATTTAATGAAATGCAGTTATAAACACAATGACAAACGGTGTAGATGTATATTATTCTCTCGCGATAGTACTCTTAAAATCTTTGTCCTCGTGACCATGCATCTGTAGTCAAAAGTACAATTTACAGCTCCAAGCCTCCATGTTCATCATATAACAATATTGTTTACAATACCTTCAATAATCAGTACTAGTAAAGCTCTGGAGATTAGCGTCAAAATGATGCTGCCTGGCATGAGTTCATGGATATTGTGGCCAATCTTCTTGCAAATATATCTACTCGTTTCCTTTTCCTTCCCGGTATATGGAGGAAATGAGACCGACAGACTCTCCCTGCTAGCTTTTAAAGCTCGAATAACCGGCGACCCCCTTGGTAAGCTAAGCTCGTGGAATGAATCCTCACACTTCTGCCAGTGGTCAGGTGTTACCTGTGGACGCCGCCATCAAAGGGTTGTGGAGCTTGACCTACGCTCTTACCAGCTAGTGGGTAGCCTATCTCCCCACATAGGCAACTTGAGTTTCCTCAGGATATTAAACTTGGCAAATAATAGCTTAAGCCTTTATATCCCTCAGGAGTTAGGTCGTTTGTTTCGGCTGGAGGAGTTGGTTCTCATGAACAACACGTTCGATGGTGGAATCCCTGTCAACATCTCGCGTTGTGCAAACCTCCGAATCCTCGTGTTAACTAGAGGCAATTTGACAGGCAAACTTCCTGCAGAACTTGGGTTATTATCAAAGTTGCAGGTACTGACTTTTGATCTCAATAATTTTGTTGGCGAGATACCATATTCTTTTGGAAATCTGTCAGCTATGAATGCAATTTATGGGTCCATAAATAATTTGGAAGGAAGTGTTCCGAATGTTTTGGGACAATTGAAACGATTGAAAATACTCTCGCTTGGTGTAAATAATCTGTCTGGTATGATTCCTCCTTCTATATTCAATCTCTCTTCTCTTACTCTACTATCTTTCCCAGTTAACCAGCTTTATGGGAGTCTTCCTCGTACCTTAGGCCTAACTCTTCCAAACCTTCAAAGGTTCAATATCTACACTAACCAATTCGGTGGGCTAATTCCTGCAACTTTCTCTAATGCTTCAAATCTCCTTTTTTTTGACATTGGAAAAAACAACTTCAATGGAAAAGTTCCACCATTGTCAAGCTCACGTGATTTGCGAGTTTTGCGTGTTGGATATAATAATCTGGGAAAAGGTGAAAACAATGACTTGAATTTTGTCTATCCTTTAGCAAATAACATGACTAGTTTGGAGGCTTTGTATACAAGTGATAACAATTTTGGAGGGGTGCTTCCTGAAATAGTAAGCAACTTCTCCACAAAGCTTACGAGGATGACATTTGCGAGGAATCAAATCCGTGGGAGCATTCCAGCCGAAATTGGAAACCTCGTCAACTTGGTGGTTTTAGGGTTGGAAACAAATCAATTGACTGGCATGATACCAAGTTCTATGGGGAAACTACAGAAGCTGGGTGCTCTATTTCTTAATGGAAACAAAATATCTGGGATGATCCCATCTTCAATGGGGAATATGACTTCTTTAGAGAGTGTTAGCATGGGACTCAATAATTTAGAGGGAAGCATTCCACCAAGTCTGGGAAATTGGCAGAAGTTATTGTCCTTGGATCTCTCGCAAAATAATTTGAGTGGCCCCATTCCAAAAGAACTAGTTAGTATCCGATCCTTATCAATTTTCTTAGTACTATCGGAGAATGAGCTGACAGGATCTCTTCCGATAGAAATGGAGAAGTTGGTGCAACTTGGATATCTGGACGTTTCTAAAAACAGGCTTTCTGGAGAAATTCCGAAAAGTCTTGGTAGTTGTGTGAGTTTGGAAGGTTTGCATTTGGAGGAAAACTTTTTGCAAGGGCCAATCCCTAACACATTGAGTTCTTTGAGAGCAATTCAAGAACTTAATCTCTCCTACAACAACCTGACAGGCCAAATTCCTGAGTTCTTGGAGGACTTTAAGTTATTGGAGAGTCTGGATCTGTCTTTTAATGACTTTGAAGGTGAGGTGCCAGTCCAAGGAGCCTTTCAGAATACAAGTGCAATTTCTATTTTCGGAAACAAGAAGCTTTGTGGAGGAATACCCCAGTTAAATCTGACCAGATGCCCATCCAGTGAGCCAACGAATTCGAAATCTCCGACCAAGCTGATATGGATAATCGGAAGTGTTTGTGGCTTTCTGGGAGTGATCTTGATCGTCTCTTTCTTGCTTTTCTATTGCTTCAGAAAGAAGAAAGATAAGCCTGCTGCTTCTCAACCTTCTTTGGAGACCTCATTTCCTAGAGTAGCCTATGAAGATCTCCTCGGGGCAACTGATGGGTTCTCTTCAGCAAATTTAATTGGTGAAGGTAGTTTTGGGTCTGTCTTCAAAGGAATTCTTGGACCAGATAACATAATCGTTGCAGTGAAAGTTCTCAACCTTCTACGTAAAGGAGCCTCCAAAAGTTTTATGGCAGAATGTGAAGCTTTGAAGAACATCAGGCATCGGAATCTTGTCAGGTTATTGACTACATGTTCGAGCATTGATTTCCAAGGTAATGATTTCAAAGCTCTAGTTTACGAGTTCATGGTCAATGGAAGTCTAGAAGAGTGGTTGCATCCAGTTCAAACATCAGACGAGGCAAGCGAGCTAAAAGCTTTGGATCTCAGGCATAGGTTAAACATTGCAATTCATGTGGCTAGCGCACTGAACTATTTGCATCACGATTGTCAAATGCCTATCATTCATTGCGATTTGAAGCCAAGCAATATTCTTCTAGACACTAACATGACTGCTCGTGTTGGAGACTTTGGATTAGCGAGGTTCCATTCGGAATCTTCAAATCAAACTAGCTCTGTTGGTTTGAAAGGCACCATCGGCTACGCAGCCCCAGGTAACACTCATGGTTTTTCATTATTTACTGGTTGTGAAATTTCTTTCCGTCGTGATGGATTTAGGATGTTAAGAAATGCCCCGTGTTTTGAATCTTTGTTCTAGTCTTCAAGGTCATAAATAACTTTGTACACAACCATGTATATAAATCGCAGAATATGGTATCGGAGGCAAGGTGTCCACTTACGGTGATGTGTACAGCTATGGCATCCTATTGCTGGAGATGTTTACAGGAAAGAGGCCTGTAGATGGCATGTTCAAAGATGGGCTGAACCTTCACAGCTATGCTAAAATGGCTCTGCCAAACCGCATTGTCGAAGTCGTGGATCCGTTACTTGTGAGAGAAATCCGAAGTGTCAATTCCTCTGACGAAATGGACCTCTACCATATTGGACCTCATGAAATATTTGCATGTTTGATGACAATTATCAAGATGGGAGTTGCTTGTTCAGTAGAACTTCCAGGAGAGAGGATGGACATTGGCGATGTTGTGGCTGAACTGAATCGAATCAAAGACACTCTTCTTGGAACTAGGATGCATAGACAAACATGAAAGCATTTTCTTAACAGAAGGTACAGAGCTCAGCCATTATATTAATTACTCAGGCCAGGATTATACATGGCAATAAAGATCGATCAATTAATTGTATTCCATGCGAACTAATCATCTCTTGTGTGCTGCAGGTGCCTGTGGTGATCAAAATGGAAATGAAAATCAGTCCAAGAGGGTGTGAAGATGTTTATATCAATCCTTCGTTTTTTGTTTGGTTGTGTGGCAAAGGTGTCTCCGAAACTGATCTTCACTTTGGATGGACCTTATTCCAGTTTACTATGATATTTGAATCTAGGCACTCTTGCTCTCTCAACTTTAGCCTTATTCCAGTTTAATTATAATGTAACGTGCAAGCTTATCCTTTCCATGAGCACCTTCTGTATTATAATTCATTAGACAATGAACTCTCTTTTCTAGGCCATCTCTGATCATGAATCAACAATTCTAAGGCTATGGTCCAATCTCATCTTTTCTTTTATCCTAAGTTTTCTGTCCTTAATTTGATATTTGTTCTTGCAAGTCCAATTTCACAACACATTACCTTGCCCAAAATTTAATTAAGATTCACATAACATTATTCTTGCTTTCGATTTTCCCACCGAAAGCAACGGCCCGATTTGATTCCAAAGAGTGCTCGCCATGGATCGAAGGAATATATATTATGTTTCCATTGTCAAACGTGGAAGGGTGAGCACGACCATCAAGAGTGACGTTCCTTAAGTAGCAGAGTTGGTATCTTACGTTCGAATCCTCTAGTCCTCACGTCATGAATAGTTTCTCATAACTATCAAGATTGTAAGAAAGTAAAACATTTGTCAATCCTTAATCTGCAATTCTGCACCGAACAGATCGGAGACTCTGAGAAGTTGACGAGGTCGTGAGCTCTAGAGACGAAAGATACTTATAGCAATGCTTCTGCGTTGGGATTGCATGGATCTTGGGCATTTCCGTAGGTGCTGCTCTTGTTTTTCTGGGCTTAGGCTCCTGTTAGATATATAAGGATGGACAAATATAATGAGATTTTTTGAATATAATCCAAGAACAAATTCATGAGAGCTAAAATCTAAAATGAATAATATCATATCAATATAAAGATAAGTGGTGACCATACCTTTCACAAAAATCTATAGATTTTAATAGTGTTTTGCATTTTTTGTGTCCTTTAATGTTATGAGATGTTTTTTAATTTTTATATTATTAAAAAAACTAAATCAAGGTTCACAATGGTTTTTGTTTTTAATTTTATATTTTTAAACCAATTTAAAAATGTTTTAGGATAAGATATTAGTTTCTAGAGGTGTTTTTTAATTAAAATAAATTAAAAAATAATTTCTAATTATCAAAAATCTGGGTTTGTAAATAATGCATTCTCTACTCTAATTTTTTTTTTAAAAAAAACCACAATAAAAACAAATGATATATCATTCACTCTTGTTCAAACAAATAAAAAAATAAAAAGTCTACGTGCACGGCCCTTATTTTGTTGGACTGGGCGCATGGGTCCCATCACTTTAGCCCAAATACCTAGCCTTTTCTATGGTATTTTTTTTTAGATTTTGTTTTCCTTTTAAATGCACTAAAAAAAAACATGCTGCAATGATGTTTAAATTATTTTTCAATTTTATCATAGTTCTTATATAATATTTTATATTTTTTATGAGAATGTTTACAATTTATTTTTCAATTATTATGCACCTTATATGCAAAAATGAAAAAAAGTTGCTCATGAATATTTAATGAAAATAATTTTTTTATTCTTTATTTTTCTTGATTGATTTATAACATGATTTGATCATATTTATTAATTTTCCCTTCAATCACATACAAAAATATGGAGACATTATTTTATAAATTTTTTATATATATCATAATGGGTTTTTATTTAAAAAACATTGCTTGCAATAAAAAAAAAACATGTTTTCATTATAACAACTGAGAGATACATCAAAAGGAAAATAAATTCTAGATTAAAAACATATATTTCTCCTTAATAATTTTGTTCATTATCTTTTATACAAATGTTTCTTTTTATAATCATTTAATTAGATAAAAAATAAATTTGAAAAGGTAATGTTATCAAACCCGATAAGAATCATGACCTAGATCATCATAGGTTGAGTTAATTTACCCGCTTTAATTTTTATTTATCCAAAAAAATATTATTTTAAATTTTTTATAAGAAAAATATTAAATTAGTCTCTTTTTATTTTATTATTTTTTAATAAATAAATAAATAAAGTTTTGATTGAGATATAATAACGGTTACATCCGTTAGGCTGGCTGGGCCGCGCTAGTCAACTCCTAACCATTTTTCTTTGAAACTCAACCTTGTCCATGAAGCATGTTTGGGAACGCGGTGCAAACCGCGTTCCCAATAAATTTGATTTTTTTTAATTTTTTGCTAAAATTTAATGCGGTTTGTATTTTTTGGATCGTTTTGATGTGCTGATATCAAAAATGATTTTTAAAAAATAAAAAAAAACATCATTGATATACATTTTAGCACGAAAAGTTATTTAAAAAATAACCATTATTACATTGCCAAACACGCTCGAAAAAGGTCGACAAGTTGAACCAATGGGTGTGGCTGAGTTCAATAATAAGAAAAATAGAGTAGAAATTAATACATAAAAAACAGTTTTATGGCTATGAAATTAAATATAAAAAGATTAATAACATATGATGTGATGTGATGTGATCAAATATCTTAAGATGCAGTATTCACTCAACTTACATACTCAACCTAATGTAGCAAGCCAATGTATGAATCTCATGATCGCATTTAATGTAGCGAACCTTTTGTGAACTACAATACACAACCTTTTCTAGTCCAGGCTTAAAAGTATCTCGCAATATATTTATTAAAAAAAACAAAAACAAATACAGGCTTAAAAGTATTTTACAAATTATCATAATAAAAAAAATTAAAAATTAGCATAGCTTGAAAAATCATGCTACTTCTAACAACGCAATGCATTATTTGTGCTTATTTTAGTAGCTATCAATTGAATTAAAGTATTAAAAATAGCATGCCCTGGTAATATCATGTTTGAAAATATAATTTCGGTTGTTTTTTAAAATATTTTTTATTTAGAAATATAATAAAATATTATTTTTATTTATTTTTTAAAAATTAATTTTAATATCAGTAAATCAAAATGATTTAAAAACACTAAAAATATTAATTTGAAGTAAAGAAAAAAAATTAATTTTTTTTAAATACTTTTTAAATATAAAAATAAACAAATTTTAAATTGCGCTATTTTAATAGCCTAACTATTCAAATTATGTTATTTTCCTGAAGTATTTTTAAGTGTGCTGTTTTATTAATTATTTTTATTAATTGTGCTATTTAAAAAAAAATCCATTAACAATCAATTCAAGCATGGCTTTTCCAAAAGAAACAAATAATTTTGTATGTCATTTCGGTTAAAATATGTTTTTTATTTTTTTTTAATTTTAAATTAATTATTTTTATGTTTTGAATTGTTTCACTATATTAATATAAAAATAAATTTTTAAATAAAAATTACTTTAAAAAAACAGAATTTACTGTCTGATCAGTTGAACCTAACACCTGACATGATTGAACAAGAAGCTACTTTTAAGTTTTAACCAACACAGGGTGGGAGCTTGATTAATAACTGATCAAATCAAACAGTGATCTATCTCACCGACAAGACACAACATCTAGCACGAACCAGAGGATATGATGATATTAGCTGTCTTTTTCCATCGTGTATTACAACATGAAAGGCCCTTTTGGTCATTTACTCGTATCCAGATGGACCATACCAAATAGGTGTACCAACTATGGACCAAATTATTTGTTCATGTCCCGTGCCTCTGGAAATGGCATTGACAATTGCTCGCCAGATCCCCCATGGTTGGTGGGTTAGCTCCATCCCAAATAGGGAGCTCTTTTTCGTGTACAGGAGTTGTTTTATATATATATATATATATATATATATATATATATATATATATAATGTATCTCGATTAATTCTTGAAATTTTAAAATTAATAATTATATAAACTTTTTATAGCTCTGAAGTTTATAATAATTAAACTGATAATTTTTATAAAATAAATTTAAAATTTGACTAGAGATTGTATTTTTAGTATTCATATAAAAGATGTTTTTATTTGAATACCAGTGGTCAAGTGGGTGATGAATTACTTGAATTTTATATTTTGTTGATAAAAATATTGTTTTCAAAATATTTGAAGCTTTTTAATATTTTTTTATGGTTTTAATTTACTAATATAAAATAAATAATATATTTTTAAATAAAAACTATTTTTAAAAAACAACTATTATCATAATATTAAATATATTATCAATCATTTATCATCAGCAAATGACAATTATAGTATATGAAAAAGGCAATTATAGTAGATGGAGACATTTCAAGAATCAAGGGACTTTTTGTTCTCTTAGATTTTTTGTCGAATTATGAGATTGGGTGGTCAAATCTCTCCTGGACTCTTATATTTTTATGATAAAAGAGAAAAAAAAAAAAAAGAGTGAAGGTAGATGACTTGAGTGAGAGGATACGAATTTCTTATTAAGAGCGTGCTCCTAGTTTTTAATCATAATTTTTTTATATAAAAAAAATAAAATTAAGAAGATGGTGTGTTTAAAAATCAGTGCATGAATAATAATAAATATTCAATAAAAAAAAGTTGATAGTAAATTTTCAATAGAAATAATAAAATTCGAAGTAGTCATCGTTTGGTTATTAAAATTTTAATATTATATTAAAAAAATTATTTTAATTTAAAAATTTAAACTGTAATGTAAGATTTCATAATATAATTTATAGTTTTTTCATGAGTAAACCAATTGCTCAAATGCTTCATATATATATTGATTTATATATATATATATATATATATATCTATTTTCATGTTCTTATATGATCATGTTTTGATTGAATTGTGGATTAATTTTAGTAATATAAATATTATATTTATTATTTATTGATTAATATAACTATAAAAAAAATCATTCATTTAAATTGTTCTGGATCAGTATTAATGAAATTCAAGTTAAATTGTTATCCTTAATATAATATAAGATTAGATTAACGCATGAGAAAGCAAAAGTCAAGCATTTACAAACAAAACTATATAATCTCCCCACGTCTGACCAATCAAAAACAGTTGGTCAAGATACTACCCTACACTCCATAAACAGTGTTATGCTGGATGTTGACCGGCGCTGTATTGTGGGCTGTTCAAGATTTTTTAAGCATACCAAAGGACTACAACAATATTTATAAAACAAAAAAGAAAAATCTGATACTATAATCATTAATTTGATTAGATTCAATACGACTTAGTACTATAATTTAATAATAGATAAACTATAAAACAAAATATATTTCATAATAATCAACCAAAACAAATAAACCATTAATATTATATCTAGAACACAAAAAAATAAAATTCGTTGGAAACTCACCACCATTACATTGTGGACATCACTCGCCAAATAAAAAAAACTACAAGCCAAACTTGATTGAAAAATTATAGATAACAATGTTAGAAGAAGTTGCATGCTTGTTAGAGCAACTACCCTAAACAAGAAATCCAACAAAACAAATTAAAGTGAGCATTCATCTATATTAAATAAATCGATTCAATTTAGTTCAGTAATAAAATTTAATTTTAAACAAATATAATAAAAAAAACAAATAAAAAGATAGCAGGTAACAAATTAAATAAAAAATTGATAAAACCAATATCATAAAAAGCATGAAAAAAAAAACTAATTTCCAACTGAATAAATATTAAAGAATAAAAAAAATTATTAACTTCAAAAAATGATTTTAAAAAAAAGATATCCCAGAAAAACCTTATGAAGTTAGGATAATTTTCAAAGTATGTAACATATGAAATTTTAATAACGGCTCAACGAAGGTCAAATCCAAACCCATATAATGTTGAAGAATTAAAATCAAATTCTAGAAAGTACTTTCCTCCTTGCTAGACTTGCAAGAGCGGGTGGGTAAAAAAATTCTAATTTTAAAAGTTTTGTAACAGAAAAATATAATAATAAAAAATAAAGATTAAATTTACCAAGTAAAAACTAAAGAAAGATAAAATCATATAAAAAATATAATTTTAAAATGTATCTCTACTAAGAAAAATAACAATTAAAAAAATCAATAATTTAACATCACAATTGCCATCCACGGCACTGTCTCTGTGTGTACAGTGTTTTTCCGAACTCTTTTAATTTATTTATTTAAAAAAAAAAATGTGACAGCTAATGCCTCCAATGTTTCCTCACCAAAAACAAATATTTAGGACATTTATTTTGGTAAATAAGATAATAAAGAGGAAAACGTTAACTTGTCCTCACCACACACATTTCCCTCGGCCTTGTCAATAAAGACGACACTCATTTTACCTTCTCCCCTGGAAACGCACGTTAAGACAACTATTTTGCTTTATGTTTACGTTAAGACAAAATTATTTTATTTATTTTAAAAAATCACTCAAACCAACATCATTTTTGCATAATGTTGAAAGACAGCTTGGCCAGTGGGTTGATTCATCTGGAACTGAAATTAGATTGGGTTGAAAAAAAAAATAGTGTGATTTGGTTGACCCAATAAAATGATCCAGTGACTTGGTTGACCCGGCAAAATCAAGTTGCAATCTGTTGTTTTTTTGCTCTTTTTTTACTAAAAAAATATTGTTTTAATTAAAAAAAATTAATTCGAGTGACTCGGTCAAAACCTAGAATCTAGATCTTAAACCAGATCAGATAAAAACTATGCGTTTTTGTTTTAAAAGAAAATCGAGTTTACTTCCAAACGTTAAATTGGTATGCTCACCTGACAACTTTGATATTATTATAACTATGCATAAAATACCATCATATGACAAGCTGACTGTTTTTATAGCATACATAAACACATAAACAAATGATATTATGAGCGTGGTTATATAAAGTTAAAATTCCAAATATTCTCAAAGAATGAAATCATAAAATATAGAGGAAAAAGTTACATAGGCTCGTCATTAATTATTATTAACAAAAACTAAAAACTAAAAGCGTGTTAGTTAGATAATATAAAAATAATTTAAAAATATATTAAAGTAATATTTTTTTAAAATTTTAAATTTTTTAAAATTAACGCTTTCAATACAATAACAAACATCTTTTAAATAAGAAGGGGAATTCATTTTGCTTTTTTTTTTTAATTTTTTAAAAATAATGTCGTTTAACATTAGATTTTTTATTTATTTTAATCTTATAATCTAAGTTGCGAATTTAATGGATTAACTCGGATCTTTTTATCATGTTTTTTTTTATTAATTTTTTTTTTACAATTTTATCATTCAATAATTGATTGATTTAGAATTAGACTTCATTTTTTTTCGGTTTGCTTTTTATAAAGTTATCATGGTCTCGTTACTTGAGTTGCAAGTTTGGTGATTTAACTCGAGTTAACTTGAATCATTTTCTTTTCAATTTCATCAATAAACATTAAGTTAAATGGGGATTGAGTTTCGTAATTTTTTTTTATATGCTTTTTATAAAGTTATTATGATCTTGTGACCTGGGTTATGGATTTGAAAGGTTTACCTAGTTGACTTGGGTCAATCCAAAAAGTTTCCATCTTGGTATTAAATAAAAAGATGTCATGAAATTTTTTTTGATCAAATTATATTTTTAACGGTTGTTTAAGTTATCTTTGGACCAATTAAATTAACTTCACATGATTTAAATATTTTTCCTACTAGAAAACATGTTGGCAACACTTGATTTTTTTTTGGTTACATTAAAAAGAATGATTTGACCTACAGTGCATTGCTAACTAGCAATATAGTTTATATACTATTTAACTAGAAGTAATTAATTTTTGGTATCATTCAATATTTTTATAACAAAATGTAAAAGATGATGCTTTTACATTTCATAAATTACTAGTCATTTCAGTATTTTTTTTTTCAATCTCATCTTTTAATATTTATTTTGTTGTAAATTAGACTTCATGATTTATTTTAATTTGTTTTTCATGAGTTACCTCAACCTCGTGAATCGAGTTAAGGGTTGGTAAGTTAACTTTAGTTATTTTTTTTCAGTTTCATCATTCAACATTGAGTTGATTGAGATTTATGCTTCGTAATTTATTTTGATTTGTTTTCTATTAAGTTATTTTAATCTCATGACTCGAGTTGTGGGTTTAGCATGCTAGCCTTGATTGATTTAGGTTATTTTTGTAGTTTATTTTCTATAATATTATCTTGATCTTATGATTGGAGTTTTTCATTATTCTAGTCATTTTTTTAATTTATTTTTTTCTTTATTTTCATCCTTTTCAATATTGTATTGATTTGAAATTATAATTTATAATTTATTTCAATTTATTTTTTATGAGATCATTATTAATGTAGTTTGTGACTCGCATACATATGTTGAAGTGGAGTGCACCAAGCAAAGTGGAATGGAACGATAACATCTGTATTTTAGGGAAAAATTGTTGCCATAGATGATTAATAGGTTAGGGGGGGCGACGGCAACGCTTTCGTGGTACAATAAATTGGTATTATAGAATAATTATTAATATTCATTGGATGGCTAGGATTCCTTGGGCACTCTAGGGACTGCTATAAATGTTTATTTATTTTGATATAGTAAAAATAAAAATTTCTCGCTTTTTTGGATATAAATATATTACCGAATAACGTTAAATATTATATTTTTTTTGGTTTCTCTTCTATTATAATATTCATCTATAATTGCCGTAAGTTTTTCACAACAACTATCATGGTCTGATGACCAGGGTTGTCGATATGGTAACTTAACATTGGCTAGCACGAGTTAATCCAATATGTTCTCAATTTTTTTTTTTTAAATATTATTTTAAATTTTTTAAATTAAACTATATTTTTACTAATCATCTAAGTTATTTTTGAATTCATCAAATCGATTGAGTTATAACACATCAATCTCCACACAATTATTTTTTTCCTAGTGTAATTTTTTTAAAAGCAATGCTTGGATATGTTTTTTAATGTTTTAAAAAGTTGATTAAATCCACAACATAATGCGAACCAGATATCTAACCTTAAAGCTATAGCTGCAGGGAGTGTCACGAGGTGGCTTGGTGTTAGCGAGTGGGTTTGTAATTTTATGACGTTTAAAAACTAATTAGCGATATTTTAATAGTTATTTCTTGAAATCTACTTTAAACAAATAGAAAAAATACAACTAAAAAATAAATTTTATATGAATAAATTTTTATTATTTTTAATTGGTCATATATTTTTTAAAAAAAATCTAAAAAATAACTAATATAACACCATGAAATTTTCAAAGGTTGAGAGGCTTTGCAATTTGATTCGACATCTAACTTCGAAAACTTCAAGGATTATCTGCCTGTTTGTTTCTGCGTTTCAAAAGCGCTTTTAAAAAAATTTGAAAATTTTTTATTTTTTTATTAACTTCAAATTAATATGTTTTTAGTGTTTTCAAATCATTTTGATATGCTGATGTCAAAAATGATTTTTAAAAATTCAAAAAATATCATTAACATGTATTTTGGCACAAAAAACTATTTGAAAAGCAACCACAACCACACTGCCAAAGAAGCTCTATCGCCGTAAGTAGGAACAAGTAACAACTGCTAGTAGGAGACAGGCGTAGACTCTAAGATATCGAAGACAAAAGAAAAATAACCAGAAAAGATAAGATAGATGCGATTAATTTATTTACTATTTTTCACTTATTGACAGCTTTTTAACAGCTGTGGACACTGGACAGGCAGTGTTTCGAACTAGCTTGTTTGTGTCGGATTTAAAGTAAAGTGGTAGTTTGTTTTTGAATTTTAAAAATATTTTTAAAAGAATTTAAAATATTTTTATTTATTTTTATGTTTTAAAATTGTTTTTTAAAAAAATTAATTGTTTTTTAATTGTTTTATTAATTTTAAATTTATATATTTTTTGTTTTTCAAATCATTTTAATGTATTTATATTAAAAATAATTTTTAAAAAATTAAAAAATATAATTAATATATATTTTAACATGAAAAATTATTTAAAAAATAATTATAATTATATTACCAAACGAGCAAAGCTGTTGGAGGTTTTTGATATTGCAATTGTAATTGTTTTTTATTTTAATTATATTTATTTATTTTTTAAATCAAAGCATGCCAAAAGATCATCAGGGCGAGCTAATCGGTAGAAAACACTGATTATTTTCAGTTTGGATTTTTTTTATAAAAAATATTAAATCAAATTAAAAAAAAAATTAAAACCATTCCTCAGTTTAGGTTCGTTATTTTAATTTCAGTTAAAAACAAAAAAACCTAAAAAAAAGAAAAGAAGCACTGTTCATCCATCCTCTCTACAGCGCCGGCCACAACAGCCATTCTTCCAAAAACCCATTGTCCAGCAGCCACACAAGCCAACCTCGTCTCCGCCAAATCCTCACCGTCCCTAGCCTTCCTCCTTTTTTTTTCCATCGCAATTATCAACCACACCCATAGCCAACTTCATCACCCAGAGAATTAATTCCCGTCTTCATCGTCCTCCTCCTATGAAAAATTGTAAACCCACACCACTATCTCCGTCATCTCCTCCACATCATCCATACCGTGGTTCGCCTAGTTAAAGCATCCACCCCATTTTCTTTCAAAAGTAGAGACAACCTCCCTTCATCTTCAGATTGAAGAATGAAGATTGAAAGGTTGGGTGTGGCGCGGGGGAGGGCTGATGATTTGCTAATATCTGGAGGATGGAGATGAAGATTGAAGAATAATTGAAACCTTGGAAGCTTGGGTGTGGCGCGTGGAAGCTTGGGAGTGGGAGGGGGCGGCTGGAATGCTAGGGACGAGATATAGGTTTTAGACAGCAATTTTTTTTTTTTTAATTTAGAGTACCTATATTTTTTTTTATTTGAACCGGTTCATTTTAATTTGGATATTATAGTTTTAATTTTATAAAACTAAAACTAAATTAAATTAATTTTTTTTTAATTTTTCTAATCAGTTTAATTATTCCTTTTTAATAATTTGATTTTTTTAGTTATTTTTTATATTTTAAATTAATTAATTTTTTAATTTTTTACTCTAGAAAAAAAAAGGTACAGTGCATATCATGATAATACTAATAATAATAAAAATTATATATTTATTAATAATAATATTGATGATAATAGTTTTAATAATTATGACAATAATAATAATAATAATGTTAATAATAATAGTTATAATAATAATAATAATAATTTATCATTCAATGCTAAATATGTTAGGAGTTAAGTTTCATAGCTCTTCAATATATAATATTTTGAATTTAATATATAGAGTTACTGGTTTGAAAAATTTATATGACTTGATATTTATTTTTATTTTTTATCTTATTTTTTATTTTTAATTATATTATTTAATATTATTATTTTTAAATAATAAATAATCATTCAGATTTTTTTATATATTTTATTGAAAACCTACACTAGATAAAGGTAAAGATCCAAGATAAGAAATTAAAAATTTATCTTTAATTTATAGCGTTGTAAAAAAACATTTTCATGCTTTTGATATTTATTTTATATTTAAAAAAATATAATTTTACCAGTGAAACACGGATAAATAAACTGGTTTATATCATCGTTGGCGTTTTCCCTTTTTTGTTTTATAGATTTTTGTCAACACGCCATTAATAATAATGTTTATTTAAATAAATTGAATAATAATAATATAGCATAACAGTTGATGTGAATAATCTCAATGTGGCATGGTAATCTCTGTACATCAAAGGCGATTCAACAGCGAGAAAATATCTTAATAACAACATCATTCTTCCCTTCTATAATTTACAAAAACAAATAATGGTAACCAGCTAGCTGTCTTCCCAAAAATCTACAAGAAACTGCGTGACATGGAAGAGAGCATTGGTCCCTTTGACACGGACACAGCAGTATCTATAGCCTATACCGCGACTGCGCGTGCGTCATCTCCTTCTCCTCCCTCTCCCCAGAGACGAAGGACCAGCCCCTTTCATAGCTCAGAAGCAACAGAACAGGACAACCTTTTCTTATAATTTTTCACTCTTTCTCTGATACGAAACATTGTCAGTCCCTCTCTCACTCCCTCGAGCTTCATTTTCTTGGTCTCTGCGCATAATCCAATCTCTCACATGATCCTCTCTTTCATTCACGTCTTTTCATTTTTTATTCTCCGTCATCAACATCTTTCATTCACTGATCTTCCCCTTTCTTTGTTCAAGACAATCACCTGTTGTTTACTTTAAGACATGTAGATATAATATAATTCTATTACTACTATTGAGTAACGGAATAGTACAGGTAGGCCAAACTACTTTTTTTCTCTTCTCTTTCTAGTTTCTACAGTCTACAGGGTTTTCTTGGTTGTCTTCTCTTGCTTTCTCCTGTCCTTTTCACTCCTTCCCATTACATCATTGCAGGGCGTTTTGGTTTTTTGCTCACTTGGTGTTCTATTGCTGTTTTGGGGTAACTTAACTTGGTTAGCTACATTGCATTGTTTTGTTGGAAAGAAGGGGTTTTTTCACATGGGTTTGCCAGATAGATGGTATTTGAGATTTGGGTGTGTTTGGTTTTGAAAGAGAGCGATTTTTGGTTTCTTGGAGAGATGAATGAAACAGCAGGGACATGTTTAGCGATAACAGAGAAAAAGGCTCATAGGCCTGGTGGCTGTGTTGGTATTTTCTTTCAGTTATTTGATTGGAATAGGAGGTTTGCAAAGAAAAAGCTCTTCTCCAGGAAATTGCTTCCAGCAGGTCAGTCCATTTATCTCAAAACCAAAAATACCCATTTGACCAAGAATGCTTAAAATTTGATTGCTCTTGTTGTTTAATGCCTGTGTTGCTGCTGCTGCTCAGCTCGTGCAAAACAGCCATCAAAGAAGTTTGGAGGGGATGAGAAGAGGCCCAAAACAAAGCTCCACCTGGTACGCACTTTGGTTTCCAAAGTTGGATCTTGATTTTCGTAGATGTTTTTGAGGGACATTTACTTTTATCTAACTAAAGAAAGATTTAACTTTGTGACTGAGCTTAAGTTTTTATTTTGTACTTTATTGAGGGTTCTTGTCTGTGCTTTAAATGTAGATTGCTGATGAGAATAAAGGGGGTTTTCCAAATGTAAAGAAAAATGAAAATTGTAATGGTGATATGGTAGTGCAAAAGCATGAAATGAGAGCTCCTGGTTTGGTTGCTAGGCTGATGGGCCTTGATTCTTTGCCAGCTGCTCATCGAGATAAGCACAAGAAAGTTTCAAATTCTGTTGATTGTGATGTTACAGAAGGGAAATCTGTTAACAAATGCCACAGTGGATCTGATAGGGATGGTTTGAATATGGTGAAAGGGAGCGAAAAGGTTGAATCTAGGCCTCAAAAGCTTCAAAAGACAGGACAGTTTGAGAGACGAGCAGTGACTAGGTTTGGAGCTGAGGCCTTGCAAATGAAGGGTGTTTTGTCAAGGTCTAGAAAGCATTATCATCCAAAGCTTGCACCACCAGTTAAGAGTCCGAGGATTTCCTCTTCCAAGAATGCATCTAGGACGTCTAGGTTGATTGATGCTGCTACTAGAATTTTGGAACCTGGGTTGCAAGCTACCAATAGGGCAAAAAGTGCTCTTACTTATTCAAGTTCTATGAATTATTGTCCCAGGGATGAAGTGTTGGCAGAGGAGATTGGAATTATGTTACCAAACATTGTGAAACAACAAGATATTGAAGATTGTAACGAGGGTGCAGGTAAATCTTTTATAGGGCAAACTTCTTACAAAAATTGTGGTAATTTGTTTCACGAAGTGGATTCTAGACCCAATTTGAAGGAGAAGCAGTTTGTTTGTCCATCCACTGGCTCAAATTATTTGTCCTCCCATGAATCAGAAATGACCAAGCCTAGGCTACCCACATCCACTCCTGATCAAGAAAGAAATGTAATTTATCAGAGACCTTGGGACCAACAGTCCATCGCTGTGAAAAAACAGGATAACACTCGTGTACCAAGTCAAACCATCACAGTTATCAAACCACTGTCTCAAGAAGGTCAATCACAGCGGCAATCGAGAAGCCAGCAGTGCAGACCTCAGCAGCAAGAGTCATCTTTTATTACATTTAAGCAGAGGATCCAGACTCCAAATGAGATATTTGTAAGCAGAAATAGAACTCCAACAAGGGCCAATAATCTGCGAAGCAAGGAAGCTTCATCATCTGCAAATGCTATTAGTGGGTCTACAGATTTTGTTGCTTTGAACAGAAGAATAATCAGTCGTGGCCGGCCAAGGGCATCTACCTTAGCTGATAATTCTATAATTGACAAAGATAGAAAAGTTTGCAGCAGACGAGATGATTCCATGTCACAGCTTAGGAGCCCAGTGCGCAAGAGGAGGACAGTCAGTGTCAATGCTGAAGTTGAAAGCACTGGATTTGCTAATCCAATGTCTACAAGACAAAGGAACATCAAGTCTGATAGTGCGAGTAGAAAAGAGGTTGCATGCAGCTCTCGCTCCATGGACTCTGCATGCATAAAAACTGGATCACTTAATGGAGAATGTAATAAAAATAATTGCTGTAGGGAGGATGATGTCGTATCTTTTGCCTTTAATTCTCCATTGAGGCACAAAAATTTTGTTTCCTTGGGGCTGAAAGAGAGGATTCATCAAATTGATAAGAGCGCTTCTTACCAAAGAAGGAGGCTGGTGTTGGATGAGAATGATGGCAAAACATCTTTGCAGAATAAATTGCCATTGAAAGGAGATGCGCTTAGCACTATTTTAGAGCAAAAACTGAAGGAATTAGCCTCTCAAGAAGAGGATGAATTGATAAGTGGAGGCAGTCACCTGAAGAAATCCACTGCAATGATTCTTCAGGAGCTAATATTTGCTTTAACTGCAGATCAGCCTATGTCTCCGCATGCTCATGTTTTTAATGCAGACAAAACTTGCGAGGTTGGTTTTCAATCTTTTGGCATCGTGATGTCTTTTTTATTAAGCTGTTTATGGTCCAGACATTGTGGTCTTATTTACTTTTGGTTTTTGACTTAACTAAGCATCAATGCTTAAAACCAAAACTATGACAATTTCTTTCCCCCTCTGATATTGGTGCCTACCTTAGCTCTACATATTTGATATTACACTATTTTGAACTGTTTTAGCCTGTACGCCTGCGTAGAGAAAACTGATTCTGGGGCTTCCTTCTATTGGCTGAAATTCTTATACAATTGGCAAAATCAAGACAAACAAAACTGAGAAATTAGTGAAATTGTTTAATGATTGCCTTTTCATTCGAGGGGTTCTCGATGAATAACATCCCATTGCTTGCTGTCTTTGTTTTATAGTTAGAGTTTGGTAGCTTGCCAAATTTGACTTTGCCGATTAGTAGAGTTGCTGTTTGAAATTTGTATACGATACAGCGCATCTTGTTGATAGTAGTTGTCAATGGTTAGATGTAGGGCTGTTGGAGTTGAAACTCTTTTGGTTTTGTCCTCATTTTTCATTTTTCTATTTTCTATTAAACAAAATAAGTCCCTGTATCTATTTGGTCCAATGAAAATGTTGGCCTTTCCTTTCTCCCTCCCTCTCAATTGATTTCAATGAAGATATTGGTTTATAATAGAGATTAGGTTAAAAAAGTGCAGTCCAACTCTCTAGAATCTACATTTTCATAGTCAATGTCATGGTAACTGAAGTCCAGCAACTTTTTGATCATTGAATATCAAGTATCAAATTCCAATAAGTAAAAAATATTTAGTTTTTCCTATTTAGTGTAGGTTTCATTATTTAGAGGGATTTCTTGTTTAGTATGGATTCCTTGTGCAACAAGCAGTAGGGTTCCTATAACCTCTACAAATAGAGGTTAGTAATATAAGAAGTTTGGCTTTCGGCCCTAAGATTATTAGAAGACACTTGTATGAAGAATTGAAGATTTTGTTGGATGGCATTTAAAGCATCTAATTGAGTGGTTATATTGAAGGGTTTTCTTAGGATGATTAATTGAAGGGTTTAATTTATTGAGAAGTTTATTTTCTTGGAAGGGTTTCTTAGAAGTTGTGCTGTTATTTTAATAATGGTGGAAGTTTTTGGATGTAGGAAAATTAGCCGAACCATGTTAAATTTGTTTATGTGCTTGTTTATTTATTCATTTTCTGGGTTTTGCACAACAATGATTAAATATGGGAAACAGGCAGCGGACTGGTGTGGAGAATGTAAGATAAAGAGGTCATTTTTAACTAAGATAGGGTGAGTAGAGCTGGTGATTGAGAGTTGGGTATAAATTAAAATGTACAGAATATGAATAGAAGTTCAACGGTTTGTAGATGCTCATTCCTAACATATGTTACTATTGGATGTGGTGAAGATGGTACATCGTAGGACAAAGCTAATAGAAATGGAGTGAAAGCATTTGTGGGAATTTAATAAGCTTATAGGTAGCACCCAATTGGTGTCGGAAGGCAAAACATGCTTTGATTGAAAGTTTGCAAGGCAAGGGGATGTCTTAAATGGTGTTTTCTATGGCTCACTGAAGTGATCGCCTCAGCAAGCAAATCTTCAAATTAACATAATGCAGTATTTGATGGTCGAAGTTCAAAATAATATGAATGCACTGAGACATTTGAATTTTAGTTATTGGCTGCAATGATAAGCTGCCTTTTTAATTATTTTGAAGCAATGGGGAAGGTTCGCATTGTCAAAGAAGGTAGAGATCTTGTTGGAGTTGAAATGCATTGACAGAGCAGAATACTAGGATTCATGGAACAAATCATAGGTAATGCATTTCAAGGTCATATTGAGGCTAAGAACCCTAAACCTGTATGCTATGATTATAAATGGAATTCATGTTGTGGAACTGGTGAAATTGTTGAAGTAGTTGCAATGTATGTCAATGTTACCAAATTCTATGTTGAACTTCATATTTGGCTTAAGGTTGGCATTATCATGAAATTAACATTTGCCTTTATATGAAGCTAGATTTTCCTTGATGGTGTTTTATGTTCTAGGTTTGTGATTTTTAAAATTAATTTTCTGGTTCATCCCTTACATTTATGCAATGTTTTGTGTTTAATGGACCTTGGTAATTTCTGGACCTTACAAATCTAGCTTGTGTTATTACTCTGCTCAGAAGGAAGGAAAAATTGGGAGGAATTCAGTTGGAATATCACTTGATGGCGATCATCTTAGTCCTGGATCTGTGCTTGAAGCATCTTTCTCGAATGACAGTTGCTTTTCAAGCAGTCTGGATGATAGTTCAGGTAAGAAAGTTGAATTTTATGATAATGCAGAATGAGGAAACTCATGAGCATTCTTTTATGGAACTACTTGGAACCTTGAGTAAGAATTTTCTGAAATAGATAAAAAAAAAAAGTTATGTTTTCATTCACCACTATTTAATCTAATCTTAAATCAAATATTTTGAACTCTTTACATATACAACTTTGGCCTGTGATTCTAGGATTCAGGATGCTGCTAGACTCCATGGAGTACTCCTATGATCAACCACAACCAGTAGTCACTCATGCTGATCTTCTGGATTGCGCAACCTCTTTGATACCAGGGAGAACAGGTAGCAGGATAGCTACTGATCTTCTCAACCATGTTTCTAGGATATTACAGAGCATCAATCTTGCTGGTGGAGGGTTAACTGGAAATCAGTTCACTCATGCAAAGGAGGTTATCTTGAATACTGAACTCTTGTTTGGTAATGCAACTCTATGTAATTCAGATAGAATGAAGAGATTTCTCATCGGTTCCCTTCTGCTTGATGGACATGAAGCTCTTGCTGGTGCCATGTGGAAAAATCTTAATTGCCTTCTTGGTTTTGAAGACAGCAAAGATGGTATTCAACTCAGACGGTTTCTTCTTGATTGTGAGATTGAATGCTTAGATTCAAAATACAGCCGGTACTGTTACTCTGGATTCAAAGCATGGAAAAGAGTACCTTCATGCATGAATGTAGAGATGTTGATTCAAGAGATAGGTGAGGAGGTAAGAAGGTGGTCAGACTTTGCTGGGATGATACCTGATGAGATTATAGATTGGGAAATGAGTCATTCCTTGGGGAAATGGACAGATTTTGAAATTGAAGGATTTGAAACTGGTGCAGAAATCGACCGGGACATCCTTCAGACTTTGGTTGAGGAAATTGTTGTTGACCTTTGGGAGTGGTGCAGGGTGGATTCCTTTTGAGGTGTGGCTAACGTACTGGAATTTGTAGGTGTACTTTGTTCTATTATGATGCCACTACTTAACCTGTGTGTACCATGAGTGGCTTCTTCTTCTCTTTTTTTTCCAAAACGACGGGCGGTGTTAATTTAATAGGGCTCTTAGATGTTGTAGATGGGCAAGTATTTTTCAAATGGAAAAGCAGCTTCAAATGGTCTTCTGCGTAATTTTTCTTAGTAGTTGCTAACTTGCTATCCTGTAAAGTTGATCACTTTGTGAAACCCATGACAAAAAAAGCACCTGTTGTTTATAATTAGGTTTCACACAAAACAACCACTTCTCCTGCGTTCTTCTCAATATCAATTACAGAACGTTATACCGAGACCAAGTTGCTTCATGGTAAAGTCACAGGCATGTCATTTACACCGTCACAAATGCATCTGTTAGAAATTCTCTCTTTTGGATTCAAACCTGAAATGGTATTGGTAGCAGACCTGCTTGTTTTTCATGCAATTGTGTTGTGAATTATATTCATCAATTGCTAGGTTATAAGCAGCAATCATTAGAAAACAAACAGGACATCGAGGCAAAGTTTTCCATTTTATTCAGTGAACTCTCTCTTAGGATGCTTGTTGGCCGTTCCATTAAAGAGTGTCTTCTTCCCCATGGATTCACAGCCAAAAAGGGAAGGAAGAAAGAAAACAAAAGAAGAAACCCAGTTGTTGTGCAAATAATAACAAGCAATTTTATCGTAGAAAGACAAACTATCTCCAGTATTACTTATTATAATCATATGTAAAACATGATTATATCCAGAGCTTTACAATCACAGATCCCTAATCAACAACCAATCAAAGAATACAGCTTACACAAATAGCAGTAGCAGTGATAAAAACTTCATCAAATCAAATCCAACTAGGAAAAGAAAAGAACGAAACCCAATTTAGAGAACAACAAGTCTCACAAGAATTAAGAAACTGCAATAAGATTGATCAAACTCAAAACTGTCTATACCCCAAAACAGTCTTGCCAGTACCAATACCTCTACCTCCTCTGTTTCCTCTATTTTCACCATTAATAGCATTTGCTGCAGCCAAAGACAATCCTTTCAGCTCTTCAACACTTGCATAACTCTTCCTTGCCATTAACAACCCACCATTCCTTTTCTCTCCTGCATTAGCAGACTTACTCCCTCTCGAGTTCGATAAAAGCCCATTATTCATTTTCAGCACATTCTTTGAAGGAGGCGTCAATTCCTGCCGTGGCTTCCGGTTTTCTTTCCTTAAAGTAGCAGAGAAATCAGGCACAGATTGAGCCAAAACAGAGAGCCCTTTTCTTGAATTCCCCAAGTTTTCTTGAAACTTCACTTGTTTCTTTGGCGGGGTTTGTTTAAAATCATTCTCTTCACATTGTTGTTGCCTCAAATTTTCTAGAAACTTCACTTGTTTCTTCGGTGGGGTCTGTCTAATATCGTTCTCTTCGTATTCTTGTTGCCTTAACATCTTCATTCTTAGCTTTGTCTCTCTTAAATCGGCATATGCTCCGTATCTTGGCCCTCTTTCCATGATATAACTCTCTGTAGTCAGCCTTAAAGGCACCGGATGATCGGAATCTGCAGAATTTTGAGAGAGAATTAGAGAGATGGGATCAAGGGCTTGAAAGAGAGATTGCATACTAGGGTTTTGTTGATAGGTTTGATTCAGATAACCGTTAGTATCTGCCATTGTTGATGGGTTTGGTTCTCTGTTTTTTTCTGTTCTTTAATTCTTGGTGGTAGTTTCAAGGTTTTGAGTTGCTTAAAGAGTTTGATTTTGCAACGGTCAAAAAAACAGAGAGACAAAGGGAAACCCTTTTAGGTTTTTGCTATAATAGTTTACTACCACAACGTTATTGTTGAGGTGGGTCCCTTCTGAAAAGGGATTAAAAGTCGTTGAATCACATTGGATTCTACTTCTAGATCTACCGTATGATTCTAGACGATGGTTTTGACTGGTGTTTTGTGGTGGATCAAGAGCCATCCATTTGCGGGATCGAAAACAGGATCATGGGAAAGGTTCATTGAGTTGAAGGATGATGTTATCATTTGATTTTGGGTACAGAATTTTTTTTATTTTTTTTTATCCATTTGCAAGAAAAAAGCAAAAGGGTTTTCTTTTTTTCATTATTTTTTGATTTTTTTTTAATAAAAAAAAGATGTCATCGCCAATGGAAAGAGGCAACTTCAAGACTTTACACATGGCAGGCAGCCTGCAGCCTTGGATGCTGCCGACATATTGGATTACAAATCCACCGGTAATTTAAACAGATGATCCGCTGCAAACCATGATTACAAGAATCAACTCAGTTTGAAGCTCGAGTTGATTAAATAGTTAACTGATCTATTTTTTTTTAAAAAAAATCTCTTTAACTGATGTTTCAAACCCTGAAGAAAAAAACATTAAAGATATTATTTTGAAAAATTAATAAATTTTTATTGGTCTGCCATCAGCTTGATTATTAAATCCTTGTTCAAAATGCTTTTTGTTTATAAATATATTAAAATAAATTTTTTATTTTAAAAAAATTATTTTTGAAATTAATATTTTAAAATGATATGAAAATATAAAAAAAATTAATAAATTTTATTTTTTAAAATCTAAATAAACATGATTTTAACTGTATTTTAAAAAAAAAAGTTATATCGAATCCCAAACTTTCTTTCTTTTTTCCCCGTAATATTTAATATTTACAAGTAATGTAATATTTGTGTATCGTAAAATTGCATGCCGGATATGAGAAAAGAGATTAAAAATCTAAAGGGTACAAGAATGTTTTATATAAGCATCCACTATTAATATATATTAAAAGTCCTTCACATTTAAATGTAGCAATGAACATGTTTATTGCTTTGATCTTCAATGATGATTTTTGTTTTCAAACTTCAAACTTAATTTTTTTTAATTTTTTAATATTATATTTATTAAATATTAAATTTTATAATTTATTTCCATTTACTTTTTATATAGTTATCTTTATCTTATTATTCGAGTCGTGAGTTTTGTATGTTAACCATGTCAATTCAAGTTTTTTTTAAAAAAATTTGATCTTATAATATTTGATTAATTAATAATTGAGTTTAATAATTTTTTTTTACGTGCTTATCGTAGTCTCATAACTCGGATTGTGATTTTTATGGGTTAATTTGATTGACTCGGGTTTATATTATCCTATTTTTAATTGAATGTTTTTTTTTTTTAATTTCATCCTTTAATATTGGATTGATTGAGAATTAAATTTAATAATTTTTTTTCCTATAGATGTTATCAAGGTCTCATTACCTGGTCAACGGATTAGACATGTTAAATTAAGTTGATCTAATAAGTTGTCGTTTTAATTTTTTTCTTTTAAAAATATCTTTATTTTTTTAAGTTAAATTATATTTTTATCAGTCGCTCGAGTTGTTTTTGTATATGCTAAGTCAACTAGATCACATCATATTAATCCCCATATATTTCAATTCTTTCTCTACTAAAAAACACATCAACAACACCTGTATGTTTTTTCTTACATCCAAGAAAATTTTGATCTGACATGTGACATGTTTGGTATGTCAACTCGAGTTGACTCGATTTATTTTTTTAGTTGAATTTTATTTTTAATTTTATTATTTAACATTAAATTGATTAACAATGAAGTTTAATATTTTTTTTATTTGATTTTTATAAAATTATCAGAGTCTCATAATCTAAGTATAAGATTTGAAAGATTATCCCGAATTATTTCAAGTTAATCTAATATGTTATTGTTTTAATATTTTAAAAAAATATCAAACTATATAAATTATCCAAATCATTTTTAAATCTTTTAAGTCAACCATATATATATATATATATATATATATATATATCACATTAGTTAAATTCTCATATAATTATTTTTCTACTAAAAAAAACATATTAACAGCACATTAATATTTTTTTTTTGGTACTTTCAAAGAGATTTCCATCCGACCCACAGCCAGGCAATGATCTAAGTACATGCCACACCATTTCGTCGTTTTCATCATGCTTGCAGTTACGTAATCCCTCACGGCATTATCCAAATATTTTCTTCAATGGCAATTTGACCTCGTTGAAGGATTCTTATCCAATCAGCTTGAAAACGACCCAATCTTTAGGATGACGGAGAACGAGACAAAGACACCTAAACACCCATTTTTGTGCCTTCAGCCGTATCAGCCCGGCGGCCGTCCATGGCCTGTCTATGATTCAATCATATTAATCTTGCATAGAAATTACTAAAACTGTATATGTTTTATTCTCGTGAGAATTTGCTGAAGAGTTCAATTCAATCATAACAATAAACCATCTAATTAATGAGCTCTTTAAATTATAAAGTATGAACTTCCAATAGGCAAGAACCAAGGCGAATGGCCATAAACATCATAACAATCAGAGAATTTTGCGAGCTAAGTAACTACGTACAATTCCTGCTACTTAACCACTAAAACAGATTTGAACTTTTCACAAACTAAAATTCCAAAGAGAAAACCCATTTCCATTAACCTCTGAGCTGACACACACAATACAGAGAGAGAGAGGGAGAGGGAGAGGGAGAGAGAGAGAGTTAAAACATGGTAAGTTCAGAAGGAGAGAGAAAGAGATAAGGCATTCCATATTTGAAACTCAAAAGGTAAAGCTTGGTAAAGAAGAAATGAACAAACCCTTTATGTGTTTTGGATACTTTGGATACAGAGATAAACTTAGTTGCTTGGAGGAAGAGGGAGAGCCAATAAATCAAAGAGCTCAGCTTTGAAGCATAAACGTTGAGTACTTGCTGCTGGCTTGTAGAAGCTGTAGCCGGTAAGTGCAGGCTTGTTGGTTTTAAAAATCTCCAATTAGCCACTCTTGAATTATTATTTAATTAGAGGTTTTTAACAATAATAAGTGGTTCTTCATGTGATTTAATATGGATTCTTACCTATTCTTTTCATTTTAAGTTTTTTATATGAGTGGAAAAGTATGATTAAATTATTTGTGTTTTTATTTTATATTATATGTACTAAGATTTTTAGCTTTGAGTGATTCGTTTAACGAACCATTTTTTAATTTACTGGTGCCACTTGAATACGGTATAAAAGATCAAGCAGTCTACCATGTAATAGTTATTTTAGTGATAAGAATTTGAGATTAATATATTTAATATTTTTATAATTTTATGTTTAAATGTTGTGGTTATTAATATTAATAGTTATTAAAAATTTATTTAATTGTTAATTTTAAGGTTTATATAAATTAATTGAGGTATCCGTAAATTTACCCAAACACTTCATATAAATAAAATAAAATAAAAGAAAATAAAAGGATTAAGAAGGCTTGGAATGAAATTATTATCTATCAAACATTAATTAAGTGCATGAAGTGGACATGTGACTTTCTCAATCCCCAATAGCAACCTACCACGTATTCCCTGTATAGGCGTGTGTTTAATATCATGATAGTCCTTGTAATTATATTTTAAAAATAATAGGTTTAAGCATGTGTTTGGTGTTATAGTTTTTGTGATTATAAATTTAAAAAATAAATTTAAGGAAAATATTTTTAGATACAATTTTTTTAAAAGTAGGTTTTTAAAAAATAAAATTTTAATTAAAACTATTATGAGATGGATTTTTATATGTAAAATAAATAAAAAGCAGATATGTGTGAATAAACAACAAATTATTTTAGTCTTTATAAAATTAGGATTTGAAACATGATTATGTTTCTTTGTGAGGGAATGAAAAATAGAAACTATTAAATATTAAACAAGTCTTAATAAAAATGCTTTTAGTTGTGGTTTTTAAAAAGAAAGTTTAAAAATTAAAAAATTATATGTTTAGTTAAAAGTATTATAAAATGAATTTTTTCAATCAAAACAAATTTTTTTTTAATTTTTATAAATAATAAAAAAAATATTATTTTAACTTAACAAATATTTCAAATGCAATTATGTGATGAACCGGACATAAGAAACAGAAGAAGCTACTGAGTTAACGAAACAGTTTTTTCTTTTTGGGTTGATGAAAAACATAAATTATCACAGTATTTTACAGTGGGCAATGGCTCCGACCACTCCATGTGCATGTAATCATATATACATAAAAAAAAAAAAAAAAAAAGAATAAAAGAAATGATCACACAAACAAACAGAAAAGTTAGCCTAGTTGCTGTGTATCTATCTCATAAGTTTACAAATCCCAGAAAATACAGGTTGTTTGATTAGAACAAGGCGATGAGAGGACGATTAACTCTATTAGTCCAAAGAAAGAATCAGCCAGGGTTCTTACAAGCACAGATCAACAGTGAGAACTCAGGCCTCTCTTGTCCCTCGTGCTCCAGATTCTTGTCTTCCTCCTCCAGCCATAGCCTGCTATCCAACCCGCTTCTAATCCTGAACATGAAAACAGCACACCCAGATTCTTCCTTAAAGAACCATCCATGCAAATCCCACATCACATCCACTAGCAAACCATCCAAGAATATTATCTGATTCCCTCGAAAATTCCACCTTAATCTCTTCACTTCGAAAATCTTCTTATCATCAATCCACACTGACAATACTGGGTTCTTTGATCCATCTTCTTGATCTCCACTGCACTTTATCAAGATGTCATGAGCTTTTCCTGTATCACAGAATTGTGCCTTGGTTGAATACGTTGTCTTGCCTGAGAAATGCTCACTTCGAGAAACCAGTGAGGGCCTCGGTGGTGGCAGTCTTGTCTTCAAATAGTTTGTGCTGACTTCTTCATTATGATTGATATCTCCAAGGACTAGACCCAATTCTGAGTCCACCAAAACAACAACATAAAACCCTCTGATCGGCTCAGGGCCTGCATCAAAATAAGCAGTAGACAGATCCCAAAAGACTTCAATCTTTGAATTGCGAGATTGGAATGCGCTGGTGCCTTTAATTTCTTGAAGCTGGTGGCCGGAATCAGCACCTTTTCTTGAAGGAGAAGAGACGTTATCACTGCTAATATTGATGTTGAGGCCTTGGAACATGAATTTGCTGCACCAAGTGAGGGTGATCAAGAGGTGCTTTTGAGGGGAGAGTTTCACTTTGTATGTACAGGAGACTGTATCTGGGATCGAAGATGTAATGTTTGGGGAGACATAGGCCTGGTTTGAAGGACCTGAGCAATATGAATCGGAAACCTTGATGGCATGTTCACTGTAGCAGGTCGCTATACTCCTCATTGATGATAGGTTGAAGATACTTTCCTTTCTTTTCGTGTGGCTTGTGCCTATATGGCTGGGGGTGGTGTGTGGGGGAGGGGAAGGTACCCTTCCTTGCCTATGATGTAAGAAACTGGAAAGTTCAACGTGACTACACAAACCACGTTGGCTATGGCAATGAAGAGAAGAGGAAGATTGAAGGAGACAAAAGAAGGGCACTCTTCTGTGTGTTTCCCATGTTAACCATCCTTTATATCTCCTACCATAGTTGAAGAAGACAACGTCCCAACGAAATTAGAAGCCAAAGCACTTGCCAGGATACTAAACGTAAAGCATCTAGCATTTAATACCATCTTAAATCTGCATTGATAAAAATCAAAAGGGAAGACCAAAAACTTATCTCTCCGATTCATATCAAATGACAGTTCATCAGTGCCAATCAAGAGAATTAATAGAGTAATTATTCAGAGGCTGTTAAGAGTTGACCTGGCTGATAAAATAAGAATCGACCATGCATGTATAATAAAGTATTAAGGAAATGGTAGAGCCAGCCAGTGTGGATTTTGCTTGACATCTCAATTATTTTTTATTCTCTCAACCATTAACAACATGGAAAAACTAGATTAATGGATTCAGTGCAATGAACTAGCTCAACATGTGTAAACCCAACACAAGGAGGATGTTGACAGACAACGAGACTCGGGGATAAATTGTCCATTAGATAACATGGATGGAGGTGTGATGAAAGCGATGATGATGAATTGATGACAGTGATTGTTGGACCCACGGATTAAAGATAGGCTTTTCGATTCACCTACTACAAACCGAAGACAGCCGTGAGTACTTGGGTTCCATGTTACTGTAACCTCTCATGTTCTTGACATAATTAATTAGTTATTGCTCCATTGTTTCAGTTGCAAATACACCCTCACTTTTCGTTTTTTTTAAAGGGTGCAAAGTACGAACTACAAAAGACAATTGAGCTTCTCAAATCTCTGTTCCATGAAATCAATCCATCTTCTTGTGGTGTTCAAGACGACAGAACAGGGAGATGCCACTTGTAAGTCAGCTTGTGTTTTGGGTTAGGAAGCCCTCGTTATGGATATTTTGTGTTTTTTTTTGGATTAGCACCGTTATCCAGGCCGGGGCCCAACATGTTCCTGCGATGAACAGACTCCCGGCAAGGAGTTTCCTGCAAATACATCAACAATTAATTCATAGACCTTACCAAGTTCAATGGCCTCATGAAATTGTTTGCACAAGGCAAGAGTTGAACCTGGAATCTTGAACAGAAACACATTGTTAAGTCCCAGTTCTTCTTCGTTAGGGCAACTTTACGGAGTCTCATTATTATAAAGAAACCAAAATTTAGTTTGAATTATGCCCATGATAGAAAAAAAAAATTAACGTTAAGGGATTGTTTATTACAATTTCTGTTTATAAACAAGACTGTTACTTATTTTTTATTTTAAAAAACTTAAAAACCCAACGGTGTTAAGGTTTTGCTTTTAAAAAACAAAAAAAATTTATATTTTTGTTTTCAAAATTTTTTAAACAAGAGCAAAAATTGATTTAAACAGGCATATGATACCAAATAACTCGTGCATTTAACATTTTGTTTTTTACAATATTCATCAATTATATGTTATTCATCATTATGCTACTTTAATTTGATAGAATGAAATCAAAATATCCAATAAGCTATTAAAAAGAATTATAAATCTTTAAAATGGTGAAAACAACTGAATATGTGTCAAGTTAATAAAAAAAATTATTTTTAAAAAAATCCAAAATAATACTGGCTTTTTTAAAAATATATTAATATTTTTTTATTAGATAACGGGTTGACTTACCATATCTAGATGAGATAAATTCCAGTTGATTTTTATAAAACTCATACATAACTAAAAAATTAATCAACTGTTTTTTATCGAAAAAATGGTGTTATGTCATGTTTAATAACAACATGTAAAATAAAAAAACATGTTTTAACATATTTTAGTAGTTGCATGAAATTTAAAATTTTCAAGTGCAATTCAAGATCTATTTTGATCACACTGTAAGATCCATGTTTTGGACTATCATATCCAAACCCAAGTATAGCCAAGCTCAAGAACTCAATTTAACCTATGTATTTATTTATTGAGAATTTTGTTAAAGAAATTATTTTTCCCTTCTTCTCTTTTACTTCCTTGTCGCAACTCTTTTCCCTTATATACCAAAAATCCTCTTTTCTCTCCATGTCTGCTTTGAATGAAGATTTGATAACTATACTCTAGCTTTTATTCTATTCTCATTCTTAAAATTTTCTTTTAATACGAGAGTCTCAAATTCTTGATTTATTTATTCCAAACAAGTGGTATGGTCAGCAATTAATTGTTCGGAGGTGGCATTAGGGACCAAACTGACCACCACAGAGAGTCGAGGGACGACATTACCATCTTGAAATACGAGGTCTTAGCGTAGGACAAGAAAATTCAAGACTAGGTCTCGGACCCTTAGATGGCCAAGTGGCCAAGTGGGAGTCCTACCAATCCACGAGTAGGTTCTAACCATCTAGACTTTGTCAAGCTATAGTAAAAGTCAACCTTGAGGGATCGTGCCCTATATTAGCGTGCCTGCCCTAACCACTAATTTTGAAAAAAAAAAAATTTGTTAAAATTGACTGTGATTTGTATTTTTTGAATCGTTTTGATGTATTGATATAAAAAATGATTTTTAAAAAATAAAAAAAAATCATTGGAATGCATTTCGACACAAAAAATTATTTAAAAATCAATCGTTATCACACTGACAAACACATAACACCACCGGCACTCCAGCCCTATAATCGTGAGTAGGTGATCGGATCCACCCCTTCGATTTGGCCATCATTTCAAGAAATTCTTCCTGCTCAACCGTCCTGGCTGCCACCAGTCTTGGCCCCTCGGAGAGATTGCTTGCTGGGAAAATCAAAGGTTCGATGAAATGGAGACACAGGTACACTCAGGACACGTGGAGCAGATTCCTTTCCACAGAAACGGGTACATCGGGATGTTATTTATCGAGATCGATCGATTGGAGCGTATTTGTTCTTTTTATGCAGATGGGACTTCAATTCAGGCCCAAGTTCTTGAAGGATACATCCAAATATTTGTAAATTAGAAAAAAACAAGACCAGGTAATTAATGGTTATTTTTTGTTTTTAGCGCATTTTTTAAAAAGTACCGAAAAAATAACTTAATTATAAAAGAATTGATGAAACAAGACGGGTTGTACATTTCATGATTATGAAACGGGATTTTTATAGCTAGATACTATTCAGAATAATGACATATAACAAGAATTTTTAAATGGGCAGAAGAGGGAGGAAAAAAAAAATCATGAGGATGCATTGAAACTTCAATTATATTATCACTAATATTATTATAAAAATCTCAATAATATAAATCCAATAATATATATAAAAAATCACTAATAATAACTCGAGTGGATCATATTTCTCCTCAAAAACAAGCAAATCATCTACTATTTTTGGATAGCAAGTATAATCCACTTGGATCATTGTTGGTTATATTTTTTGATGTTATTAAATTTGTTTTTTTTTTATTATATTAGTGGTGTTTTTATTAGAGTTTTGGTGTGTTTTCATTGTCCTCTTTTTTTTTTTTTTTTTTCTCTCTTCTCTCTCATTTCTCCTGTTCATTTAATTTTTTTTATTGGAAGTTGCTATTCTACACAGTACCAAGCTATAAAAATCATGTTTTCTAATTGCAACATGTATAAATGTCGCTATTTCATTAATTGTTTTGTGCTATTCCGCCAATATTTTGAATTAATCATGCTATTGTTTTTAAAAAAATATCCTAAATACCCATGTTTATTGTAGATAAAATTTTAAGTTAATTTTTAATAGGATAACAAAATATGAAGGTATTGTGAATATATTTTTTGTTCATCATGAAAAGTTTTAATTAAAAATTAAAAAAAAAACAGTGTGGGTTTAATGAAAATTATATGAATAAAAAAATTATAAAACAATTGTTAAAGTTAACAAAAGGCTAAAGTGAAAATTTAAAAGATAAAAGAACATAAATATATTTGATCTTATGATACGAGACACTCGTCAAATTTTTATTTTATTTACTTATATGGAAATAAAAAATGGATTTTCATTAAAATCATAATAACATGTATTATGTAGAAAAATGTAGTTGTTAACATAAATTCTCTCTTTTTTATTACTTTATTTTTTAACTAGAAATACATCTATCTTTAGCCATGCTGTTTATTACATAGAAAATGTAAGCAATTAAAATCAATACCCAAAAACTCTTAACAATTTGAAATAAGTATAAAAAAGTTCTCCCCTTAAATTGTAAAAGAAAATGAATATTGAGGGACGATAGTGTAGATTTACGCGCCTCATGAAACATGGAAAAGAGTTTGTCGTTTTTTGTCAAAGTCGATGTTGGTCATTGCTATTTTTATTTTTATTTTTACAGCCATAAAAAATCCTTCACCAAAAAGTCGACATGCCTTGCAAACCCTAAACAATCCTCAACACCCATTGATATATGAAACTGTAGAGATTCATTGATAAATATATGAGATTAAAACTCTAGAGATCTCCTTCGTATTTCATAAAATACCAAATATTTACCCATTAATTGTTATTTGTTCTTCCTTTTCTTTCAATAATTTTACTTTTATAATGCTGAGACTTGAGTTTGATTTTCTATTAAAATTTTCACTTTCCTTATCGTTCCTAAACGCCAAATACAAAGGATGTCCGTTTAATGGCTACCAATATATGAAAGCATATACGACCAAAAGAAAATTTTGAAGATGAACTATATATAGTAATTCTGGAAGTTGGAAAGTGTACCGCCTGCAACTTCTAGGCTTTCCTTCTTCATTTTTTTGAGGAAACCACAGCACAGATTCATTACAAGAGAGGCTAAAAATAGATGCATATCTGGTCCAAGACCACTATAGATGCAAATCGAGGCCTAATCCCTTGTGACAGTGATGAGGCTCAACATCTTCTCTAGCAAATCCACTCACAGGAAAAGCTCTGGCACGAAGCCCAGCCTCACCGCAAACCAAGTTGCTCTTTCCATCCAGACACCTTCCGGGAATAGAAGCAGGCCCGTTAAGGTATCGGCCGTCGCGCGACATGCGGCCCAGATAGGACTTGTAAAGCCATGGAGGAGACTGGGCGTGTTGTTGCCTCGCTGCTTCCACCGGAACCACAGCCGGATCAAGGAGGTGCGGTGGCGATGGAATAAACGTCGAGAACATGGAATTTGGTATGGTAACATAGGAAGCTAAAGCCAGGCGGCGGGTGGCTTGCATTTGTGCACGTTTTAAAAGCTGCCTTTCTTTCTTGTGAGCGTTTTGATGACCGCCCAAGGCTTGAGAGTTTGCAAACTCACGGTAACAATATTGACACTCATATTTCCTCCCTTTGGAGGATTGGAAACTAGTCTCTGGTTCTTGTGATCCAGATGGAGATTTGCTTGAATCTAAAGGTACGGTAGGGTTGTTCTCTGAAATGTTGAAGCCAAATAGTTTTAGGGTTGTGTTGTTGCCAGTGATGGTATTGGATTTTGTGAGACAGCCAATACTATCCATGGGAGAAAAAGAGAGAGCCTGCCTGCAAAAGAGTTCGAATTATGACGATCAGTGAGCTAGGGGGTGATCGCATATGGATGCGAGTGCTTATAAAGGATATATAAAAAGGTTGAAACAGTAGTGTACGTCTAATCTATAGAAAAAGAATTTGATCGAGAAGCTGAGACATGAAAAGAAAGGGAGCTTTAGTTGGTTGTGAAAATCGCAAGGACAAGAGGAGGAGAAAGCAAGAACTATTCAAGAAAATCACCACAGCAAGAAAACTAGAACCTAAACACCTATATAGATTATTATAGCTTTGCCCTGAAGGGCACCATTTGCTCCTTGTACGCATACAATAATAGAGACACCAGGCGTTGCGACGATTGACTAGCTAGCTATCATGTAATATATACACTTAGAATAACGAGGGTATTTATGCTTGATTTGATACAATTCTTTCTCACATCGTTAATGGAAAAAACATTTTTGTTAATCCATTATATGTGATTTCCATCTAAATATACTTTTAAAATAACTTAAAATTAGATTTTATATGAAAAAATAAATAGATCAAGATATGTCTTCTGACATTGATAGAAGAAACAAACATTTTTTTTAAAAAAATTTTTTTGGTTCTTCTAAACTCTAACACACTCAAGATTTAATGGTGTATTTTTATAGGTTAAAATCTGTATTTTTAATGTGTAAGCTTAGGGAACAAATGTCTGTATATAATGTTGATATATATGTTTACTTCGAACAAAAGTTTGAATTACAATGCATATAATTTCCTAGGTACTTCTATATGTGGCAACGTTATTTAACGAATAAATCCTATGTTTATTTTTGGTTCTAAACAAATGAACTTTTCGTTAATAATTTTAGATATAATTTTCAACTTTTACTTGACTTATTAGTTTGCTTTTCTTTAACGCAATTCACACAAGTTTCAAAGTCGGTAAAATCAAGAATATTAAGAATTCTAATATTATTTACTAATATTTTAATTATTTTTATTGAGATATGTTCTAATTTTAGTTAATAACACATATTTAAATACAAGTGTGAACATGCATTGAACTATAAGTGATATTATTTTGTAAATTAATACAATAAAAACTATCAAATAAAATATCATTTCTAACCCAATCAATTTTATAAAATAAACGGAGAGTTTCTGAAAACTCAATGGAATATTCAAAAAGTACAAATCTTTAAACTAAAATCAAGTTTTTAGAAAAACTTGGAACATAAAAAATCCTTTTAAACTCTAAAACAAAACCATTACTTGAACTTGAAAGCATATTCCTCTAGCCTTCAATGTGAACATGTTACCGAGAAGATTGAATCTCACACTAGTAAACATCAGCAAAACATTACTTCAACACACCATGTTTTTCAAGAGTAGTTTGCTCATCGTTCATAGTATCGATAACCGTAGATTTGATGTGTGATTAGATTAATAATTAGTTCGAGTCATCAAAGTTCAAACACTTCACCTCAAATAAAGGGGTTAGATTAGAAAAATGAAACCTAACCTGATTTGTTGAGGAGAAATTAGTTCTCATCTTTCATGGTGGAAGGATTGTCAAACAGGAAGAAAGACGGGGAGAAAGAACGGTTCCCATAATTGTTCGAGAGTGCAAGAGGGACCACCGGGACAATTTATGCATGCCATGAATCATGGATGCTTGCGTGATTGACGTTGAAATCTAGCCTTTATTTATTCAGAGAAGATCTCCTCGTATCTTACTAGCTACCACTATTTTATTATTATTATTATTATTATTATTATTATTGAAGCTAATATGGTTGATAATGGGAGATTATTGCTTAATTACGAATATTTATGTTAGAGGAGCACGAGTGCATGTCGACAATTTGTGCAAGATTGTGAGATTAAGAGATTGATTATTAAATTTGTTCCAGCTGTATGGATTAGTCTGATAACTTGTCAATTCAGAATTTATTTCATGTTGAGTTTTAATTTATTTAAACCGGTTTAGAAATTCATCACCTTAACTATTTAAAATGATATTATTTTAAGGTTGATTTAGTAAACTCATAATTTAAATCTTGGATTGAATTAGATCCGAGGTCACATCTTGTTCTATAATATACTTGAATTAACGAGCAATATCTCTCTCCCCCTTTGTTTTGGCTCGCTTGAACAGGAATTTGGCGAGAGTGTTACTTTTTCTTAGTACTCTCGTGACTATTCACCAAAAATAAATAAACATAGGCTAAATCCAACATATATCATGTTCTACTTAATTTTATTTTTTTTAATGGGTGTACAAATAGTGAAACTAGCTAGGTCCCCACTTTTAAGTTTGTACTGGATAAGTGTCTAGCAGGACGATTTATTGTTTTATTAATATAAAAAATATTAATGTGATATCGATATTTTAAAATAAATTAAAAAAATATAAAATTTTAATAACGGAAAGAGATCATGCGTATTATCAGGCAATGACCCAAAAAACAAGTAAAAATAAAAACCATAAATGAAGCATAAAAGAGTACTCAAGTGAAAAAATATAAAAGATTATGAAAATAAGAATTAAATCTAAAACATCATAATATAATAATAAAAAAATCAAATATGTAAAATTTTTCAATGTGTTTTTTTACATAAAAAATTCTTAGATGTAAATCGAAAAATTTATGTACATATCAACAGGTAATGTGTTGTTCAGGAATCTCCAGAATCCAACCATTATGGTGGTATGAAAAACAAGGATCCCAAATTTTCTTACAAACAAATTCAATTTAAATTCATTTTTTTACTTAAAACAGCATATGAACTTTTTAAAACTAATCTATAGCCTTTAAAAACACAAAATTCAAAATCAATTTGAAACTCAAAATTTTCCAAAGCTCACATATGTTTTTTAAGACACTTTCAAGATCAAGACCACCACACATCATAAGAAATCATTTGACATAAAAATCTATTATTTTGGTAGTCTTAATTGTCACAAACAACTATTTTTTATTTGTATGCCGAAATCCGACGACTCCTTTTCTCTTCTTCCACGAAACAAATGACTGGAAAATGAGTAAAATAAAGTTTAGTACCAAAATTGATTTAAAAAAAATTTAAAGCACTGTTTACCTAATAACTAAAAACTATAAAGGACTAAAATGAGCCTTTATAACAAATTTCAAACCCATTACCATTCTACCTATCTTTTTCACTTCAATTATTTGTCTTTCAATTTAACCTTTTCTTTTAAAAAAATATGTAATTAAATTTTAATTTTCTTCCCCTATAGTTTTAATTATATGGATAATATTAAAACCCAACTCTTTTAATTATATAGATAATATTTCATAACAATATAATTTTCTTATCTAAAAATATTTATACGAACATTTATGATATCTATATTGAAATCAAAGTTCAAAATATTATACAAGTAGGGATAATGGGACATTGATTTATCACATTAAAAGACAAAATAATAAGTGGAAGAAGCTACAAGTTTGTTGAACAATTAGAAGCACTTTCTATCTTAGAAGCATACAATGTTCTTCTGTCTCCAGAAAAAGAAAAGAAAAAAAAGAGTTGTGTGACGTTTTATAGACTTTACGCTTCATTGAAACTTCGATTTCACTGTATAACAAGCATCAATGTGATGTTTTTCAACGACGAAATGTGGTTTGAATTGTTTAGCTAGTCTAGTTGGATTCATGAGTTCTCTGATTTCAATTTCATATATTGTTTTTAATTATATTGAAAAGGTGGATTTAGTCTTGTGGCACGAAAACTAATTAATCTGAGATTGTTCTTCACAATAACACTAATTAGGTACCACGAAATTACGAAAATCAAGATTTATGTAAAATAAAACTCCTCTTTTATCTTTAAAATATATTTATTGTTTGGAAATTCTCTTTATGGTTTTAAGAATACCACGGAAAATCCTGGTTACAAGAAATAATTTTTAAATTCTCAAACTTTAACGTTTTGTTTTATATGATGTTTTTTATTATTATTAACATAGATATATGAATTAATTTATATATATTTTAACTAATTTTATGAGTTATGAAATTAATAATTATATAAATCTTTAATAATTCTAAAATTTATAAAATTTAAAATAATAATTTCTAAAAAATAAATTTAAAATCTTATTAGTTAAACTATGATATTTAATGTTTTTAAACTGTACACTTGAATTAACGAGTTTATTGTGATTAAGAAAGATATTTGGTATATGTCAGTGTTGATAAAAATGAACAGAGAATGGCAACGATCATGCATATCACCTTATAAATAAATAAAGAAAGAAATTAATTAATTAAACCTGCCAAAAGTCATCATAGAACGTCAAATTAATGTCTCGTCATGTCTCTTCCTTGTAGCTACAATAATGGTACGGCTGGCTTCTGATAAACTTCCCCATTTGTTGCTTTCCTTAATTAAAAACCACATGACATTTGTCTGATGTGCCTACTACTGCCTATCTAGCTGGATGGACCTACTTTAAACATATAATAATTGACCATGTATTTTTTACAAGCAACAAGCAGCCATCACGACGAGGAGAGCTGTGGTGTTGAAGAAGGATTAGACGATAATGCTTACTTTTCAGTAAGTAAACTTTGTTTTGGTCAATTTGGAGATTAATATCCTCAAAATCAGTTCCCAAAATCCTGAGAACGTACATCCTTTTGATCCAGTCAGTCATCTACGCAGAAATTATAGAATTTTCAACGCATCACTCACAACCCTATATTTAAATATGCTATACACAATTTTTTAATTTATTTTTAATTAAAAATATTTTTAAAAATATTCATTATTATACTTTTAAACATCATTCTTATATTAAAATAAATTAAAAGCTTTTATGGTTAAATCTGGTCAATCCAACAAGTCAATCTATAACTCAATTAAAATTAGAGTAAAATTAATCATGAAAAGTATAGTTCTAGTTTATTCCTTAAAAATTACTAATTTGAGTTTTATAAATATTAGGGCCACTGAAAATTTATATGGTCATTAATTTTAAGACTCGTGGAATTAGTCGAAGTATATATAAGCTGACCCAAAAACTCAAATTACTAAAAAAAAGAAAATAAATAAATTAGAGTAAAATTTGATTTGGTTATTTTTTTAAAATGATATTATTTTATATTTTTTAAAAAAATATTGAATAGATACTGTGTGAGCTAATCGAAATCTTAGGACAAATCGGTTTTATAACAGTGGTTCAGTTACCATGTAATGATGTCCTATTAGAGATACACAATCGATAAGACTGGATGGCCAACAATACAAATTAATTATACGTTATAGTTGGCTTGTCAATGAACTTGTATACATCAATTAGGGTTTTGCATCACACGCAAGTAAGGTATGGGATCGTGATCCAACAACAGTCTTGATTCAGTACTGTCACACATCAAGATCAACAAAGATTTAAGTCATCATGATAACCATGTCGGGGTCGGCAAGATAATCCGTTGTGTTTAATTGAAAATGTGGACTGCGTAATTATCTCCATCACTTCATACAAATCATGATATAACACTTGGCTGTGCATGGAAATTCATGATATTTCATCTTGGTTTAGTTTTCCTCTACGATCGATGGCCTTTGGCCGGCGGTGCCGGTCGTTTTTGGTGTTAACTTTCAGTTTTGAATTAAAAAATATACCGTCCCTGTCCCTGTCCCTCTCTCTCTCTCTCTGGTTTTTTTTTTAATTAATTGGTGCAGTGATTAAGGAGTGATTAAGAAGTTGGATTGGATGTTAGAAACACCCAATTAACATAGAAACTTTTTGATGCAAGTCTTAACTGTTGCTCGAAAAGGTCTTTGGTTTTTCTGGGAAAGTCGTGTGATAACATATGCGTCCCACCTAATCAGTAAACTACTCTTTTAGAAGTCATTATTTGACATTTCTTGTAGTATTAATTTGATGTTGAACTGATCGTGCAGACATTAAGATAGGAAGATTGCCCAAGTCACCGGAATTGTCCCACCTCCAAGTTATTATTGGTTCTTACAGTACAAATCCAATTCGTTTTCCATGGAATGTAGCATGTACATTATATACAAATCACATATGTTTTCTAATAGTTATTAAGTGTAGTTCTCATGACTTTTCATACTGCATGCGGTGCAATTTTGTTTTTTTTTTAATCTTTAAATTTCTTTTTAAAAATTCTGAAGTTAATATTTTTTAATTTTTTATTATTATTTTGATATATTTTAAAGTGAAAAACATTTTAAAAAACAATCATGACCATACTCACAAGCAGACTCTAAACTAAACCTATAATGCCATATTTGACCAATACATTGTTAAATTTAATTAAACTCATTCAATCTCGCGAGTTAATTTATAATTCAATTTATTTTTGAACTAATTATTTTATTTTATTTTTTAAAAAAATTAATTGACCCGTGACTTATATAACCCGGGTCTTGTGTCGGGTTAACTCCGGAAATGATTTTAATAACTATACCTATATCTGACGAGAGAAGGAATGACATATACTATGTCGCACGTGTGCGGCGGCGCGGCGATCGTCCACCCTCAAAGAAAAATCGGAATAATTTATTCCTGGCAAAATAGGGTTTTTTTGAATTTTTTTGAATTTTATTATTTTTTATATGGGGACCCAAAAATAGGTTACAACATACTAAAACACATATTAACGCAAGATTCTCCACGATTATTATCATAAACCAATATCCTCTATCTCAATTAACGAAGCTTGTTGGTACTTGTGTGAACAAGTGTACATACATACTACTGATCATACTAGGTACAGTACTCTGTTGCTTTGTGTAGCTCGAGAAGATAAAAGAAGGATCCGAGATCAGTGTTCTAGAACCCTAAAGGTAGATGGCGTTGTGCCCACATATTAGCAGGTTGAGATAAAGGAAAATTGTGCATGTTTATTTCTACAGAAAAGCTTTGAAATCTGGAAGGAGAACTTGTCTTCAAAGAATTTGTAAGCAGATGCAATGGTTGTGACAATGCTTAGTATTAGTTGTTAGGACTGGAGGAACTATACGTTAACAAGCTAGCTTTGAAGTCTGCGTCATCGCACCATAACTTTCCGAGGACTTGGATCGATTTGAGTTCTTCGTCTGAATTTCCCTCTGGTTTTCCACTTAACCAAAAGGCAGGTCAATGATCCTGAGAAAAAAAAAAAAACTGCAAATACAAGATTTGAATATATAGGATTAATAACCAAGGCAATAAAAAAATTAATGAACAGAATAATTAATCAGTTCGGTTTCTATATAAAAAACAAAAATATTAATATGCAAAAAGACTGAAAAGAGAATGAAATAATAATTAGAACTAGACGGGCATTGAAGAGACACAATCTTTTTGGTTATTTTTTTTTGTTTTTTGATAAATTTATATTACAATAATTAAGTTAAATAATATTATATAAGTTCAATTTTTTGAATTTAATTAACGTGGTGAGAAAATGATTGATTTATTGCATCTATATAACTTGGAAACCATAAACTAGAGTTCTTGTACGGATCGTGTCCTGTGTAATAATACTGTTTGCAAAAGCAACGTTAACAACGTAGAACAATATGTAATAGGATGTTTAGATAGTAATAAAGTCATAAAAAAAATTTGATTTGATTTAGGGTTTTCATCACTATATTTTAGGCTGTGGTGGTTGGATTCGGTTGTTTCTTGCTCTTTTGCAAAAACAAGTTTTATATCATAATAGAGAACACCAAGTCAGTATACTGCAAGAGAAAAGAAAAATTTAACATAAAGAACATAGAAGTGTTTGTTGTGATAGTTGTGTGTTGTCATGTGAACTTTTGTTGTGTGATTTTGTTATGACTTGTTACCCAATGATTTTGAATATTTATATATCTCAGTCACTTAAGTTTAGTAATAATGGAGAATAATTATATAAATATTTTATTGGAACGAGGGCTAGGTGGTGCGAAATAGCTATTGACGAAAAAAATAAATGCCCATTGAATTCATCAATTTATAAGTGTAGGAGATTGAGATTTTGTATTGATTTTTTTGGAGATCCTAGCAATTCAATATAATGTATGCCAATGCTAGGCTTCCTATGAGTTTGTTTGGGATTGAGATTTTATCTAGAAAACTTGATTGATATCCAAACTAGGATAACCTGAGTTATTTTTAAAATTAGTTAAAATTAAAAAAAACACAAATATTAAGCAATAAATTTAACTTAATTAAAAAAATTCTTTAAAATTTAACAAACAAAAAAGAATTAAATGACCAAAGATAATCCAAGTAATTTTAAAAATCAATGAAAGATTCTATTCAAGTCAAAAACATAAATAAATTATGAAGACCAATATTCAATCAAATCAAATGTTAAATGACGGAAGTGAAAACATGAATATTAAAAAAAAAAAAAAAAGAACTTGTATGTTCTCATGTGAACTTGTATTGTGTGATCTTGTTGTGATTGTTTTGTTACCTAGTTATTCTGCATATTTATATATCTCACACACATAAGTTTAGTAACGATGGAGAATGATTGTATAGGTGTCGTATTGAAGCGATGGGTAGGTGGTGCTATCCTTGGTGAGAAAGATTGGGGTCCATTAAGAAGACAAGTTGGTGAGAGATAACTATTGACAAGACTGAATTCATCCATTCATAAGTGTAGGAGATTGAGATTTTGTATTGATTTGTTATAGATCCTAACAATTCAATATGATGTATGCCAATGTTAGGCTTCCCATGAGTTTGTTTGGATTGAGATTTTGTCCTGAAAACTTGATTGATATTCAAATTAAGATAACTTGAGTTATTTTTAAAATTAATTAAAAATTAAAAAAAAAAACAAATATTGAGCAGTACATTTAATTTAATTAATTTTTTTTTAAAATTTAACAAACAACAACAAATTAATTGACCAGAGATAATCCAAGTAATTTTGAAAATCAATAAAAGATTCTATATAAGTTAAAAACATAAATAAATCATAGAGGCCAATATTCAATCAAATCAAATACTAAATGATGATGAAATTAAAAAACAAGAGCTTTTTTTTTAAAAAGAAGCTAGTGAATCTCCCAAATATTTGTTAAGCTCAACCTTTTAAATCTTAGACTCGATTAAGAAGCTCAACTTAATATTGAAGGGTGAAATTAAAAAAAAAATCAATTTCAAAAACTTGTCAAGGTAGAAAAATAGCAATAAAAATACTAGAATTAAATATGATATGTAATATAATAAAAAAAATTAATGAAATAAAAAAAAAAAACAACTTAAAACCACATGATTATTGTTAAAAAAAAAAAACCAATATAAAATGATAAATATGCCCTAAAATCAGGCCTAATATTGTTTTTACTTAAAAATCAATAGAATAATTACAATGCGCTTAGAAAAAGAAAATCTCTCAAAAGCTCTTACGCAAAAGTTAATTTTTATCTTGCTTTCCAGGATAAGGACAAGTAAGTAATTTAACACCTAACTCAAAGAATTCTAGAATGAAAAATGTAGCAATAAAATTCTTACCCTTTCATTGGCTTTTTCCCACACCAATCAGGTTCTGCTAATATATTTATTTTTCCAGCTGAACAACTGTGAGACAATGTCCACCCCCCAACCGAATCTTGGCATCCTTACATGACGTGGCACAGAAACTGCCAAATGACCAGAGGGAACAGAAAACTGCCTGTCGTCACATGCGGATCCATCCTCCTGCCACCACTCCAGCGCAGATCTCCTCCTCCTCCTCCGCATTTTATCCGCTGTAGGACACTGCTACTATTGTCAAAAAAAATAAATAAAAATTATTTGATTATTTAAGTACCAACGAAATTAATTATTAACGGAGGAAATGATTACGAAAGGACTGAGAGTTGAAATCTCCACCGCCTCTGTTCATTCTCTTGTTTTGTCTGGTAAGCTCTCAGTAAGCAGACAGCAACTGCTTCCCAGTCTCCACTCTCAACGGAATTCCCAAAGCCTATCTCTCTGATCCAAACATTTTACGCTAGAAAAAAGAAAAGCAACTTCAGGTGTGTTCACTCATCAGTGGTCCTATCATATCCCTTTCTCTCTGAGTCACTCGGTATTTCAACCTCTGCCATGACTACTTCGATTCGATCATTTCATTTTTTACGCCTTAAATGTTTCTCTCTGCATTGGCTTTAGCTTTTTCTCCGCTCTCTTTAATTTGAGTGTTTTTATTTATTTTTTTATTGACTTTTGTGTGATTGAATCTTGAAGTAAAATGCAAGCAGTAGTAATGTATGGGGGAGCGGAGGCGGAGGAGTCAAAGGCAGCATTAACACCAAAATCCTAGCAGTAGGCTTTGGAGCTCTAAAAAGTCAAAAGCAGCACTACACCTCCTCCCTTGATTTCAGCAATAGAAACTCTCAACTATCTTCGTCTTCTTCTTCTTCTTTTGGATTGCGTCTCAATTCACTCTCCTCCTCCTCCATGGCAACCGAACTCACTCGCTCCTCTCTCTTCCACTCCCGCCCTGTCCTCAAAGCTCTCGCTTCCGGTCTGTCCGTTTTGATTGTTTTTATTTTTTTTTATTTTTTTTGTGAAGTTACGTTTTTTTATTTGGATTTAATTTTTTTTTTAGATGGAGGAGATGTGGAGGAAGTTAGGCCAATAAAATCTGAGGATGATGTTACTTACGCTGTGCCTGTGCCGCAGCAGCAAGGAAAAGCGTCGGTTTTGCCGTTTGTTGGAGTTGCTTGTTTAGGAGCTATTTTGTTTGGTTATCATTTAGGGTAATTAATTAATTAATTTGCATTTTCCATGATTATTAGTCATATTTTCAATTGTTTTTATTGGTTTTGGATGATGATGTTGATTCAGGGTGGTGAATGGTGCTCTGGAGTATCTTGCTAAGGATCTTGGCATTGTTGAAAATACTGTCTTACAAGGCAAGGAACTGCTGTTTGTTTATTCACTCATTCATTCATAAATGGGATTTTGTTTGTTGTTTCTTTAAGAGCTCCGTGCCTTGCTGGTAGATTGCTTGAGTTTAATTCAAGGAAACAGAGAATGCCATTTGCCAAACTAGTAAAACAGAGATGTTTTGGTTTGTTAGACATGGCTGCGGTTCTTTGTCAGTTTTTTTGTTTATTTATTTGGCGGTTACCGGGTTGCTTATAATTCTTGGCATTCTAATGATTGAGTAGGATGGATTGTTAGCACGCTGCTTGCTGGTGCTACTGTTGGTTCATTTACTGGAGGAGCATTGGCTGATAAGTTTGGGAGAACAAGGACTTTTCAGCTGGATGCAATTCCGCTAACAATTGGTGCTGTGCTCTGGTTTGCTCTTTATCTTTATATTTTGGGCTACTGATTTTCAATACTGTTGCAAAAGCTATGTTTCATGTGGTCCTATAAAATTTTTCAGTGCCACGGCCCAGAGTGTACAGACTATGATAATTGGGCGTCTACTTGCTGGTATAGGAATTGGTATTTCTTCTGCTATCGTGCCACTTTACATATCTGAGGTTGTAACTTATTTCATTTTCATAAGGTCACTGTGAGTGTTTGTAGTTTGTCAAGAGCTAATCTAGTAGTACTTATTGTTTTGGTCAGATCTCGCCAACTGAAATCCGTGGTGCGCTGGGGTCTGTAAACCAACTTTTTATATGCATTGGGATTCTTTTGGCATTGGTAGCGGGATTGCCATTGGCAGGAAATCCAATATGGTATGTTTTATTTGCATTCTTTAGTGGTTGCATATTCGATTTTGCTATGTTTAATCAACCTGAAGAAAGAAATAAGCATTTTTAGTAAGCCATAGGTTTATATACCTCACCATATAAACAACGAAGCTTTTGGCATTCCTGCTTCAAGAATGATTTCTTCCTTGTGCACAAGAAAGTTTTTGGATTGTATGAGTAGAAGCTATTGATGATAGACTTCAAAGATGGAGCAATGGAATTTTAGCTGCTTAGATGTCATACTGGTGCTAAATTGAAGCAGCAAATAATTATCTACTGTGTTTTCTGGTTTACTCATTGATTGTCTAATTTTTAGGAATTCTTATACTTGTGGTTGCCAAGTGGAATAAGATTTAGATAAGGAAAGGAGAGATAATGAATCAATTTTGAATTTGACCTTTCAAATTCTCAGATTAGCATGACATGTGGCCTGAATAGAACCTGTCTGCTAGTCTGGAATTTGGAGATTGGCAATCATTTTGCATTAGGAAAGTTTAAAAATAGTTGAGCAGTCAATACATTTTATCCTTGCTTCTCTTCATTATCTAAATGTCTCAAAAGGCAAGTTGTTGATACGTTTAAAAACCGATTGATCTTCTGAATCTTAACCAAATCCAAGTGCCAGCAAGAAGATGAGTTTCAACATGCTTTGAAAACAGGAGAACAGAACTAGTATGCGAGGTTGTGTAAAATTAATGAAGTCAGCCCTCATGTCAGACAAAATTTTAATGTGATTGTTGACATAAGCTCTTCTGGAATACAACAAGGCAAAATGACAAGGTTGTGTGTAATCTTTTGATTTATGTTATGAAGAGTTGTAATATAATGAACCTTCTAGCCAGTTCAGGTGGGCAGGGATGGCAAGGTCCTGGAAAGTGTTATTACTGATGCTGTACATATGAAACGAGCGATGGAAGAATGTTGAGTTCATGAGCTTTCCATCCATGACTTCATTTCTTAAGCCTTTCTTTTTCCCTTATAGCTCCTTTCTTGATTTTTTTTTTCCTCATCGGTATTGTTTTAGATAGTTGTTCAGTGAGTTGGGTTGGAATATCCTTTGCACCCCCCCTTGTATTTGTTATTAACATCTTTTATAAAACTTTGATCTAGGTGAACAAGATTAGGTAACTGCATCAATTGTTGGAGATAAACTAATCGCACTTTGTCTGAGTGTGCCTTTTAAGTAATACCAATTTGTTTACTTTTTGTCATTGGGTGAAATTAATTGAAATGGAAAGGAATAGATGTTGCAAAAAGATGTGGTATTGGGGGCATTTTCCCTAATGAAGATAACCTAAACTGAGCATGTCTTTTCTAGGAGTAGAGAATAAACACTAAAGAGTTCAAGACATGCATTCAGCAACAACATAATACCCTCATGATTGGCACTGAAAATTCTTTGATCTTGGAAATTTAACTTTGTGAAGATTTAAAGTGAACTCATTCAAAGGTTATGATATCTCCTAGTTTCAGAGTACAATGCCATCTTAGTTAACTTTAACTAACTCTTCTAGCAATGCCCAATTGCATGCACATTGAGTTCTTTGCTCAGATTCTTTCTAGGTGCGTATTGTGTGTGCACAAGTTTGGATGAAACCTTAATAGAAAGAGTCTTAAACGTGGCTTTAGTTTTGTGTAGCATTGAAGAATATAACAGAAGGAATTGAAATTAATGCTCCTGTGTCGTTGACTTATTGACAAAAAATGTAACTATAAGCTGTTGTCTTGTTAGCATTCCAGATAGAAGTTCAGATCATCCATTCAATACGTGTTTGGCAAAATTGAAGTTGTCATGTCAAAAGAACGCATGTTTTATGCACAATTTATCAATAAGACTAAAATGAGTGGCACCAAGTTGAAGTTTTGAAGCTGATTATTTCTTGAATAGCTATTAAAGTGCTCTTTACTAGAAATCGTCTTTCATTAACAACCTTTTCTTTCATCTAATTAATGACTATCTATTTACTTGAGTCTATTTATATGCCTCCTTCAGGTGGAGGACAATGTTTGGCATTTCAGCTGTTCCTGCTGTTCTATTGGCACTGGGAATGGCATTTTCTCCAGAAAGTCCTCGGTGGCTTTTTCAGGTTTTGTTGTAGTATTTAATTTCATGTCAATGAGCCTTTGTATATTTGATAAGAGTTTGGATTTAATTGCACACGTTTTTATCTAAACTAATAATTCATTTAGAGGTCATTGACAAACTTCTTTATCTTAAAGCAAGGAAAATTTTCTGAAGCTGAAAAATCCATAAAGACGCTTTATGGAAAAGAAAGAGTTGCTGATGTCATGACCGATTTAAATGTGGCTAGTCAAGGTTCTGCTGAGCAAGAAGCTGGATGGTTTGACCTATTTAGCAGCCGCTATTGGAAAGGTACTCATATGTCTCGGGTTCAAACAAAAAATGTAGATCTTGGGTTATTGGACTTCTAAAAAATAATCTGGATCAAATGATAAAATCTGTGTCTGATTTGAAGCATTATTTGCCACTTGAAAAGATTTCTAATGTTCCTAAATTTTCTGAACATACTCATGACTGCACCTCTGTGTTTTAGTTAGTTGTTGATGCCTCCATTAAATCCACTACTTCAGGCTTGACTGCATAAAGGTTTGATGGACTCTGTGAAAATCAAAGATTGTACTTCCCCGCAACCCTCCAAGCCAATATTGCCAAAACAATGAATGGGGATAAAATTTCACGGTTTTCACCCTGCATATCTGTATTAAAAGCATGTTTAGTGATTATGGCTATTTGGAAAATAATGTTTTCAGAAGTAAAATAATGTCCAAAGTAATCTTCTATAGCTTACTGTCGCTGCAACTTGTTATTATATTACTTGTACAACTAGTAAGTTTGATTTTTCAGGGTAAATGAGTTATTTTTTTATTTTTATGCAGTTGTGAGCGTCGGTGTAGCACTTTTCTTTTTCCAACAAATGGCTGGGATAAATGCTGTGGTGTATTATTCAACTGCTGTGTTCCGCAGTGCTGGCATTGAATCAGATGTTGCTGCCAGTGCTCTTGTTGGGGCATCAAACGTCTTTGGTAAAAAAACTGTTATCTTTCCCCATGAAATTAGGTGCATGTATAACTTTGCAATTTGCAAATGTTTTAATTTGAATGGCTTTTTCCAGGTACAACCATTGCATCTTCCTTAATGGACAGGCAAGGAAGGAAGAGTCTTCTGATCACTAGCTTTTTTGGAATGGTAGGTTATTTGGTAGTTTCAAACCATTCACTCTTCTTAATCAAATAAACATAATTTTCTGTCGCATTTTTATGATCATTAAGAACAGAGCTGACACCCTTTTTAACTACCTTCTGCATCTGATTTCGGTTACACATTATCCTTCTCTCTCTCTCAGCCCACACTGATGAACTTGATTTTCTATAATCAAGTACTTCTACTAAGAATTGTTATAAAACTGACTTTCAATCCTATTGGTCCAATACCTAGTCAGGAATTATTGAGTTAAGAGAACACAGAAAAAGTAAAAGAAACAGTGGCCAATCTACATTAAGAAGTTATCTTGACAAGGGTTTAGTGGTGTGGTCTGTTCATACTAGTCACCTTTATATGCTGAAAGTAAGATGTGCATTAGTGGTTTCCAATCATGAAGTCTTATTTTGTGACCTGAATGGATTCTTGAGTCATGAACTCTCCTTTCTTCTCTGTCTTTGGTGACTGATAGATGGCATTATAAAACATATTGATGAGCTGATGGTTGCTTAGGCATTATCGATGCACAATTTTAAATAATATTAGTATTTCTAGTCTGTCTACCTTTTCTTCTTCCAGCACAAATGGCATGGAATTTGGTTACATAATTTCAACCCTCTATAACTAGAAGCCCTCCACATGTCCAAGTTCCAAGTACATCTTTTGTGCATCTTTCTTTACGAACATTTGTATTCCCAGGGAAAAATGTTTCGAATGTGTAGGACAGTATTGTATCTAATACACTTCCATTTCTGTGTCTCTGGTTATGAAGGCTGCCTCAATGCTGCTGCTTTCCTTGTCCTTCACTTGGAAGGCCCTAGCACCATATTCTGGAACCCTTGCTGTTCTAGGGACAGTTTGGTAAGTCAATTATTTTGTGAGATCAGTCAAGCTCATTTCTTTCCTCTTGTTTATGAGTGTCTGGGGAGAAGGGGGTGGAGAGGGGTTAAAATGAGATTTAACTGAGCTTCTCCTTTTTCTGGCGTGTGTTATTTTTGTCCACTTGGACGTTGAAATCTAAATGTGACTTCTCATCTCTTAATACAGCTATGTGTTGTCGTTTTCACTTGGTGCTGGTCCTGTGCCTGCTCTTCTTCTCCCAGAGATATTTGCCTCCAGAATTAGAGCAAAAGCAGTCGCTTTATCCTTGGGCATGCACTGGGTAAGTCATGAAGAACATTTGTAAACTATGGTTTTCCAACTGCAGAGAATTAGCAGTGTGCTAGTGTGGAATGATTTGCAATTTTGCCTCTAGTTTCCACCTTCAAAAACTGCTATGCAATAAGAGCAAAACACAACCTGAACATATAGATATGCAATTGGCTGGAATTAAGATTCATTTCTGTCCGCCCATGGTTGATTTAGAGATAATACCAACAGAATGCCTCTGTTCTGTGGAGTTTTCTGGGCATATTTGTAGTCATGTATTTGTGTGTCTTCTTTACTTGTCTTCGAGTGGGTACATGCCAATGGAACTTATGTTTAATCTACTTGATTTCGTTTTGGTTTTTTGAGAATTTTTGATTGGTTGACATTACACGCTAATAATGACTTGCTTTGCTGTGGTAACAGGCTGCAAATTTTGTCATCGGCCTGTATTTCTTGAGCTTTGTGAACAAGTTTGGGATCAGCTCTGTATATTTAGGATTTTCAGGCATCTGTCTTCTTGGTGTGTGTTGTACATAGCAGCTAATGTTGTGGAAACGAAGGGACGTTCATTAGAAGAAATAGAACGAGCTCTTGACCCTGCAATTTAACCGGAATACATGTCGAATGTGCACTTGATAATAACATCACCCCGGCTCATCGACATGGCGCCTTTTACCCCTGGAGGGTTCATCATTTTGCAGGAACTGTCACTGGGTTTGCTATAGCCCCACGTGTTCAAAGTTAAGTCGCTGCTGTAACCAGCTTAGTGAACTGGCTGTTTTTTGGATGTAATATCAGAACTGCGGCACCAATAATCAGTTGTTTCATCAAAGCTGAATGTCAAATATTACAAATAAATTCTTTTCCTTATGATTCTTGGATGAAACTTTACATAGCCGTTCCGCAGACTGATTAGCACGTTGTCGAGTTAAGCTTCCAAGCCCTGGTAAATGATACACATGCCTATATACCTCTGAGTTAAGAAATTAAACAGCTAACATAATCTGAAAGGAACAGGTAGCGAGACTTGGCTTGTTATGTTGCTTTATCGTCCATATCGTTAGAGAGACTCTGACATTATAGCATTTAGAGAGGCATCCGCCTAGGGAACACGAAAACTAAGAAAAAAATGATACTAGAGAGGTGGCCAAAACATGGATATGTAACAAAATAATTGCTATGGATGCTGCTGCTCGTGTAGAATCATTTACATTCAAACCAAACACTTTCTATTCCATCTTTTCCAAGTCACCTAGTCGTTATTTGCCAGCCCTTCTAAATATATTCCTCGTTACATCATTAAGAGCTTGTGTACGATGATGTTTGTCGAAACATATAAATGAAATCCAATATAGGAACGGAACTTCAGGCGCCTTTTGCAAATATTTTGAGAGGCGAACTTCAGATCAAGTGCGCTGCGTCTCAAACAACCAGTGACGTCTACATATTGGCTTTTCTCTCCCATCTTTCCTTTGTATCAAGCCTGCAAACAAAGAAACACATAGGACACCATTACGAACAGGATACAAGGTGGGGGGAAGAAACATGCCAACGCTAAGCCACCCACGTTGATTTCGATGACATTATTATTGCTACATAATTGTGTTAAGAATTAAAAAGAATCAGAACATTGATGTGAAAAAAAGGGTCACATCAGAACAGAAGGTGTGACATCCATGTTTCAATGCAGTCACATTAACTAATGTATGTATAAGCATGCATACTCTCTCACACACTTGTAATATAGCCTCGTTATTGCATAATTCACCATTTAGCGCTCTACAAGTGGGTTCTGTTTCATACCAAGGAGTTATTGTGGACGTCAAATTAGAATAGCTAGAGACCTTTGAAATAAAACACCCGTGAAACATCTCATTTTTCATGTGTGAGCTGCTACATTTACCCACTTGAACGTGTCCTACAAGCATAGTTAAGAATTACACCCAGGGCTAATAGCAGAACATACCCCCAGTGTAATTTCTGGCGTTTCTTTTCTGAATGATGTGCTGACACATTGTCTTGTGGAGTAGAGAAATTGGCATTGTCATCAAGGGGTTTCAAATCAGGAACACCTGAGTCTTCAATGTTTGTGCCCGTATCTTTGCTTTTGAGGTCTTTTCCATGAGATTTTCCAGTGCCACCTGAAATCCATAAAAGGTTATTAGATAAGAACAGCGTAAAAATTCCGTATGAAAAACTTCGTAGCAGGTAATATGAAAAATGATACCTTTCGATTTCTTATGAATCTTTGATTTTAATTGTAACCGCCTTTTGTGTAGCTCCTATATCACAGAAGTCAAAATTTCAGGTGTCACAAAAGGATTTGGAAAGAGTTGATTTCAACTAAGCATTCTCTTTTGAGTTTCAAGGACGTTAACTTGATGATCTTAGTCAAGGTTCTAGCATTCTCAACCTGTAGTTTCTCACTTCATGCTATTCCTTTGATTTTAGGATATCCAAAAGGGAATCCTAGACTAACAAAGTCTAAAAGAGCACTCTCTTTTCCACAAAGTGTACTCCACACATAACCAAAACTCCATCATGAGATTCCATCAAGAAAAAGGGTTCGCCTTTAATAATGGATAATAAATAAGAAACCAAATGCAGGCCACAGTCAGCGAGTGAATGCATGTCTTTCACAACAATCCCTTCAGCTATGCCCTTGCATTTTTTACTAGATAAGTCCACCGCTTCATGGGAAAACAACTCATAACTGCATGCTAGTCGAACAAGAAGCCGATGCAAAATCCTACATCATGATGGTAGCTTAGAAATGCATGTTACATATATCGAAAAGCTCATGACTTGGAAAAATCGCTTCAAGCAAACAAAAATAACCGATTCGAAATATGGATTCACAAATTGACAATGTCTTACTCCCAATTTGTAATACCTCCTAGAAAAAAACTGTTTAGGAACTCACAAAATGCACTAAAAAATCCATGACATTGAACTTCTTTAAGAACCCAGAAATTCTATACGTTACATCACACACCCCCAATCTGAAACACACAAATCTCAAAACTTTGCTACATTAAAGCATTCTAATAAGAAACCAATCACAACCCAATCAGCTTTCACTTGCACACACCTTATTCGACCATCTTTACACAGAAGAGAAATCACCCACTCAGCAAAATATATTATAGATCAGAGATTTAGTACTTAAACTATCAAAAGATTTCAAATTGGCACATGCATATCGTTACATACGGGTAGCTATAATAAAAGGAGAGATAACGATCATACATACTTGTAGCTTGGAAAGCTGGTGTTGAGTGACACGTTTGGGCTTGAAATTCGGCTGCAAAGATGGGTTTGATGCTATAGCTTCTTCTCTTTTATCGTCTTCTTCCTCTCCTTTCTGAAGCATTGTCACCTATCCTTCTCCTCCTCTCTTTTGGAGGTGTCTTCTGGCGTTCTTCCCTGTAAGATCAAAGAGTTAAACGGTGCGTTTCAAAAAGCCTTTTCTTTTGGATAGGCCAAAACGGTGAGAAAACATGCGTTTTTATCTCTTCAGCTAATATGATACCCCTCACAAGAATGAAGCATTCCAATGTTAGAACTTGAGAGCTTTTATTATAAAAAAAATTATAAATAATAATTAAATAAATTATTTGCATGAAATAGTGTGAAGGTTGTTTGATAATGCGTTTTAAAAGTATTTTAAAAAAAATTAAAATTTTTATTTGATTTTGAATTAGTATGTTTATGATGTTTTCAAATTATTTTGATGTGTTGATCTCAAAAATAATTTTAAAAAAATAAAAAATTATTATTAACATGTTTTTTTGAGTGAAAAACATTTTTCAAACCTAATATACATGGGGGATTCATAGTTCAAAATGCATGTGAGGATGGATTGTTTATAATTTTAATTTTTTTTAATTTGGCCCTTATTAGACCAAATTATAAGTTAATTTGTTGGGGGAGGTGAGATTGAAAAACATGGGAACAAAATAAAAAACATGTAAGGAATAGATGGCTTTAAAAAGTTTAGATAAAATATTTATTGTGGCCCCTATATTTTATAAATTATAGATATTATGTCCCTTAGGTTTCCAAAATCAAAGGGAAAAATTAATTTTGATCTCAAACTTTATTTTCTTTATTTTTAGATCCCTAGTATGAGAAAGGTAAGAGAAAATCACTGAAATCCGGTGTTAGAGAGAGAAAAATATTTTTGAAATCTATTTCACCCTCTAAAACAGTTGAAAATTGTGTCAAATTGTTCTTTTTAATGAGGGAAGCTCGTATTAGGGTTTTTTTTTTATCTTGAAATTGCCAAGAAAAACATATCTGATCTTGGTAAGATTTTTTTTTATTTCGAGTTGATTTCAGGTTTTGAGATGGTTTTTTTGAGGCCATGAATGAGTTTATCATGTTACCTATAATGTTTTTGGTAAAAAAAATAGTTTGGAAATCTGGTTTTTTGGTCAAAAAACTATCAACCCTGTTTTTCTAGCTACCACAGTGATCAGAAACTAGGCAATATAGACAACGCGGTGTCTAAATCTTTTTTTACAAAAACAATGGGGGGATGACATGCTATAAAAACATTTTAAAAAAAAAAAGGTCTAGTCTCGCGAGCCCTGATGAAATGAGTTAGGACCAACAATGTCTAGCTTTTTTAAAATTATTTTTTTCTTTTTTTTATATATTAATGCTTTTTTATATGTTTTTTTTCTTTTCTTTGTTTTTTTTTCTCATTTGTTAACACACATAGTTATCGATTTATTTGATTATATATATACATAAAAAAATTTATTTTTGCTTAAAGTTTTTTAAATATAAAAACATGTATATCTAATTTTAAAAAAGGATTATTGACTTGCAACAAGTGAAGCACAGGTGAAATATCTAGTATTATACTACATGCTCAACCTATAACTTGAAAAGACTAGATCAATTGGCCTCATGTTCTTACAATGTTATGGTATGAATACAAGATATTCTTTTTACCTAAGAAAGCTAAATGATGTAGGGATTTCACTGTAACTCTAGACACAGATTACTGTGGATTGCAACAACAAAATTTACATTGGTATGTTGTGTAATTAAAAGGACCATGAGCATTTTTTTATTTTTTAATCAAAAAGTTGTTGACACATGTTCTACACGCACCAGCAAGTAAGAGGTGCCCGCACCATTAAAAAGACATGCCAAACGCTTCCTGGTGTCCAAATCTAGTTATCTGTTGTATAATTAGATGCGTAAACATGACATCTTCCACATGGTATAGTGCATGTAAACATATCATGAATGGATTGTTGCTCGGTGATCAATTGATTGTGTTTTTTCTTCATTTTCTTTCTATTGACAACTAAAATGCACAATTGCCCTATGTGTTGTTTGCTTAGGTTTGATTGAGTTGTCAAACCCAAGCACATTGGATATGGAAAACATGCGAGGTCCAAGGTACTTGGGTCTAACTACAACGGCAACCCAAGATCTTTGGGTCTGACAACAATGCCAGGTCCAAGAGCCTTAGGTCTGTCAACTATGTCTAGTGCTAGAACTAAGAGCTAGTCTGACATAATTATCAAACACAGGCTTCGTGGAGTTGGCAATGCATTGTGGACCAAGACACAGTACACTATGGACTTTCACAGTGATTTTTTCAAGCTTTTAAGGCTTGAAATGAGGTTAATGTTGTTTTTTTATATAAAGTTAAATTATCATTTTACCCTTTAGTTAAAAAAATTGAAGCCCTAATTATAGGGGTATTTAAATATTTTTCACAGGCTCATTAGTATTAAATGTTTTCGCGGGGATATGGTAGTCTTTTTATGATTATTTGCATAGTAAAAATATTATTCTATTTCTAAGGTTAACAAAATTAAAATCTATTGCCCGGGGTTTTTTTGATCTTTTACAAACTATTAAATAGTTAAAATACATCTTTAGCCTTGAAAAAGATATAAAAAAATAAGCTTTGCATATAAGAGTATTTTTCTCACACTTTTTTGTGTGTAATTTTTATAATATTTGATATTGTTTTATTATTTTTAAATTCAAAAATTTACACTGGATCCATGTTTACTTGGATCTGACAAACAAGCAAGATCCAAATTACTTGGCTGCCAGATCCAAGTAACGTATGTTTGGTATGGCTCTCAGACCTAAGACGTTTGTGTCTGATATTATTGTCAGACCCAAGACACTTGGGTCGAGTATATTTGTTAATTATCAGACCCAAGATTTTTGAGTTTGATCATGATTTAATATGATTAAAATATTTTTTATACACTTAATATTTTTTTATATATTTTAAAAAATAATATGTTAATATACTAGTATTCTTTTTAAAATGAATGACATAAAATAACTAGTAATTCAATAAAATTTCTCGGCGAAGCGAACGCTCAAAGTCCGGACTCTACTGTGAATGACTCTTGTCGACAAGCTCACACACAGTTCAGAGGTAAGGTTCTCTCTATTTACGTGATTGCTTGATTGTGTACATTAATTAGTTCTCACGTGCCATTGCAGATAATTTGTGGATAAAATTATTACGTTTATATTTTTAAATTATTTTAATATGTTGATGTTAAAAAATAATTTTTAAAAATAAAAAAATAATTTTATCACAAACACGCTTGCAATATAAAGTAACGCCCATAGGGTTGGACACCGAGTCCACTGATAGGCTAGAAAATTCTAGCGGCTTGGACACGGTACACGTGGCTAGAAAAGGGCCATACCCATGTGGCTGGAGAAAATATTGGTTGTTCAAGTTTGACTGGAAAAACAATTATTCTTTCGTTGACTGTCTCTAGACATAAATCTGCGAAGTTTTTTTTTTGTTTTCTAATGATTTATGTTTCCTCACGGCATGATTGTCCTCGTAGTTTTGAAATCAATCCGGCTCGATCAATTCAAAATTCAGCTGATCTACAATGGGAATCGACTCGAACTAAAAAAAAATAAAAATAAAAATATTATATAACTAGATTCACCTACAAAATCTAATTATAACCAGTTAATTTTTATTTTTCTACTAAAATAATATTATTTTAATTTTTTAAAAAAATATTATTCCAAACGATCCAATCACCTGAAAAAAACTTAATGACCGGTTAAAATATAGATTCTGGATCTTGAACCAGACCTGTTATAAAAACTATGGTTGCTGCGACACCAGACATGCCTCGAATAATTCGCTGATATTTGTTTTTTTAATTTTTTGTTTCTTTGTCAGGAGAGCTGTACATGTGGCTTCTACGAGAGACTATTCTGTACGGCAGCACGACGACCTGAATACTCTGATTTCTTAAATTAAAGTATTTCTTAAATTATCAATTGAATCAGTATTTAATAAAATTACTATTTGCTGTCACGGTGTATAGCTTTTAAAACTATTTTTATTTAGTTTTTTTTTATAATTTAAATAGATATTTATATGAAGATAGTTATTTAAATTCTCTTAAAAAACATTTTTTTATCAAATATTTTATATTTTCTTATGCATGCATCTTTTATCAAAATGTTTTTTATTTTATTAATATCATGTTTTATGAATTGAAAGTAAGGATAACTAACATACTTTTTTTATAAGATTATATATATAAAAAAAGAATAATTAATTTTAAAACATTATATAAAAAAATTATAATAAAATATATTTTATTGTTATCAAATATTCATGATTTTCTTAAAACATTATGTGTATTATACTCATATATAATTATTCATAAAACAATTGTTAATATTATTATAAAAGATATAATCTTACTTAAAAATAAAAACACAACTGGATAATTTTTTAAGTATTATCTGAACAATTAAAACTATTCTAAATGAACTTTTAATGTTTCAACCCTTTTTTTTAGGATTGTTAAACACGAAAACCATATCCATAACACATCTGTTTTAGAAAAGATACAATTAATTATTAATAGAAAAAAATTTCGGGAATTACACTATTTCTTCACCTAATTCTTTTAGTTTATTTTATTATAACATTGACTCAAACTAGGTTTAGGTCAAATTGTTTTTGAAAAAAAAAATATTTAGGTATTGCTAATTTTTTTTTTATAGATCTAAAAACAACTCATATAACCTGTAAAAACATAGTTTAATTAAAAAAAATTAAAGATTATATTTTTTTAATATTAAGGAAAAAATTTATTGGATTGATTTAAGTCAACAAAAGTTAACTTAATTAAAATTGTTACTTAGATTATAAGACTATAATAACCCCATAGAAAACAAATTAAAATAAACTATGAAACGTAATTCCCAACCGACCCATTATTTGATGAAATTAAAAAAAAAATTCAATTTAAAAATGACCTAAAAAACAATCCAAGTTAACCTATAAAACATGTGACTCGAGTTATAAGATCGAGATAACCTAATGGAAAGTAAATCAAAAGAAAATACAAGTTCCAATCCATAAGTAGCCTATATTGAAAGATGCAATTAAAAAAACACATAAAAAATGACTAGAGCTAATCCTCCAAATCCATGACTCAGGTCATTAGATTGAGATAACTTCATAGAAAATAAATAAATAAACAACTTAATTTAACATGAATTAACCTATCAAATTCATGAATTTGATTGTGAGATTGAGATAACCCCAAGGAGAGCAAGTCGAAACAAATTATGAAACTTAATTCTCAATTACTCATATCGTGATCAATGTTGAACAATGAAATTTATATAAAAACAAATGACACAAAAAATAAGACAAGTCAATATGGGTTAACTTATCAAGCACTATTCTTAGGTCATAAAACCAAGATAATCTAATAAAAAGCAAACTAAAAACTAATAATGAAACTTAATTTAGACGATAAAATTGGAAGGAAAAAAAGCCAATAATTTTTTTTAAAAAAGCAAGTTAATTGAACTAACTTGCTAAACTCATGACTTAGATCATTAGATATAAACAACCCAATAAAAATAAAATTCAATGTTGAAGAACCCTTGATCTGGGTTATGAGACCGATATAATTTCTTAGAAAGAAAACAAAAAATGACTCTATTTAACCAAAATTAAAATGTCAAAACTTGCGACCTTGATTGTGAGACTAAGATATCCAATAAAAAGCAAATAAAACAAATTATGAAGCTAAATTCCCAACCGCCCTAGTGTTGAATGATGAAATTAAAAAAAATCAATTTAAAAATGACATAAAAAATAACCCGAGTCATCTTGGGTTAACCTGTTAAGCATTATTCCTGGGCCTTGAGGCTGAAATAACATAATAAAAAGTAAACAAAATAAACCATAAAGTTTAATTCTTAATCAACCCAGTATTAATGATGAAATTAAAAAATATATTAATTAAAAAAAAGAGAGAAAAACCAAGTCAATCGAGTTAATTTACTAAATCAATAATTCATGTCACGAGAGTACGATAACTTAAAAAAAAAGTTTAATATTAAATAATAATAAAAAAATAATTCGAAAAATCAAAGACAAAAAAAAGCAAAGCACTTTTTAAATAAAAAATGTTTTATGAGAAGCGGTAAGTAAAACCCTTTTTCTCTTTTACTTTATAGTTAGTAATATAATTTGGACCTATTTCCGTTATTATTAAGAGTGTGTTTGTTTGCACAGAAAGCGGTTTTCTGAAAACCACTTTCCAAACTTTCATGTGTTTGTTTATCATTAGAAAAGTTAATTAACGAAAAACAATTCTTAGCTTGATTTTCAGGAAAGTATTTTTCTTTTATTTTGGACAGAAAACATTTTTCAGAAGTTATAAAAAATTTAAAAATATCATATTATTTGTTGATTATATCAAATTTGGTTCTCAAACTTTTGATTGATACATATTTTGTTTGAATCTTTGTTTTTTAATTTTATTTTTTAAAATTTGATTTTTATATCAACTTTGGTTTTATTTTTATAATTGTTATTTGCTTTTCTCTTCTCATTTTTTTAATTAAAATTTTTTATCTATCAAATTTAGTTCTTATTCTTTTGATTGATTTATTTTATTTGTTATCAATTTTTAATTAAATTGTTTTATCTATCAATTTTTTTAATTAAATTTTTTTATCTATCAATTTTTTTACTTGTTAGATTTGATCTCTATTATTTTGATTATTATTTATTTTATTTAAGATAATTTATGAAATTTTTTTTTTCAATTTTATTCTCATTTAACATTTTAATTTATAAAATTTATTTCTCATTATTTTAATAAACTTGAAAAAAATAAAATATTAATATGTTATTTTCCAGCTCATTTTTCTTAACATAACCAAATATTAAAAAGTGTTTTTTAACTTATTTTTTATACACTAACAAATATTAGAAAATAATTTATTTTTTAGAAATTTATTTTTTAGAAATTTATTTTTTAAAAATAATTATTTTCCAATAAAAAAAAAGGAAGGAAAAGTGAGGCTGTGGCAAGTATGTGGTTAATAGTCTCACAGCACAGTGCAGTACAACAAAAAAAAACAAAAACCCTATCCTACTCCAAAGTCCAAACTCCTACTTTCCTGGTAGTTTCACTGTAACAGCGCGCACACACGTTTTAGTTCCTTGTTTCATCAGACATCTATATCACACTTCTCTCTCTCTCAATCTTATATCGCCGGCGGCGTGTCGTCGGGAATCTTAAAGACCATAAACATGGAGGGAGACAAGTACTGGCAGCAGTTCTTGGACGAGACAGCAATGTTCAACAACATTGTTTTGCGTCATTTGTTACCCTCCAGTTGGTGGGTCACGCTACCTCATTTCTTGCAGACTTGGCTTCGTAACTTCGTTGGTGGAACTCTTCTTTACTTCATCTCTGGACTTCTCTGGTGCTTCTATATTTATTACTTGAAACGCAACGTTTATGTTCCTAAAGGTAATGGGCACATTTCTTTTTCTTGTTTGATGTTTTTCTTGATGTGAGATGGGTTTTGCTCACTTGTTGAATTCATGAATCTGGGTTTTTTTTTTTAAAATTTATTTCGTCGTTTACTGTTGACTTTGGGTCCATTTGTTTGTCTTTCTTTCTGGAGTTTGAATTTATTTATTTTTGTCTAGATGTTTCTTTGTAATAACTGTCTTAGTTTTTCTAGTTAATTAATAGATATGGTTTGATTTTTTTTTTTGGTTTTAAAAGTTCTTCTTTTGTGATGTTTATGATTGATAAGTAATGGGTCGATCCAGTTGTTGATTTTGAATCTGGAATTTTTTTTTGTCATGCTTTTTCATGGCTGACAATTGATGTTACTGGTATCATGCTGTTTTCCCTTTTCCTCCCTGGATTCTTAATTTTGTTACTGTTGAAGCTTTGCAATTTCACTGTGAGATGATACATATGTGGTTAGAAGATTTGATGAATTGGTATTGCTCGAATCATTTGTACTGTTACTGTTGCTTTTCTCAACACAGAGTGGATGGCTAGTTGTAAAGTTTGGGTCTTTGTTTATAGTCCACTGATGACCTTATTTTTGGCTGCTTTTGCATAGGTGCTTATTTATAGTATCTGCTTTGCTGTCAAGTTTGATTGTTGTATCGTCTGTTCTTATTCTGAACTTTTCAAGAATTTTTTTCACTTGGATTTTGAAGGTATCTCAATTGTGAATTAATGTTATGTCTGAGTTGTTTAATGCCTGTGTTCTATCTAATGATCTATTTACTGTATTATATTGGGTTTTCTTCCTTTTTTTTCCCACCTCCAGATCTGCAATGAAAATTTTAAGTTGATTGATGCAGTGCGAATACCTGCCTCCTCTTAAACTTTCAAGTGTTCGATATAGATATCAAATGTTTCTAATTTTTTCGAGGGTAAATGTTCCTGAATGTGAATCTGAGTTTCTTTATTTATTAGTTTTCGATCTTTATGTCAACCTTCTAAATGTTTCCCCCCATAAGATGCATATTTTGTCAATTTAAAGGCCATCCCATGCCTTTGTTTCCTTAGCTACATTGCTTGCTTTCCTTACTTTGCTTTTAAACATAACCACATATTATACCATATTCTTGTCCCCCATGCTTACCTCTTTTAACTTTCTTGGAAATATGTAATATTTTTCACCTCTTTTTCTGCAAGTTATATTCACTGCAATTGCTTCCTTTTGTTTATTTTGAGCTTCACATAGCCATTTATGGCCTGTTTGTTTCTGCGTTTTAAAAGCGCCTTTGAAAAAATTTAATTTTTTATAATTAATTTCAAATTAATATGTTTTTAGTGTTTTCAAATCATTTTGATGTGCTGATGTCAAAAATGATTTTTAAAAAATAAAAAAACATAATTAGCATGAATTTTGGCATGAAAAGTTATTTGAAAAGCAACCGCAACCACGCTGCCAAACAAGCTCCGCATGATGTGCTGAAGCCCGAATGCCACATATAATAACATTACTTCATTACATGATTATGACAACAGGAGTTACGATGTGTATAGAAGTTACTGCTTTTCATGTTTTTCTGCCATCTGTCCCTATTTGCAGGGAAATTACCACTTTTTATTTCTTATGTTAAATTTTTTTCCTGTTCCTTTTTGCCCATAGCATGTGCGTATCTCTTTAATAAGGCTGCTCTGCTATTGCAACCAATAAGCTTGACTTTTAAAAGTTGTTGATTGATTTATTGGTAGAGTTTTCTTATGTAAGATGGTCATACTAGGTTTTCATATGTAAGATGGTCATACTAGGTTTTCATATGTAAGGTATTATTTGGGTTTCATTTGGAATCTTGTATCATTCTCTTTGGGAAGATGTTGTGCTAGTTTCCTTACCAGGCTCAAGATTACACATTTTTTTGATCTCTTGCATATTCCCATTGCAGATGCCATCCCTTCAAATAGAGCCATGCTCTTACAAATATATGTTGCTATGAAGGCGATGCCATGGTACACTCTGCTTCCAACTGTTTCTGAACACATGATTGAAAATGGCTGGACAAAGTGCTTCTCTAGCATATCTGAAGTTGGCTGGTTTGCCTACATCACGTATTTGGCTGTGTATCTTGTTATTGTGGAGTTTGGGATTTACTGGATGCATAGAGAATTACATGACATAAAACCTTTGTACAAGCATCTTCATGCAACCCATCACATCTACAACAAACAGAACACTCTTTCTCCATTTGCTGGTATGTTCTTAATCCAGTCTATTTAGTTCCACTGTTTATGAAACAAATTCTACAATACCCTAAAACTCCTTATCCAAATCTAGCTCCCCCATGCTATTTCTCATCTCATTTTGCAAGAGGTTCAATGCCAGTTTGCAAGTGTTACCAAACATGGCCATAGCCAGTAACTCCTTGACTGGATATGAGGTTTGTGCTGGATGTTATTTTGTAACAGTGGAAATTTGGCACTGACAAAAAAAATAATTCCATCCCTTGAAAAGTATAGTTACGGTACTTTGTGACAATTAAAGAAAATGTGACTATTAGAGAACTGCCTTCTTTGTTGCTGAATTTCAGCAATAAGCAATCCATATCTGGCCTGAAGGTGACCTGATATTGTACATCGGTACCAACTATGTGGACATATTTGGATCACCAGTGTAAAGTAGTGTAAAAATTACAGAATTTAGTGAATTTTTTTTTGGATAAAGTGTGATGTTTTTGGAAAAGGCGTACAGGGAAGGCATTGCAGAATTTGCTGTTAACAAATGTTGTAGCTTATTGGCTGAAAGCTTTTATTATAAGGTGTGCTTTGCTTGGTTTGCTCTCATGTTTGGGTACAAATTCAAAACTTTAACTATTTACCAAGATAACTGGATTAGGTTATAATACAAGTTTATTCTTCTGCTAATGTTGACTACTTACCTTTTTTCTTTTGCTCTATTAGCATGACCTTCGAAATGCACTTAATTTGCTGCAAATTGTGTTTTTTGACCAACTTTTCATTGAATTTCACTAAAACACCGCACTGAATTCCAGACTTTGGTAATGATACAACTGAAAAAACCCACCTTGTGTGATCAAGTCACTGAACGTGTGCTGGAAAAAAATTCCACATTGTATGATTCAGTTAATGAATCTGTGGGATCAAAGTCCCAAAAAGTTAGTTTAAAACGTAGAAGCTGCCCTCTATTAGAAGAGTGTAAAACTAAATCATTGATGAATTTGTAGAAACTTTGTTGATAATTGCATCATCATCAGGTGGCTTCTATACAGGGGCAAACACTATGTTTCTGGGACTTTTGTCGCATACATTCGACGACATGTTGAAATCTTGTTCCATCATTTGGTGATGTGGTCAAGGAATATGATATTTATTTAGTCACTATACTACTGAATATCAGAATTCAGCGTGGTGGTTGTGAGGAATTTAGTGAAAGATTTCCCTTGAGGGGAAGGTATTGTTGACTTCACATTAAGCAATTGCTTTTATTTGAATCAAGTCATATTTTAGCATTGTTAACTACTTGGAATTACTTTTATTTTAGTGAGCTATCCCTATTTACGTACCATTATAATCAGAATTTTTAATCTGGATCACGAACCAGAAGTAATTGTCTATTTCAGGTCTGGCATTTCACCCACTGGATGGGATTCTACAAGCTGTACCACATGTTATAGCTCTCTTCCTTGTGCCAATCCATTTTAGGTCACACGTAGCCCTCTTATTCATCGAGGCTGTATGGACAGCCAACATTCACGATTGCATCCATGCCAACCTATGGCCCATAATGGGTGCTGGCTACCACACAATTCATCATACTACATACAAGCATAACTATGGCCATTATACCATATGGATGGATTGGATGCTGGGAACCCTTCGTGATCCTGAGGATGATTCTCGCCAGAAAGCGCAGAAGGTGCAGTAGGCATGCATGTAGTATTTGGATTTTATAATTTCAATCAATAAACTGTGCCCCGGAAGTGTTAATTTTTCCACATCTTCTCTATGTTTATGTTTGTATTCAAATGGGGAGACTAGTGCAGCAGCTATGAAGTGACAAGGAGGTTGGTTTTATGCTGTCAAATTTGTTTTACAAGCTGTAGCTCAATTTGACACTAGTTTCATCTTCTTTCCCAATGTATATGAAATTCGAACCTTTTCTTTCCTTTGAGACCAAACAAAGAAAGAAAGGGGGATTTGTACTTGGCTAATTTGTTCTAGATTGAAACCAAACCAAGGAGCTAAGGAGATAAGGGATCATTCCCAACACAGACTCACAGGAGGAAAAAAAAAAAGGATAAGGAAAGAGTTGAGGGTTCGAGTGACACTGCTTGGTAACTTTTCTGTCCATTATACATTTGCATTATGCCATTCAGGAATTATCAGTGCTATTAAGAAATAATAACGCTAATAATCATTTATGTTTGATGGAATATGTATCATGTTATTAACAATATTTGAAAGTTAAAACCATCTAATGCAAGTTGTAAACTAAAGATGTGGGTTATGTACTGAGATTACAAAGTGTTCAGGGGTTGCTGGTTGAAGGAGTGGAAATAGAAATGAGACGGAGGAGATAGCGTTTTAGAATGAATTTTTATATTTTGGGATTTTTTTAAAGATAATATATGTTATTTTTTATTTTTAAAATATTTTTTTCAAAACTTTTAATTTTAAAATTATATAATTATAAAATAAAAATAATAATTATTATAATTTTAAAATTTAATTTGAAAGTTGATTTAGAATAAGATTCACATCAAGCTAGAGCGTTGATACATATTACAAGAATTAATGTAAAAATAAAAATAATAATTATTATAATTTTAAAATTTAACTTGAAAATTTTCCTTGATTGTTTTTTTAAATTTAAAATAACTGTGATTTAATTAAATTGTTTAAATTAAGATAAATACATTTTTGAATTGTTTTTTTATCTTGAATTAATCGCAGGTTTTTAATTGGATAGGTCGGTACTGGATATTATAAAAATATTTGGACTCGGATTGCATCTCAGCTCGTGAACTGTAGCTGTATTTTATGCTACTTTGGAGGAGAGATCCCTGAACGTTTAATTTCCTGATTTTGATCCATCAAATCATCAGGTCAAGGCAATAGGGTTCCTTAGGCTTCCATCCATTAGACCCCATTAATTAGCATGTTATATGAACGTCTATGACTATTACCTCTCAATTTTCATGCAAAAAACCTAGAGGACCCAAAAAAAGGCAGTGTACTGCCTTGACTTAATAGTTTAAGGGATTAAAATCAGAAAATTAATAGTTCAGGGGCGTAGTTGGATTTGACCAAAAGTCTCAGGGGTCTCTCGACTGATTAGCCTATGATTTAATGACGAATCTTTTTAGCAGCGTTTTTACTGTAGAAAACGGCATCCTCTCATTATTGAAAAAAATCCACTCTCGCTCGCTCACTCACCAGTGAATCAACCACTCATGGCTTCATCAGCTCTGTGTCTCAAATTTTTCTCTTCTTACACTCCCATCACATCCTCCTTAAACCCAACAACAAAAAAGCATGGTAATACTACCTTAAACAATGCCCAGATAACAACCCCTTCATTGTTTGCAAACAACAACAACAAAGAACTTGCGGTGTTAACAAACCCCATTTCGCAATCCAATGCCACCACCAATGTTAAAGTGCCAACACCTCCATGGATAAAGGGTCCTCTCATTCTCCAACCCCACGAACTCCTTAACCTCACCAACCCCAAAAACAAGAAGCCAATAAAGAATGACAAGATTGAAAAAGATGACAAGGCTCTGACTGCTAAAGAAAGTGGGGTTAGAGGCAATAAAGCAATGATACAGATTGTTAAAAGTGTTGAAAGACTGCAAAGAGATGAAAACTTGAAGGACACCCAAGAGATTTCTGAGAGTGGAGAGAGTTTAAAGCAGCTCGGAAAAGAAAGGATTTTAAGTGTTTTCGGTGATAAAAGGATTGTAAGAAGTATTGAAAAACTCCAAAAAGATCAAAACTTGAAGGAAACCCCAGAAAATTCTGGGGGTTTTGAGATTGGAGAGGGTTTAAAACAGCTTAACGGAGATGGGGTTTTGGGGTTTAGGGAAAAAAAGTTGCCATGGGTGAGAGAAGAGAGAGTTGGGAATTGGAGAATGAAAAAAGAGAAAGTGGTTAGCAAGGCCGAGTTGAGTCTTGATAAGGAGTTACTTGAGAGATTGAGAGGAGAGGCTGCAAAGATGAGGACTTGGGTAAAGGTGAAGAAAGCTGGGGTGACACAGAGTGTAGTTGATGAGATAAGATTGACTTGGAGAACGAGTGAGCTGGCTATGATTAAATTCTATATGCCTTTGTGTAGAAATATGAATAGAGCAAGAGATATTGTTGAGGTTAGTTGGTTTACTTTTTTGTACTAATTTTTTGCTGGTTTATTGATTCTTGCAATTTTTTTTTTTTTGGAAGTTACTTTGGAGGTAAGTGTTCGTAATTCATGGAAAGACATGCTTTCTGTTCAGAAGCTTGATTTCCACCCTGATTAAGAACTTGTGTTTAAAAGACCGTATTTGCATAAGAAAAAGAAGATCAAATTTTAAACTTATTTTCCTAAGAAAAGAAGATCAATTTCTAAACTATGCAGTAATAATTCTTTTCAGATTGCTCATCTTGCTGCGTTTAGCACAGTTTCTATGCAAAGCTTCATTGACCCTTTTTGGGCCGATGTAAGTATTCTGCCTAGAAAAGAGTTATTTGTGATTGATCTGTGTAAACTGTACTGCTTAGTATAGGGGTGAATGCTCTGTTGCTCATATTGTAGAGATTGGCAGGCTATCTCGGATGTTTGTTTGTATTTGTTGCAACTTTAAAATAAGGCTACTTGTTTATGGGTTGTCTTTTCTTTTTTTAAATTTGCTGGTATACCTGGAGCAATCAAAATGCAACAACTGCATTCTTTTCATTCCTTTGTAAACAGATGAAGACAGGAGGCTTGGTTGTTTGGACCAGAAAAGATTTTCATATTGTTTATAGAGGATGCAATTATCAGTGGAAGAAAAACTTTAATACAGCTACAATCGAGGAAAGTTTTCCAAGAAATGGTGGAGAAGAAGAGTCTATATCAGCTGGCATCTTAATGGAAGCAGATTTGAATACACAACCAATTAATGGATCACTGTTTGAGAGAGAAACTGATAGATTATTAGATGGCTTAGGACCTCGTTTTGTTGACTGGTGGATGCGAAAGCCATTGCCAGTAGACGCAGATTTGCTTCCAGAAGTGGTTAAAGGATTAAGGTCTCCATCAAGGCTTTGTCCTCCATGTATGAGATCAAAGTTGAAAGATGATGAACTGACATACTTGAGAAAGCTTGCTCAATCTCTGCCCACACATTTTGTCCTTGGTATTTTCTTACTGTATAAAGCTTTCTATTGCATTTTTTCCCGATGAACAAAAGCAGACACACTCATACAAATACATAGAGTACATACAAACAACAAACACATCACATGCATAAGATAACTGAAACAAGGAGAAAAGAGAAATATGCTATCATATTAAGAAACAACATTCTTAAATAGTGCTTGAGAATTGATTGAGAAAAAATGGGTCTGGCAGGCATGAACAGTTATTTGGTTGAAATGTTGCATGACATTATATGTATTGGGCTATGCTAGAGGCTTGTTTGCATGTAGGAATGTTTTGCATCATGAAGGCTTTTAAAGTTTTGCTTTTTTCTGTAGGGAGGAACAGAAGACTTCAAGGCCTAGCTGCTGCTATCTTAAAGTTGTGGGAAAAGACTATTATAGCTAAAATTGCTGTGAAGTGGGGAGTTCCAAATACCAACAATGAGCAAATGGCAGATGAGCTTAAGGCAAGTTCGATACCCGAGAAGCAACATATATCATACTTTCTGATTTGCTGAATTATTATTTGTTTATGTTACGTCTGTATGGAAGTTGTCCTATTTTTATTCTATGTGCTTTGGTAGCCTGGATTTTTGAGCAAGGTGGGCCATTTCTTATTGTATTCAGTTGAAATTCATTCTGATTTAAGCACCACATCTTCTGGTATCATTTGTTGCCAGGACACTGATATAGTGATCTGAGTAAAGTAGATCACCCATATTATTTGAATCATTAATTCAAAAGCTTGATGTCCGAGGAGTTACATATTGACCCGTGCCCAACCAGGCACACTTACTAGTGTTGCCTTGAACATGCACTGGGCACGCTTATCTATAAATGACATCTCAGAGATAGATGTTTCTAATGTTGATGTTGTATACGCAGAGTCTCACTGGAGGAGTTCTGCTGCTTCGGAATAAGTTCTTTATAATACTTTATAGAGGCAAAGATTTTCTTCCTGGCCAAGTCGCAAATGTAATAATGGACAGAGAAATTGCACTTAGAAAATGCCAAACCAACGAAGAAGGTGCAAGAATGAAAGCAATTGAAACTTCTTATATGCCTGGCGGACCAACCAACACAAGCAGAAGTGGAACTTTATATGAATTTCAGGAATTCCAAATCAAATTTCAGAAGACGACAAAAGGGGACTCTGAAATTCAATTAGAAGCTTATAAGGAAAAACTAGAGAGGGAATTGAGGAATCAAGAATACAGGCTTCGCATTGTAAGACTCAATTCATTATCTTATCAGGATCACTGCAATGCTGGTTTGGAAAATAATCCTCATGGATTTTGCAGCTTAAAAGTAAGATAGAGAAGCCAGCGAGGGACTTGTCAAAGTTGAATTCTGCATGGGTACCTAGTCCACGGGATGCGGACCAAGGAATAATGACAGAAGAGGAAAGAGAATGCTTCCGGAAGATAGGACTGAAGCTACGTGGTAGCTTAGTGCTTGGTAAAGAAAATCTTATCATTATGAACCCTGTTTGAAATCTTGCTTCTTTTTTTTATAAAAAAAAAAGGTTTCCAGATAGCTTTATCATGCCATATTTTTTCTGCATAATTGTCTCTCAGTTAGGTATTCAAACATCTGAGTCATTGATTACACTATTTTCATTTGTTTCTTTTTGATCTGCATGCTAGATGAGTTGCTTGGTTTCCCCTTTCTCCCTTTAATTTACCTTGGTCCCGTTAAAAAGTGTTTTGTGTGAAGAAGCTCATTTTTGAGAAATAGCAGTGAGAGCATTGGCTTTCATACGCTGAAACAGAATTGCCTCAAGTTTTGTTCTATAAGAATGAAGTAGGGCTGTCATTGGTCCAGAAAAGGAGAAACTATTACATGAGCCTGGCTCCCCTTGAATGCACACTCACAAAGTGGTGGGTCTCACAGTCATTTTATGGTAGGTTGCACATCATTTATGTCAGAACCGGGCTCATGCAATAATTTCTCCCAGAAAAGGGTAGGGGTTAGTGTTGGTTAATCACGTTTGAATTGAACTACAATGCTTCCATCCACGAGTAACATTTATTTTTCTGCTTAGTCTACCCTTCCCTTCTATATCTGTGTGTGGATGTGGTTCAGATTTTTTTGTTTTGATGGTGGGTTCAGGGAGGCGTGGGGTCTTTGAGGGTGTTATGGAAGGTCTGCATCAGCACTGGAAGCACAGAGAAGTGGTGAAGGTGATTACAATGCAGAGAGTGTTTTCCCAGGTCATTCACACTGCAACATTGCTTGAAGCAGAAAGTGATGGGATCCTAGTTTCAGTGGACAAGCTAAAAGAAGGTCATGCCATAATTATTTACCGTGGAAAAAATTACAAACGCCCTCTAAGGCTTCTAAAGAAGAATCTTTTAACCAAAAGAGAAGCATTAAAGAGATCTCTTCTAATTCAGAGAGTTGGGGTAAGTAAAACTCTTCTCATCTTGCTAATATGTCACTTGCATTTGTTTTGCCGTTAGCTTTGCACCAACCTTCACCATCATTTCTTACTAGATGAGTTTTAGCTTGACTCTCTTCTTTCCTCTCCTTGTTCTTCTCTCTTTCTTTTATGGGTGCATTCGTGGTGGCTCCCAGTCGTTGAAGTTTTTTGCAAATCAGAGAGAGCGTGTGATCTCAGATTTGAAACTCAAACTGGTATATTTTTATCCTTCTTCTCCCTATGAATATTTCTTCAATCATTCTACTGGATCAGCTTGAAATGGTTTGTCAGGAGCTTGGTCTTATCTTCCACGAAGATAGATCCTTAAAAAATATGAAACAGAGGTAGAATAAAATGGCCTCATGTTTTGACCTAACCAATTGTCTACTGATGAATTTGCAGGCAGAGCTTCATATATCCAAGGAAAAACATCTTAAAAGTGATACACTATGAGCTAATAGTGGATCACATAGTGATTCCTCATGATATAAGGGAGTGCAGTGAAGATTTTTGATAGGGAGGACTTCCCCACTTCTTCAATATCATACTAGAAAAATCCTGGTAAACTTTCTTGGCATCTTGGAAGTTTGTTAATGAAGTCTACAAACTTAAATTTTCTGCTCAATTGTGATGGTTAATGCCCTAATATTTACACGTATGCATCACCATTTGACTTGTAGCTTAGTCAGATCTTATAGACAAGTTAGGTCGATTTGCTTGTTAACTCATGTAATGCTTTACCATACGCTTGTTTAAGAGATCTGGGTACAATCTCCTGAACTGATGGCTTGTTTCATTAACAAATTGATATGGAACAATGAAAGGGTACGCTAGATTGTTTAAAGTTGAGGCCAAAATATGTGATGTGCATTCATTGATGGCATCATCTGTTAAGAAAACTTGCCTTTCATTGCAGCCTATGCCATATCCTCAGTAAATGCGAAGAGTCAATTTAGACAACTCTGAAGGCAGGGTGCCAGAGAGGCTTATTGAGGAGTCTTTACCAGAGGTATCACATTGCACACCAATCCAGTTGGTGCAGAAGCCTTTGGAGGACACATTGGACCGGCCTGATGGCAAGGGGTTCAGGGAATTAGCTAGTTTCAGCATGACAGCAACATCATTGGCCGAGACAGATGAGAGAATGAGGAGGAAACTGATATGATGACTCATTGAGGGATTTGGATAGATAAAGCGATAGAAATGAACAATCTAGAGACTCTCTAAGGTTTATTGGGTTTTGAAGAGGATGGGATTATCAGTTCATCTTTTCTTTTTTCTTGTCAGCTAAGAGGTTACAGCCAATGCTAGGATTTCAAGAAGATAAATCAGTCCCTTGTTATGTCTCAGTTTGTTAATTACGCCATGTTGCAATCTGTTTTGTATCTCTGCATTATTGGAATTTCATTTTGTATTCATCAACAAAAAAGAAAGAAAAATAAATAAATTATATATGAATAAGTTAAGATGGATCAAGCCCTTCCTAGATTAAATAAACTGTGCAGCAAATTCTACCACAGAAATGTATCGTGTAAGGATATGGTAAGTGAGCAACAACATTCTTGTACGTGGATACTAGAAGGACATGGCCATCTCCAAAGGTTGTACTACTTTCCCTTGATGATCTTTGTAACGACTCCAGAAGAATAAAAAGCAAGCCAACAGAGTCACATGGCATTTTGCACTTGGTTTCCATGACCCAAAAAAGTTTATAAAGTAAAAAATTCAAAACCATTAAGGTTATAAAGGAAATGGCCATCTCCAAGCTGCTATTTACTGAAAACCAAGTGCAAAAAGCCGACAGAGTCAATTCAGGCTTCAACGGATCAGGGATCTGAAATTGCAAAGTCAAGAATCAGTAAGAAAAAGATGATGAAGAAAACAAACTTGAATTTGAATTCCCTGTGAACTTGCTGACCACTTGAGTAGCATCAGGTAATTAACAGCAAAATACATGTAAATGTTATGAACTCTCAATTTGATACACTGGGTGGCATAAGATTATACTATCACAAGTACATCAAAAAAGCTTTACAATGATAAAAAATAAGATAATCAGATGGAGATGTGGATGCATTTCTGGAGATTACGGGTGAGGGGAAGGGGCTGCAGGTATAGAACTCTTGAATCCTGAGAGAGCAGATGGAGCTAACCAGGTTTTATTTCTCATAAACATAAGATAATCAGATGTCTTCACTCTTGACTCACTAATATGACTTCGTCTGCAACAAGAAGTTTCCTGTTCATTTACTGGAGTTCTAACGCGAATGACATAAGACTCGCATTTTCTTTAGTATAATTTCAGATTTCTTTTTGCATTGAAACAGGCCAAATTCAATTATCTATGATTTACTTGTCTATCAAGACAAGAAAATTCAGCAAGAATGCATAGCTTTGTGAAAACACTCTTTCTTGAGTCTAGTTTGAAAAAAAAAGTTCTGTCTAAATATTCCTCAACTTCCTCGTCCACACTGGTTAAATTTTCCACCAAGAAAAAAGAAGAAAATGTTACATTATAGGAAATAATTTACTCAATTACTATATAGTAATGTCAATGGCATAAACAGTGTTATATTCAGTTATTTTGATCATGTTCTGAGTTGACAAGAAGCCATATATATATATAAAATCCAGTCCTTTTCCAGTGCCATCTTAGCAAATGATAAGGAAACAAAGAAAACTTATGTTATTTATGCATATAGTCAACCACAAGAATTCCTTTCTCCACATGACTAATAAATTTGTATAGTGAGAAACATCTGGCAAATGATGCTGATTTGAAGCTTATTATAACGATAAAAACCTTATGTGTTGCGTCCTGCTTCTGCTGAATATATTAACTCTGGTGTTCTTCTATTTCTACGCCGCCACTATTAATCTCTCTGGCTGTGCCACCCCAACTATCCTCTATTGTTTCTAGATGCTCTTCTTTACAAATGCTATTCTGCGAGCTCCAATTTTTCAGGTGCTGGATCATAGTAAGAATTTATTATATTTTCGAGTTCTGTAAAATTCTCAAGTACTGTAAAGCTTAAGCTCTCTTGTCTTCTTATCTATGAATTAAAACTAGAAAAGCAAGGACATTAAAATGGCAGTCCTAGATCACAATTTATGGAGATTGAACTTTAAGAATAGGAACAACAATTGGTACACAAAATCATGGGATATCAAGCAGATAGTTACAGTTTAAACATGTATCTATTACGAAGATCCTTTATCTACTTGTGAAAATGTGCAGTGTGTTGAAATTGTTTAGTAAAGTTCCATTTCAGGTGATCTTGTAGGAGAATATAGGAAAGGCTTTTTATGGACAACTCATCCAATACTTTATTCTCATTCACAGATAACATACAAGGCCGATTTTGGCAATATCAACTGAGCAAGTGAATTTGCTTGGGTTGGTACTGTATCCACATTGCCCAGTACCAGAATGTTTACGTTCGTCACAAAAGAAATCATTTGCAGCTCACTGCAACTTAAATCCTTGTTCGAGATCAAAATCCAAACTTTCTATGTATGGCCTCTTCTCCATAGACTGGAGCAGATCTAGATGCCGGAAGAATAGTGCTTATATTACACAACTTCAAGTTAAGTTGTTAGAGAATAATATAAATCATATCTTGAAACCTCACCTAAACAGCTTAAGTTTTTGAGTTGAGATGGTTCTTTCACATGATATCAGAGCTTTGATGACCAAGCGGTCATGAGTTCGAATCTCACAATCTCTATTTATTTGATAAAAAAAAATTAAACACAAGCTAATGTAGGTCTGTGCAAGTTTCGAGCCCAAAAGGCTTTCACTTGAGGGAGTGTGTTAGAAAATAATATAAATCATATCTTGAAATCTCACCTAAACAATTTAAGCTTTTGGGTTGAGATGGTTCTTTGACATAAGTTGTTAGGGAGTTATATGAATCATGCAACCTCACCCAGCAGCTTAGTTGAGATGGTTATTGAAATACCCTAAAGTTCGTGAAAATTAACTTGGAATTATTGGACATCCACCGTACAGTGTTATATTCTTAGGTTTTGGAGGATAACTGAAAATTTTTTGATTTAAAAGGGAGTTGACAGGGAAGATAGAACACACATTTTTTTGTGTAATCTGTTCTAGCAACCTTCAGAGTACGTGACACGTTATTAATGAGCTTAAACACTCGAAAAGAAAGTTCTGAAATTTTCATAACTGGGGCATCACCGCTGAAATCAAGGTGAAATCCTGGATGGCCAGAGTATGTCGGGTGGTCCATTCCCCAGAAAGGATGGGTAATGCCCTGAATGTTTCCACATTCAAATGAACTGCTTCAGTTTAAATATCTCTCATCAGTTAGCCAGATTCATATTGGCATGTGACTTGTGATTATGGTAATTATGAGTATGATAGGTAAAGAGATCTTTTGGAGTGTTGAAAGAAAATTAGTGTGGTAGGACTTATAGACATCGATGCAATAAGAAAAACTAAATAACAAGAAGATTTGAGAAGAAGACAATCTTATTAATTGTTTTTTCTTTCTTATGTATTCCTCTTTATACTTTTTAATTATGCTTTTGATTACATGTTTATTTATAGGCTCAAATCTAGATAAATAAAAAATTAACTACTCGAATGAAATCTTAATTTAAATAGAAAACTTATTTTTATTGACTTAACCGTTCGATCATTTTGTGAACCAGTCGACCAATTCATTTAATTCAACCAGTTGCTCTATTCCAACTAGTTGACCAGTTCCCAAGGGATTGACCATTTTAACTAATTCTTCAAAAATCTAGTTTACTTTCAATCTCCTTTCTTAAACTTGATTTCTCTATAGTTCCCAACATATCTTTCATTTTGACAAAAACATCATATTTGAATGGTTTTGTGATAATATCCGCGACTTGATCTTGAAACTTTATATACTTGATTTCAATTTCTTTGTTTATAATGCAATCTCGTAAGTAATAAAATTTTGTATTAATGTGTTTATTTCTGTCATGAAATACTGGATTCTTAGCTAAAATAATGACCGCTGAGTTGTTCACATAAATTTCCATAGACTTCTCCTATAACATTTGTATCTCTTTTAATAATCTTTTTAGTCATATGAAATGACAAACACATGTTGTAATAGTTACATATTCTATATGAATATAGGTTGATAATGTGACTATAAGTTGTGTCTTTGAATTCCATGAAACATGTAGTACTCTTTCTATCATCCATATCTCCAACCCAATCACTATTACTATAACCCACAGTTCAAAGTTGTTAGAGTATCTATAATTCAAGCCAAAATCAACAATACCTTTGATATGCAAAATGATTCACTTCAATACTTTGAAATGTGTTATAGTTAATGTCTCCATGAATCTGTTCACAAGTCCTACTCCAAAAAAAATATTTGGACGAGTGCATGTCAAGTATCTCAAACTCCCAACTAAGCTCTTGAATGTTGTAGAGTTGATCTTCTCTCCTTCATTATTATTTGATATCTTCACTCCATATTCAATTGGAGTATTCACTTTTGCACAATCCTTCATTTTGAACTTCTTAAAAATCTCTTTTGCAAACTTCTTTCAATTCATAAAGATTCCATCTTCTCCTTGCTTGATCTTAATTCTCAAGTAGTATGTTCTAAGATCAATATCCGTCATTTCAAACTTCTTGATCATTGCTTGCTTGAAGTCTCCAAAGATCTTTGGATTATTTCCTATAAAAATCAAGTTATCTACACACAAACATATAATAAGAGGATCACCATTCTCTTTTATCTTTATATAGATAACATATTTACATAGGTATTTTACAAATTTATTCTTTAAAAAATAACCATCAATGTGATTACACCAAGTTTATTTATAGGCCTCAAGTTTTAGATAAACAAGAAATTAAATTACCCAAAGGAAGTCATAATCTGAACAGTAATTGTAGTTCTATCGGCTTAACTGGTCGACTGTTTTTTAAACCGGTCGATCAAATTATTTAATTCAACTAGTTGCACTGGTGGACCGATTTCCAAGTGTAAAGAAAAATGTTCTTTTCATTCAATCTGACAACTCATATTCCTGTCTTGCCATTCCTATCCTGGAACTTGGCTCACCAATCTACTGGAAAGGAAAAATCACTCTTCCTTTGTTGACTACACGCGTAGCAGATAGTTTATTGATGGAATTCGTGGCAAAACGATAAAAACGAATCAAACAATAAAAATCTCCACAAATTCACTTACAAAACACATTTTAATCTGAGAGCTCATACATTGGCGTTGTGTGCAAGCAATGGATTCAAACCAGCCACCTGATCAGAATTCAGGTCAACAATCCTTGAATATTCAGTTAAGAAGAAGAAGAAAATGTAAGTTTTTATGTAAGAATTGACTCGATTAAAGTACAATTCTGCTAATGGCATGGATGATGCTATCAGAGCAACTTGGTATTGCTCCTGGTGGAAAAAAGAAAAGTCTCTTTCTGGTGTTATTTATCAAATGACACGAAACACGGAAAACTTAATGATTTGGTTCCCCAAATTTACAGAGATATTAAATCCTGACACATGAAGCAGTTACTTAAGAACCTGTTATTGCTGCAACCAAGTCGGCTTGCTTGATTCTTCACTGTTTACGTTTTTGCTGTATTTCCTTTCTCACTGATGCTACTATGTGCTGCTATTTTTTTTTCTTTTTATCTTGGGTTTTACTCATCTTAAATGATATTGCTGCTAAAGACACGCAGATTACTCTCTTTTCTAATGCTGCTGAGCCTGACAACGAACGTTTTTTATTTGTTCTTGGTACTACTTGTGTTTCTTTCATTTATCCAAACGTCATCCATGGAATCCTGACAAAGTTTTTTATTTTTAATGGAAAGAATTCATCACGACAGGTCTAATACACAATTTCAACCACGTTAAGTTATTTGATTTTAAAAAAAATAGCAAAAAAGGTTATAGTTTCATAAATTACAAGACTTGGATTATTGCAGAAGAGAATTGCAAACTTGCATAAAAACAGCCTTGAGATAACAGAATGGCAGATATGCAGTGACGGATTAACTGTAGAAACGCAGCATTTACAGTAGAGGCAGAAAAAAAGTGAGGATTCGCACAGATGCAGCAGAACAGAATATCAGATATGACAGGAATTAAACCATGTGAAAACTTAATTATCCTCGCTGATATATGCACTGATCATGAGTGATAATAAAGCTTAAACTCCATGTCTTCTTGTCTAAATTAATTTGAAGCTATAAACAGTGACGGGTAAGAGATGAACAAAGACAAAGGTTATTGTTATGATTATGATGAACAAAGACATGGCTGGAAAGAGCTGGGATTGCATTTTCACAGATAAAGAGAGAATACGGGGACAATTGGCAGGTGTTAGAGCAAATTGACCTTTTTTTTTTGTCATAATCAAGTAGACATTAAAAGGCCACTCATCACATAGTATTATAAAATGGTTACCAAATACGTTGTGTGACTTGTTCTAGGGTGAGAAGCTCCATAGTGGTCAAGTTACTAGTAGAAGAAAACCTAGAGCATCCCATATTCATTTCATGACCAGTTTGGTAACCTAAAGGTCTCTGTAGTTTTCTTAGGAGGAAAATTAGAAGCCTTCCATTTCCGACCATTCTTCCACCTGCTGTCACAGCCTGCTATAAGATGCTGGCTCATTGTGAAAGCTCGAACTGCCTTCATCATGAACGACCCCTTCTGAACCCTATAGACACAGCTGAAAGATCTTCACATGCCTTTGAAGACCTTCCCTCTATGCTCCATACATAGGCACCAGTTCTTCAAAGGAATGACTACGGGAAACTTGTTGATGAAGAGTAGAAGATTTATGTTCAGTTTCTTGAAGTTTTCTGGTAAATTTTCGAAGTTAGACGATTCCATTTTAATTCAGCTGCTCAAGCAAAATAAGAATACGAGTAAGAAATACATAGAAGTTCACTATGAAAAATGCAATGAAGCATTGATGACATTAACCACAAGTAATAATAAGCTCAACCTCGGAGTCTTGTCTACTCTTTGAAATTGTAAACAATGACAAGCAGGAACAAATCAATTCTACACTTCCCACATATTGAACATCAAGTACATACTAGAATTTGTTAACATCATGGACAAAAAAAAAGGAAGGTGAGAGGATAGTGTCTCTTAGCACTGAGAGAGTTTCCTCCCCGTACATGAACTATATCATAGAAAAATTAATTCAACCAAAAGCAGCACTTAGATGAAGAACAAATACAGGTTTTTTATTTTATTTTTATTAGGCCAGATAAAATTTGCAATTTCCAGTTACAAGTCACTTTCATTTGCAGACAATGTGTTTACCACACCCTCCTGGGACGACACGCAAGGCAGTGAAGATACAGTGGAAGAGTGATCTTGAGCGGACCTTCTAGGAGAGGAAAGGGAAGGTCTCGGTGGAATTTGTAAAGACTGAAGACTGCCTTCAAACATCTCTACAACCTTTGTCATTGATGGTCTATGTGATGGAATGGTTTGGATGCACCACAAACCCACTAAGATCATCTTTTCAACAATCTCTTCTTCCTCTTCCGTTATACATCCATGAAGTGTTGAAATCTTTCCTGGTTCAAGATACATATAAAACCAATCCGGGAAATACAACTCCTTGGTTTCCAAAGATCCCATATCAAAGTCATTCCTTTGTCCGACCATGTCAAGAACCATCATTCCATAACTATACACATCAGACTTGTAAGTTACTCCTCCAAAAGATCTGCAGAATACTTCAGGTGCTATGTAACCAACTGTCCCTCTTGCACCTGTCATCGAAATCTTACTTACTTTGCTCTGGCATAGCTTGGCGAGACCAAAATCTGAGATCTTTGGACAAAAGTCTTCATCAAGAAGAATGTTGTGAGGCTTTATGTCAAAATGCACAATCCGAGTGTTACACCCTCTATGCAAGTACTCCAAACCTCTAGCAATACCAACTGCAATTTCATATAATTTTTTCCATTCTAAACGACAGTTCGTATGTAGGGATCCTTTATCAAATATAAAGCTATCTAAAGATCCATTGGGCATGAATTCATAAATCAAAGCTCTTTTATTCCTCTCGTAGCAGAAACCCAAAAGGGTAACTACATTCACGTGGGAAGTTCTACTGATGCTTGCAACTTCATTCATGAACTCTTCTCCATCACCTTTGGCCTCTTTTAGAACTTTTATAGCCACAAGACGACCGTTTGGTAACTTTCCTCTGTATACATAACCAAATCCCCCCTGACCTAGTATATTGACGAATGAGCTGGTCATTTTCTTGATATCTGAATATGAATAACGCTTCGGAGTAAGAGAATGGTTGTCCATTATAAATGTTTCAACACTATCAACATGCTGCGAATTCTTCAGCCTGAAGATCTTTGCTATGACGACACTAAATGAACCTTTTCTTTTAGTGAGACATATTGTAATTACAGAAAAAGTTATTATCGCTGCCACAGCTGCTGATATGCCTATAATTTAAGATGCATCATCATCAATACCATCATCATCAAATGAAAAAAATGGATTTCTTATGATAATATTTACCTATAGCACTATGTAGTCGCCTACGACTCCATGAAGATCCTGTAACAGGACATCAAATAATGTTAGGGAGTTCGTGTTGGGACTGCGTTATTTGTTGGAATGAAGATTGTGTATTTATAGGAAATGTAATTATTAGATTTATTTATATGGCATATATATGACACAATATATTCATTTAGAGGCTGAATTATTAATATGTAACCTTGTACTTTCAAACTAAAACTACATTAAAGTTGACGATATTATATTTTAATGTCAAAATATATACTTCTCCTCCCCTCACTTCAATTATAATCAAATTACATCCTTGAAAAATAAAAAGCTCATTGTTTTTTATAAAGCATAAAGTTTAAATATTAACATGAGATTGCAAGTTTTAATTCACATACAAAATAAGACGTAAAGCTAAAAAATGAACATATGCTACATTGATTTTGTTACTACTAGTTTATCCACCCACGATTTCACTGAGGTTAAACACAAATTTTTTGAAACGTTAAAAGCCAAACTTAGATTGTTCAAAATTCCGTGGTATTGTCATTAAATTTTCCATAATAATTTAAACTCACATTTAATTATTTTATTGATATTTAATTAGCTTGTCAACCCTTATGATCTGGGTTATAGACTCTATTAGATCAAATTATTTTTTATTTGATTATAAAATAAAAAATATCAAGATTAATTTATCATTAACCAAACATGGAATAAAACAATTTAATAAAAACATCACATTAAATAATAGAATTAGCAAAAAAAAAAACCAAAAGATATATATATACATGACTCTTTTATTAATATTTAGTCGATATATCAAACTCATGATCAAAATTATAAACTCAACTTGATTAATTAATTAATTTTATTTTATTTTATAATAAAAACTAAAAAAATAAATTGCTATCTATCTAATAATAAAGAATAAAATTGAATCAAAATTTCATTTTAACTGATAGAGTTAAAAAAGCAAAATTAAAAACATAATAAAAAACAATTAGCTAAGAAAAAAAAAAAAACCCTACCGCACGAATAACAATGTCACTTCGATGTGGCTTGAGATTTATTTTTTATATTCAAAAACATTTTGATTCGATCCAAAGAAACTAATTAATAACTATTACAAGCCCTCCTCCAACTATCAAACTTGTATTTATAATTAACAACTACTGAGAAAATTGAAGATTAGTTTGAGAAATCCTTGTGACAAGGGGCTACCTTTATTTTCAGGTTAATTATAAAGTCTTTGTCAGTTAATCGAAGTCTTCGTTTCCTTGATATATACTGGAATTAAATGGTCAAGGAAGGTGCTCTCTTCAGGATCATGGAGCTTTGAACAATTCTCAATAGCTAGCTAGGTTCCTACATCACCTAGCCTGGAGGGCATATCTTAGATTTCAGCTATCTCTATCTATCCAATCATGGTATCAAGAAAGAAAAGAGGACATACTTGTTGATTGACTAGGTGCTTGTGGTGATGATGAGCATTCAAAATCTCGAGGTTGATCCACACAGTAACAAGTGAATGCTGTAGTGGTCTTGTTGTAACCACACTGACCACCAGAAGATTTACATGTATCACATAATGAATCATTTGCACTCCACTCCAACTCAAAACCTTGATTAATAGCTTCAAGAAACTGTGATACATTTGAACTGACTAGAATTGGCACAATAGCTGATTGATGGGCAGGAAATTTAACACTATTGTTGCATGTTGTCAGGTAGCTGATTAAGCTGGTATCAGTGTAAAATTTCATTACAGTGGAGCCAACCGTTGGCACTTTAGAACTTCAAAACACATTTGAATGGGATACGATATGCGAGTCACTGCATAATAACTATCTAACTATCTATAGATCAATTCCGCACAAACATTGGCCTCGTATGTAATACTAAGGAAGCCCAATCCTAGCTCCTCAGCTACCTTTCTCCTCCATCTCCCCTGACGGTTTCACTACCGCCGACCACTCTTACACCACCATAGTTGCCCTTTTTTCGGCTTCTCATCCTTCTTTGAGGTACCAGAGAAAGACAAACGTTGCTTCTCCCTAGCTCTACAAATGTCTTTCTAGAGAGTGTCCACTGATCTCCCTCAGATGCAGCAACAGAGAAGGGTGTCTTGCACAGTGGCTTCTTGAAGGGAAAGAGAAGAAGATGAAAAAGGAAGAGAAGTGATCAAGTGATCAGCTTGTCTCCAGCAACGCAGCAGCAGCAACGGATCCAGCTCCACCTCCACCAGCAGCGGATCCAGCTGCTCAAGCAGCGGAAGGGATGGCTCCAGCCTCTGATAATCATATGCATGGCTAGACTTCTACTTTCTGTTAAGGACTTGCACAAAATAGAAAGATCTGCTGTGACGTTTCGCAAAACAGAGTATCAGTTTCCAAGAAACTCCAGCAACACAGTAGCAGCAGCGGATCCAGATCCACCTCCACCAGCAGCGGATCCAGCACTTCTGACTTCTCCTTCCTACTCTTAGCGGCATAGTGTCTCCAGCAACGCAGCAGCAGCAACGGATCCAGCTCCACCTCCACCAGCAACGGATCCAGCTGCTCAAGCAGCGGAAGGGATGGCTCCAGCCGCTTGTGCGGCGGCTCCAGCAGTTGATCCGGCAGCGTTACCATTGGATCCGGGAGCACGAGCCCTTGGGTTAGCTTGAAGATCTTCATCAGTTTTCCATTCATGGATCTAATCTTTTATTAGCTCTTGATTTTTTCTTGTTAATTACTATCAAAGTTCATTAATTTGAGAGAAATCAGCATCCTTGCTTGGACAGTTCATTAATTGAACCGTTTAAAGAAGAAAGAAAAGGAGAGCAGGCAAATAATTGCAGCCATATCACCTGGTTTGGGCAAGAAAGACTTATTAGCCTAAAAAAACCTCTCCAAAAAACCATGGCCATCCAACATCAACATGAACATCCCTCAAACAACCAAAACACCCAAATCCATCCACCTCCACGTCCCCTGTCCCGCACACACCACCCTCAACCACATAAGTTCTACTTGGAGAGATATCCAAGTTACCTTTCCTATCATGATCTTCGAACTCGTCTTCTCCAAATTGGATCCGTTCAAAGCCTTTTTATGGCAAAAAAACCAAACAAAGCTAGAAGGCGATTTGGGTTTTGTACCCTTTTCTCTAAAAACTCAACTGATGATAAACTACGCAGCTTAAATAATATTTGGTTTGACTTTTACAAGTTGCGGGTCAACTTAGCAAGATTTGAAACAAGACACACACAAGGCAAAATCCCACAAAATCCCCTTAAACCTGTAGCTAGACTGAAAAGCCCACCTTTTAGAACAAGAGATCACCGAACCTATGCAACAGTTCTGCAAACTATGGATACCCTGCACCATCTAATGTCTGCGCAAGAAACTTGTCTTCCTCAAAAGCCACCTGAACTTGATTCGATGAAAGAAACTGTCATTTACTCTCCAAAACCACAAGACATATCATGGTTGAATAATTGTTTGCTTGCATCCATATCTGCAGGTGTAGACTATGGAAAGATTCAAGATAACCTTATTAGTTGTGACATTCAATCAACCGGAATGAGGTTTCTTGGTGCTTCACAGGTTCTGATCCTATTTGAAGATCATCCCTCCATGATGCAAGCTTTTGAGGCTGACTTGCCTTATTGGGACAAATATTTTGATGATATAAGGCCATGGCTTTCTACGGATTGTGCCATTGATAGGTTAGCATGGATCTCCATACAAGGATTGCCAATAGTTGGATGAAACAGAAACTGTCCAGCAACTCTTCTCAGATCTACAGGAGATATTATTGGCTTTGACTGTTTAGGCCTCAGACGCTCAGCCCTTGTATCTTTACGCTTACTGCTTAGTACAAGAAGTGATGAAGATATAAAGAAGACAATCATCTTGCGCATTGATGGGGAAGAACATACCATTCGTATTGATGAAATTGACAGTCTTCACTATCCCATGGCTGAGTCAATTTGCTACTCCATGGACACCTTCCATAGTAACTTAGTTTTGGAAGATGGGTCCACAACCGGTGGCTATGAATCTAGTTCGGATGGAACTATAGCAAAATTTTCAGTTGAAACTACTTATAACGTGGGGCTTGATACGGGGGACAAAATGAAATCTTTTTCAAATTGTGAAGAGGCGGCAACTGATAAACCACATCTAGCTGATGATACAGCTTATAGGGAGGCTTCCTATTCGGCTCCAACTAGGCTCCAAGACCACAGCTCTCTTGTCATCATAAATGCACTGCAACAACTAGGGGGGCAAGTCCACTTCCCAACAATGTCTACAGATCTTTTCCCCGAAATTTTAGGATATACTCAAAACTTAAATCATCACGTCAGCACCACTAGCAACTATGCTGCCGATGTTAGCAAGGTGCAAGACTCTAATGTTCAAGCTCATCATTCGGTGGACCTTGGCCATGTTACTTCGGGCCACCCCCTTATGGTAGAAGCCCAGCTTAGTTTGGGTACTTACTGTTCTGACTCCCTTGATAGTACCTCCTTATTTTCTTGCTCTAATTATGACTTGGCCTATGAGCCAATTCAAGATACATGGCCCCAAACGGATGAACCAAGCCAACCTCTAAAGTTGGGTTCTACTATGTATACCAACTCTAGAGATCTTACTCAACAGGACAACAGTCAAGTGAAATTTCGCTCAAGACGAAGAAAGACAAAACGTTTAACAATTCATGGGACTTTATAGAGACACGCGGATGACATAGAAGAATCTACAGATGACTCAGATGTTCACATGGGGAATAGACGCCATTTTCAAAATGTTGGGGATTCTCATAAACATCTTTGTATAACAGGATCCATGCAATCAGGAGATGAAGAAGCTACTGTGAGTTCAGAAGATCGAGAAGTTCAGGGTATGGTCCAGATTGGGGAAGCTTTGCTTATTGGGGACAATTCCAACCTTTATGCTTTTGAAGGAGATATTCGGAAACAGCTTCAACAAGAGGAGGCGGACTGGAGGGCTGTCCAGTAAGTCCTTTGTTTCCTCTGCTTTGGTTAGGATTTTTTCTATTTTCTTTATAAAGGTTCTCTCTTGGAACTTATGTGGTCTGGGTAGGGCTGGAAAATTACGAGTTGTGGGTAGGCTTATTGATATTCATAATATTGAAGTGTGCTTTCTTCTAGAAACTAAAATTAAGACTTGCACAGACTCTTTTATTTTTCGTGTTTGGAATAATAGCAATGTTAATTGGGCTTGTAACGAGGCTGAAGGTAGTAGAGGGGGTATGATTGCTCTTTGGGATGATACTAAATTTCAGGTTTCATCTATTGAATATGGTTACGGGTGGATTGGTCTATACGGTCAGCATATGCAAAGTGGTTTTATCTGTGCTATTGTTGGTGTTTATGCTCCTTGTTCTATGTCAGAAAAAAGAGATCTTTGGAAGAACTTGTGTATCCTTAGACATGCCTTCCCTATTCCGTGGTTGATGGTGGGAGATTTTAATGAGACTTTGAATCAGATTGATAGAAGCAGTGGCTATCTTCATATCAAGGGCTCTTCAGCTTTTAGGAATTTTCTGGATTCTTGTCACCTTATTGAGTATCAACTGGCTGGAGGTTACTTCACTTGGTTCAGGAATTGCTTGATGAGCAAACTAGACCGTGCTTTCTCAGATGAATCCTTTCTTCTACAATTCTCAAATGTAATGCTCCATCGATTACCTAGAGAAATGTCAGACCATTGCCCCTTGCTTGTGTCTGATTCCCTCCTAGAGAGCGGTTATCGGCCTTTTAAATTTTTGGACTGTTGGCTTCAATTTCCTAACTTCAAAAATATTATTAGAGGCTTTTGGTTTGACGAGTGTACAGCATTCCCAGGACGTTTCAGATTTATTAAGAAGCTTAGCTTTGTAGCAGCTCAACTTCGGCGATGGAACAAAGATGATTTTGGTGATCAGGAGTACAAGCTTCAGGTTGTGATTTCCCAAATTGATGATCTAGAGAGAAAACAGGAGGATGATCCTCTATGTCCCTCAGATCACCTCAAGCTTGAATCTCTTAAAAAGGATAAATGGACCTACAGTAATAGAGTTGAATGTAAGTGGAGGCAGAGATCTAGACAGTTGTGGTGCAAGCTAGGGGACCGTAATGCCAGGTTTTTCCATTTGATAGCTAACTTCAGAAGAGCCAAATCTCATATTATGATGATGAATCATAAGGGGGCTGAACTCCGGTCATTACCAGAAATCAAATCTGCTGCTGTTGATTATTTTTATAATCTGTATAGAGCTCTAATTGGGAAGAAAGCAGCGATGGGTCCTGTAGGTTTTAAAAGGTTAAATTCAAAGTTGTCTATTTGGCTAGAGCGAGATGTGACATTGGATGAAATTAAAAGATGTGTGTGGGATTGTGATGGTTCTAAGAGTCCTGGTCCAGACGATTTCAATTTTAAATTCTATAAGCTCGCTTGGGATTTTATTACAGAAGACTTATTGGACCTGATCACTAAATTTTTTAGAACAGGGTCTATCCCAAAAGGGGTTAACCTCTCCTATATCACTTTGGTGCCAAAAAGAAAGGTTACTATGGAATTCAAAGAGTATCGCCCCATTAGTTTGATCCATGGTATTTACAAGATTATTGCGAAGATTTTGTCCAGCAGATTAAAGGAAGTAATAGGCAGCTTGATTAGTGACAATCAGACTGCTTTTATAGCAGATAGACAAATTATTGATGGTTTTATGGTAGCTAATGAAGTGGTTTATGATCTAAAAAGAAGTCGAAGATCGGGTCTCATCTTCAAGGTTGATTTCCAAAAAGCTTTTGATTTAGTTCTATGGGATTACATTGATGAGGTGATGACTTACATGGGTTTTGGTGCTAAATGGAGAGGGTGGATTTCCTCCTGCTTGTCTACTAGTCAAGTTTTAGTCTTAGTCAATGGCTCTCCTTCCCCAGAGTTCAAAGTGGGGCGAGGTATTAGGCAAGGTGATCCCCTCTCTCCCTTTCTTTTTAATATTGCTGCTGAAGGTCTATCTGTTCTCTTTCAACGTGCGGCAACCTCAGACATCTTTCAGGGTATTGATTTTGGCTCTAATAACTTCGTAAGTCACCTTCAAATGCAGATGACACTCTTGTCTTTATGCCAGCTAGTTTGCATGCCCTCCAGTCAGTTAAAAGAGTCTTAAGGTGGTTTGCTCTATGCTCAGGCTTGCACATTAATTTTTTTAAGAGTTCTCTTATAGGAATCAATGTTGATGACTCTTGCTTGGATGAGTTTGCAAAATCAGTTTACTGCAGGCATGATTCTCTTCCATGTAATTACCTGGGAATGCCTTTGGGGTCTAACCCTAGAAGGATTTCAACATGGAAACCCGTCATTGATAAGTTTCGAAAGAAACTCACTTTGTGGAAAGGGAGAATGTTAAGCATGGCCGGTCGCATTTGCCTTATCAAAAGTATGTTGAACTCCCTTACTTTATACTTCATGTCCATCTTCCTTATGCCAAAAGGTGTGTGTCGCTTACTTACTTCCATCCAACGCAAATTCTTATGGTCGGGAACTGTCAAAATGAGAAAAATTTGCAAAGTCCAATGGAACGTGGTTGTTAGAGATAAGGATAGGGGTGGCCTTGGGATTGGGTCATTGATAGCCAAGAATAAAGCAATGCTTTTCAAGTGGATTTGGAGGCTCTCTCTTCCTGGTAATGAGTTGTGGAAGAAGATGATATTAAACAAATTCAAGCCGGTGTTTGAAAATGGTTTCCCTATTTTTAGTAGAAGATTGTCTTGTATCTGGAGGGATATAACATCCCTTATGACCTCAACAGACTCTGTCTCTTCAGCTTTAGCCAATAATTGCAGATTTGTAGTGGGAAATGGCTCTCTGACTCGATTCTGGTCTGATGTTTGGTTTGATAGCTCTCCATTGAAAGTCATCTACCCACGACTCTACATTCTTACCACTAAACCGAATGCCATAATTGCTGACATGGGAATTTGGGAGCAAGGAGAATGGAAGTGGGAGTTAGCTTGGAGGAGACAATTGTTCCTCTTTGAAACTGAGCAGGTCGTCTACCTTCTCTCATCTCTAGAAAGCTTTCGAATAAAGGCAACAACTTTAGATAAAAAAAAGTCTGGTCCTCTTCAACAGATGGAGGGTATACAGTCAAAACTTGTTCTTTACTTATTGACAGGATTGTGAATCCAGGGCTTAGAACTTTCAAGGCTTCGATATGGCAAAAAAGGGTCCCTCCTAAGGTTCAATCTTTTCTTTGGCTAGCTGTTCAGAATAGACTGTGCACTAAGGATTTCTTACTTTGTCGTAATATAATCCCAGTTGATCAAGCCTTTTGTATCTTTTGTGAAAATGAGATTGAGACTTCAAATCATCTTCTCCTCCATTGTAGACCAGTGTGGAAATTATGGATGAAATTCTTGGATTGGTGGGGTATTAGTGGTTGCCTTCCCTGCTGTGTGGATGATTTTTTACATCAATATCCCAACCTAGTGTTCGGAAAATTCCAGCGTAAGGCTTGGTCTATGCTTTCTTGTTGTGTTAGCTGGAGTATATGGCTTATGAGGAACAAGGTAATCTTCAATGATGGAACTGCGACCTTCGAAGATATTTTCTCCTTAATTCTTTATCGCCTCTCAAATTGGCTCAAGTCTGCAGATAAGTTCTTCATGGCTACTGACACTACTTTAATTATAGGACCTGAAGGTATTATAGATTGGTCTAACACCAAATAATTAAAGGCTTTAAGCATGACGTATCAGCTTCTGCATTCCTAATGTCCTTTTTTTGGTTATGTACCTGTTGACTTTCTTTTCCTTTCTTTTTGTGTTTGCTTTTTGTTATTGTGATTCTCTTTTTTTTTTTTTTTTCCATGTATCTTGTTTTTGGCTACCTTCTGGTTAGCCCTTTTAATATATCGATTTATTCAAAAAAAAAAAAGCTGGTATCAGTAATACTAAGGACAGAGAAGTTGACTGTTATAAAGTTTCCCACCATAACAGTGTCGTTAATGTTGCAAGTAAACTGAGATGATAACGTTGGTGGGCTTGGACTAGGGCAACCATAGTACAGTGTTACCTCAGCATAATCTGAAGTGTAATTCAAGAGGTTTGGATTCAAAGAGGTGTTGGAAAGGAGAGTAGGACATAGATTTTCTGTGTAATCTGATCTAGAAACATTGAGAGTCCGCGACGGGTTATTGACGCCAAGGAGTTTGTAAGTCGATCGCATGATTGTGATCTCCGGATCCAGGTTGCTGCAACCGAGCTCAAACCCGGGATAGCCACAGTAATCAGGCCTAGCGGATCCCGAGAAAGGATAACCAACACCCTTAATATTTCCGCAATCAAATGAGTTCATGCAGTTCAGATATCGCTCATCATCATCAGCAAACACAGGTGCTGAACCACAGACCAAGGCTATGGTTAGGAGTAGGAGAAGCCAAGACATGGCCTGAAGGAGTAGCAGTCGTGTTTTTGCAGAGGGATTGACAGGAAACGTTGTTCAAGTATTGAGTTAAGAGGGAGAAACACAGAGGTGGGAGTTATTTACTCGATCAATACAATAGAATTGGTAGTACGTATTTGACCAATGGGGATTTTGTCAAAGAGAAGCTTCCATTAGAATGGTGAGAGTGGCATCAACGTAAATTCAGGCGGCCAAACAAGTAGGCAGGTCATTTTATCAGCAAGATAATGCGTATTTTGAATCCTGATAGTCAAATTCTGTGTTCTTGTTAAAATTTTCGAGTTTCATGTCTTAAATGTATGGCTTTATACTTATTGTTCTACGGCCAACGTAAATATTGGTATCTAAATATTAAAAAGATACTTTTGATTAGTAGGTAAAAATATATATTTTCTTGCAACCTAATTTCCGGGTGACTAAAAGGTCATTTGGGATTGCGGTATAAAAAATTGATTAAAATTTATTTATTTTTATTTATTTTTATTTAAAATTAATTTTTTATTTTTAAAAATATTTTTAAATAAAAAAATACTTTAAAATATAATATTTATTACATTTTCAAAAATATTAAAAAACAATTTGTCCTAACAAGTATTAATGATATTGAACTTTTGATCGAATAAATAACCTGTTGTAAGTTTTTTATTGTTAAACAACAATATAAATTATAATCTAAAATTTTACTTTGAGATTGAAATGATTTTTAATATATAATATTAGGCCCCGTTTGTTTGCTGGAAAGTAGTTTTTTTTTTAAAAGTGAATTTTGAAAAACTGAATTCCAGGAAAGTGAATTATTTTTCGATGTTTGGTAGTGTAATGGAAAATAAGTTGGAAAACATTTTTCAGTGCTTGGTTATGTCATGAAAAATAAGCTGGAAAATGACTTATTAATGTTTTATTTTTCTCAAGTTTATTAAAATAATGAGAAACAAATCTTACAAATTAAAAAGTTGAATGAGAATGAAATTGAAAAAAAAATGAAATTTCATAAATTGTCTCAAATAAAATAAATAATAATCAAAATAATAGAGATCAAATCTAAAAAATAAAATAAAAAAAGATGAAGAAATTAAAATAATAATAATTAACATTTCATAAATTATTTCAAATAAAATAAATAACAATCAAAATAATAAGGATCAAATTTGATAGATAAAAAATTTCAATAAAAAAATGATAAGAAAAAAGCAAATAACGATTATAAAAATGAGGACCAAAGTTAACATAAAAATTAAATTTTAAGAGTTGAAATTAAAAAATAAATATTCAAAATAAAATATATATATATATAGCAATCAAAAGTTTAAGGACCAAATTTGATATATTCAGCAAATAATATGATATTTTTAAATTTTTCACAACTTTTAGAAAAAAATTTCAATAAAAAAATGATAAGAAAAAAGCAAATAACGATTATAAAAATGAGGACCAAAGTTAACATAAAAATTAAATTTTAAGAGTTGAAATTAAAAAATAAATATTCAAAATAAAATATATATATATATATATATATATATATATATATATATAGCAATCAAAAGTTTAAGGACCAAATTTGATATATTCAGCAAATACTTTTCTAGAAATTAAGTTAAATTTTTCTTTGATTGAAAAATGTTTTATATTAATTAATTTTTATAATAATAAATAACATAAAAAATTATTTTTCAAAAAACAGACATTGCGGTATAAAAATGATTACTAGTTTATGAGCTAGCTAGAAAATCGTGTTTACGGAACTCACAAAATACCGAAAACAGGGTTCGTCAAGAATTTTAAGAGCTGACTTTTGAGTTTGGCTTAAATTGGAAGGTGATGTGGCCACTTGACACAAACGATTTCATAGCACTTTTGGTAGACCCTTATACACCAAATCATTTCTTACTTTAATCGTCGCTGGGTCACGCGCTAAAAAGGAAGAAGAGATGTCTATTCCTGTTTTCATGGAAGCTACAAGCCTTTATATGCCACGTTAAATATTTAATAATCAAATTTCATGATATATCTTTAGATTATTTAGTTTTTAAGATCCTAATTGTTGCTCCACGTGTGAATTTATTAAATGAAAATCTATAAATAAATAAAAAGTCATATACACATCACTACTTTCACATTATAAAAATATAAAATATAAAATATAAAAATTAAATATAATTTATTGTAAATACGAGTTTGTAACTACTGTAACCTTATTTTGATATCCTTTTGGCTGATTAAGTTTATATGGTATGATGACGAATCAAGGAAAAAGAATTTTGTGATGTTACGGTGCCCTATGTTTAAATTCCTAGAGTAAACGTGTGAATTATTTAAAATTAATTTCATAGATGCCACCTAAAGTCAAATCATACGAAAACAGGAGGTGGGAATTTGAAGTTTCAGCTGATAGATTATTCCAGGAAAATGAACAAAGAAGAAAATGACATCTGCAGAAAGACCAAGTCTCTGATATGGACTCCATTTCTGCATCACCTTGTGAATTTCCTGGTGTTTTCCTACCTTATTTCCCCCCATATTTCAATTACCAAATGTTCCCTGTAATTTTGTAATTTTATGTTGACTAGATACTTTGCCGGTCCAGCCGTCAAGGAATTCATAGTTATAATTAGGCTTAACCTAAACCAAGTTATAGAAGAATCCAGTTTTTTTAAACATGTTATTTTTTATTTTTTAAAAGAAAAACCTAAAACAACTATCTTTCAAGGTTTTTTTTCTTAAAAAAATAAAATTGAATGGGCTTGATCCACAATCTAGATATTGAGAAGATCAACCTTAAATCCAATTGAGACTTGTGAATTTATTTTAATTCAAAAGAGGGTATTTAAAAAAAAAAAGGTTAAATTGGTGTCAACTCAACAGTACTTAATTAACAAACACATAGCGAAGAGATTAAAATATCATAGAAATGAAAATATATATTGTTTTTGTTTTTTAATCAGATGGACTAACTAATTATTTTTCTAATAAAACGAGGACTGAATAAATAATTTAGGCAATTCTTAAAGCAGACAAGTTAAATTCTTAGCTATGATGTTTACTTCAGTCCAAGTCTAATTAAAATAACAACACAGGAATGGAACTAATTAATTAAGGTGTGTGAAGCATCAACAAGTGACTGGAGTTCATCATAAACTGATTCGAGGAGAAGTTGAGGTACATACCTCGATATGGAAGAGCAGGAGCAGGAGCAGGAGGAGGAGCAGGAGGAGGAGGACATGTTTTTGATCCACTTGATTGATTTGGACAGTAACAAGTTGTTTGATTAGTTGCGTGGTCTATACCACAAGCTCCTGAAGAGGTGAAGCATTCCAAACAATCCTCCCCATCGACCTTCAATCTTACCTCGAATCCTTTTCTCAGGAGTTCTTCCAAAGCTTGCAGATTCCAGATTGGTGGCAAATCTGTTTTAGAAACTGGCACTAAGACACTACGATTGCATTCACCAGGACCAGTATCTCCTTCTTGGATATAACCACCTTGATCATTAACCTCATTTATTTTGCAAGTGAAAGGTATTCTACCTGCAGGAGGAGCATCCTTGCAACCATAAATGAATGTCAGATTTTCGTGACCCTCAACATACTCGAAAACCTCAGGATTGAACGTGCTGTTCCTAAATTGAGGTGGACACAATCCAACCGAGTAGTCCTCTCTTGCAATCCTGAGAGTTCCCATTTCCCAATTGATTTCCAAAACACGATATGCAACCTGATTGATATTCATCTTGGCGGTATTATTCTCACACCTGAGCTCCAATTCAGGAATGCCACAGGCAGGTGATCTGTCATTTCCCCAGAATGGAAAACCCGCGGAGATATTCCCACATACAAACTTTTTACTACAGGCAGTGAACAGGTCATCGCTGCTCGAGGATGAAGGAACTTGAATGAAGAGCAACAATACAAGAACAAAATCTGAAAGAAAAGAAAAGGCCGAGGAATTCATTCTGGCAAGAGGAAGTAGCATAGGAGAAATGGACTTGTGTGCTAGCAAAATGGGCTTGGTTGTTTCAGGGATAAAGAGATGAGTCTTGACGTGCTAATTATCAATTTCAGGTAAATAAATACATCAGAAAGGGATAGATGTGAACGCAATACTTGGATTTAAATGCTTGGTGGACTCAAAGTTTTCATTTATTTTTTTCTGGGGAAAGGGTTACCACATTAATTTCTTTCTACGAGGCCTCTATTTGCAAAATGAAGTCTTTGTATGCTATGCATCACTGTCTTGGGGACTAAAAGAAGAGAACAGAATCGGTCAAATATATTAAAGGACACGCAAAAAAATCCTCGCATAGTTTGGAAAATTATATATGTGGTTGATGATAATAACATAAAATCGGGTCTTTCTCGTACCTAATAACAAAAATTAAGAGAAAATAATAGGATTTGTTCCTCATTAAAAAAAAATATTTTTTAATCTGGTTTGATTTATAAAAAAAATATTTTTCTTTTATTTTAAGTGGAAAATGCTTTCCAGAAGTTATGAAAATTTTAAAAATATTATATTATTTATTGATTATATCAAATTTGGTCATCAAAATTTTGATTAATATATATTTTGTTTATTTTTTTTAAATCCATCTCTTAAAATTTAATTTAATTTGATTTTCATATTAACTTTGATTCTCATTTATATGATTGTTATTTACTTTTTTTTATTATTATTATTTTAATAAAAAAAATTTATCTATCAAATTTGATCCTTATTCTTTTGATTGTTACTTATTTTATTTGAAATAATTTATTAAATTATAATTATTATTATTTTAATTTCATTATTTTTCAATTTTTTTATTTCTTTATTAACAAACTAGTTAATAACTATTACGTACAAGCCCTCCTCCAACTGTCAAACTTCTATTTATAATTAGCAACTACTGAGAAAATTGTAGATTAGTTTGAGAAAACCTTTTGGAGTAAAATTAAAAATCTGTAAAATTGAATTATTTGTTTTAAAGGTATGGTCATGTTAGTAAAATGTTTATTCAAAAAATTGGACATCAAATTGGAGTGCTATGACAAATAAAAAAAACGCACTTTGAGTATGGACTGGGATATAATGTGGAGAAATTAAATTAAATAAAATAGAAGATTGAAACCGATTGCGTGACATTGGGTTTCAAAATGGAATTGTGTGTTAGCAAAATGGGCTTGGTTGTTTCTGGGAAAGTTCAGAGGATAAAGAAATGAGGAACAAAAATAAATGCATTATTTAAAATATTTAATGCTCAGGTGACTTGCATGCAAAGGTATGAGCACATTAATCTCCGCTATGCTTTTATTGAAAACATGAAGTCGATGCACTGCACATCACTCTCTCGGAACAGAACACAGCTGATCAAGGAGACTTGCAAGGAAAAACAAAGATTGCTTTATATTACAGCAAGGCTGGAAAAGTCAAATGGCATGATGGTAATAACATTAAATTGAAGCTGGGTGTAAGATGTGATGGATCTTACAACTTTTAAATTTTTCACAACTTTCGAAAAGTGTTTTCCCCCCAAATTTTTCAGGAAAACACTTTCCTGAAAACCAAGCCAAATTTTCCTTTTACTGGAAAGTGTTTTCCATTGACCAACTTTTTTAATGGCAAACAAACACAAAAAAGTTTGGAAAGTGATTTTCCGGAAACCACTTTCCGGAAAATAAACACAGCTAAAGGGAAAACACTTTCCTGAAAACCAAGTCAAATTTTTCTTTGACTGAAACTGACTAGAAAGTGTTTTTCGTTGATCGAAAAGTGTTTTCCGTTAACCAACTTTTCTAATGACAAACAAACACAGGAAAGTTTGGAAAATGATTTCCTGAAAACTACTTTCCGGAAAACAAACATGACCTTATATTATAGCAAGGCTGGAAAAGTCAAATGGCATGATGGTAATAACATGAAATTGAAGCTGGGTGTAAGATGTGATGGATATATAGATAAGCTAATGGGCTCTTCAATGATTAATTTTTATCCAAAAAAACCCATCAAAATATCTTTATATTTATTTATCTTCTAAAAAAATTCATACAAAAAAAACTCAAATATCTAACTCTTACTATGAACTAATTTGACTTTCTTCATATGAAAAAAAAATTATTTTAAGCTTTTAAAATTAAAAAAATATATATTAATAATATGATATGACATATATAGTTATATTTTATAAAATAAGCTATATATAAATATAGGATATAATAAAAAAATTCATCATTATATTTTTTAGATTTTATTTTTTTATTGTACGTGATTAAATATTATATTAATTATTTTATATATATTAAATAAACTTGAAAAAAAAATTAATTCATTAATAAATTATTTTTCAATTTATTTTTCATAACATAACCAAACACTGAAAAATATTTTCTAGTTTATTTTGCATAACACTACAAAACATCAAAAAATAATTTACTTTTCAAAAATTTATTTTTTTTAAATTTTATTTTTTAAAATAAAATAATTTTCCTGAAACAAATGGAGTTTAAAAGCTAGCTAGAAAATCGTGTTAACGGGAACTCACAAAATACCGAAAACAGGCTTCGTCAAGAATTTAAGAGCTGACTATTGAGTTTGGCTTAAATTGGAAGGTGATGTGGCCAAATGAAACAAGCGATTGCATAGCACTTTTTGTAGACCTTTATACACCAAATTATTTCTTACTTTAATCGTCACTGGGCCACGCGCTAGATAGGAAAAAGAGATGGTTGTAACATGAAATTGAAAGCTGGGTGTAACATGTGATGGATATATATTAGCTAATGGGCTCTTCGATGATTAATTTTGAAAAGTGGTTTTTTATTATAACTATTGATGAATGTATGGGATAATAAATTTATTAAGAAAACTGATTTTTATCAAACATCTTTTTTCATCAAAACATACTTGATGAAGTTCAGAAGAGAAACAAAGTTTTTCATCAAATTAAATTCAGGACTGCATTTTCTTAAATAGATTGTTATTCATCAAGGTATGCTTTCTATTTTATTTGCTTGGATTCTTTATAAGATATAAATTTAGGTAGTTTTTGATATTTTGGACAATAACGATCACGGGTCGAGACCATTAACTCGAGTTAGCATAAAGATAAAAATAGTTATTGTTATAGTTTTAATACCCAACTTTATAGCCGACTTAAGGCTAGGCCCAGGTCACGGTGGGGTTGACTATTGACCCGGGTCAACATAAAAATAAAAATGATTATTATCATATGTTTAACACTTAACTTGGGGGTCGACCTGAGGCTAAGCTCAAGTCATAAGCTGGGTTGACCATTAACCTGGGCCAATATAAGGATAAAAATGGTTATTATCATAGTTTTAAAACTCGACTCCAAGATCGGCTAGGGACCGGGTCTGGATCACAGGTCGGGTTGATTATTGACTTTAGTCAACATAAAAATAAAAAAAAGTATTATTATTATTATTAATATAGTTTTAAAACTCAACTTGGGGGTTAACCTAGGGTTAGGTTCGGGTCACAGGTCAAGCTGACATTTGATTCAGGTCAATGTAACGATAAAAATGATTATTATCATAATTTTAAAACTTGACTTTAGAATTGACCCAAGACCAGGCTCAAGTCACGGGCCGAGTTGACCATTGACCCTGGCCAATATAAAGATAAAAATGGTTATCATCATAGTTTAAAACCCAACTTGGGGGTCGACCCGAGACTAGACTCAGGTCATAAACTGGATTGACCATTGACCCGAGTCAAAGTAAAAATAAATATAATTATTATCATAATTTTAAAACTCAACTAAAAAGTCGACCAAGAACAGGGCCCAGGCCAAGGGTCAGGTTGATCAACTTGAATTGACTCAAAGTAACATAAAGATAAAAATAGTTATCATTATAGTTTTAAATCTTAACACTAGGATCAATCTGCGGTAAGGCTCAAATACTCATGACTTGGTAGGTTGATCCAAATTTTTTTAAAAAAAATTAAAGCAATCTTGTTTTAATAAAAAAAAATATATAAAAGGAATTAATGAATTTCTTACCCTGTTTTATTTTATCGATCATGCCAAACACTATCTCATCGAGAGATCCATCGGGCATGTACTCATAGATTAAGGCTCTTTCAGTCCTCTCGTGTCAAAAACCCAAAAGAATAACTGTGTTTATATGGGAAGTTCTACTGATGCTGGCAACTTCATTAATAAATTCTTCTCCATCAGTAACTTAGTGAGGACTTTTACTGCCACAAGACCCACCTAGCAACTTCCCTTAATTCGTATACACTATCAAATCCCCCTTGATCTAATCTGTTGTTAAATGAGTTGTTCATTTTCTTAATATCTGAAAATGAATACCACTTTGGTATAAGAGAGTGATAGTTCACTATGAATGCCTCAATCTTTTCATTTTGCTTCGTGCTTTTCCATCAGAGGGTCATTGTCTTGCCACTAAATAATCCTTCTCTTTTAGTAAAACGTACCGAATGATAAAGACTGCTAAAAACAGCACCACAGGAGCTGACATGGCTTAAAATAAGAAAATGTGAGAACCATGAAATAGTTACCACCACTGGTTATTGAAAAAGGTAGAGGAAGAGGAAGATATAAATTTGATTACTGTACTACCTTCTGTAATGACAAGTCGCCAGTGTCTCTTCAAAAGTCCTGTAGCAGAAATCAAAACATGAAGATATAAATTTGACTAGTTAGATGGCATACTGAATTATATTCTACTACCAGCAGGTTTCTTAACTCTTTTTTTCTCTATCAAGTACAAGTGAAAAGGAACATCTATTTGTAATGTGCTATTACAGCCTCCCTTCCTTTTGTTTTCGTCTTCCCTAGAGCCTTGTAAGCAGGGATTGGTTCCTGCTATTTCATCTTCGATAAATGAATTCATTATATGCCTCCTATGTTGGCCATTCAGGTTCATGGTCGTTATAATGACAATTAAAGTTCGCCATGAAAATTGCAATGAAGCTTTGATGACATTAACTATAAGCAATAATAAAGCTCGGCCTCTTAGTCTTGTCTAAACTTTGAAATTATAAACAATGACAAACAAGCAGCAACAGATCAATTCTACACTTCCCATTTATTGAACATCAAGTACATACTAGGATTTGTTAACATCATGAACAAAAAAAATGAAGGTAAGAGGATAGTGTCTCTTACCAGCACTGAGAGAGTTTCCTCTCATGTATGAGCTATATCATAGAAAAAATTAATTCAACCAAGAGCACCACTTAGATGAAGAACAAATAAAGGTTTGTTTTTTTATTTTTATAAGGCTAAATAAAATTTGCAATTTCCAGTTACAAGTCACTTTCATCTACAGATAATGTGTTTACCCCACCCTCCTGGGACGACACACGAGGCAGTGATGATACAGTGGAAGAGTGATCTTGGACGGACCTTCTAGGAGAGGAAAGGGAAGGTCTCGGTGGAATTTGCAAAGATTGAAGACTGCCTTCAAACATCTCTACCACCTTTGTCATTGATGGTCTATGTGATGGAATGGTTTGGATGCACCACAAACCCACTAAAATCATCTTTTCAACAATCTCTTCTTCCTCTTTCGTTATACCTCCATGAAGTGTTGAAATCTTTCCTGGCTCAAGATACATATAAAACCAATCCGGGAAATACAACTCGTTGGTTTCCGGCAATCCCATATCAAAATCTTTCCTTTGCCCGACCATTTCAAGAACCATCATTCCATAACTATACACATCAGACTTGTAAGTTACTCCTCCAAAATTTCTGCAGACTATTTCAGGCGCTATGTAACCAATAGTTCCTCTGGCACCTATCATCGAAATCTTACTTACTTTGCTCTGGCATAGCTTCGCGAGACCAAAATCTGAGATCTTTGGACAAAAGTCTTCATCAAGAAGAATGTTGTGAGGCTTTATGTCAAAATGCACAATCCGAGTGTTACACCCTCTATGCAAGTACTCCAAACCTCTAGCAATACCAACTGCAATTTCATATAATTTTTTCCATTCTAAACGATAGTTTGTATGTGGGGGTCCTTTATTAGATATAAAGCTATCTAAAGATCCATTGGGCATGAATTCATAAATCAAAGCTCTTTTATTCCTCTCATAGCAGAATCCCAAAAGGGTAACTACATTCACGTGGGAAGTTCTACTGATGCTTGCAACTTCATTCAAGAACTCTTCTCCATCATCTTTGGACTCTTTTAGGACTTTTACAGCTACAAGACGACCATCATCTGGTAACTTTCCTCTGTATACATTACCAAATCCTCCCTGGCCTAGTGTATAGACGAATGAGTTGGTCATTTTCTTGATATCTGAATGCGAATAACGCTTTGGAGTAAGAGAATGATAGTCCATCATAAATGTTTTAACCCTACCAACATGCTGCGATTTCTTCAGCTTGAAGGTCATTGCTATGACAGCACCAAAAGAACCTTCTCTTCTAGTGAGATATATTGTAATTATGGAAAAAGTCATCATCGCTGCCACAGCTGCTGATGTGCCTGTAATTTAAGATGCTTCATTATCGATATCATCGTTAAAAAAGAATATCAGCTTTCTTATGATTATATTTACTTACCTAAAGCAATCCATAGTCGCCTCCTCCGAGTAGATCCTGTAACAGGACATCAAATAATGTTAGGGAGTTGTTCGTGTTGGGACTGTGGTCACGAGATGAACACCACCTCAAGCCTACAAGAATTATAGACTAATGTTCTGTGTACATATCTTTTATATAAGTAACTCATTTTTCTTATATAAGGTTTTCTCATTAACTATACTAGATAAAGGATTGGTACGGGTGTTAACATTTGCGAAGATTATACTATCCTTGTTACTTTAACATTTAAAATTATGGTATTTTATACATTTCAATTTTTATTTTTATTTTTTCATTCTGCTATGTAAAAATTATCAAGGCTTGATTTTTTATTTTTTGCAATTGGAATTTTCTTTTGAGGTGATGATGAGTTTCTATTTAAATAATCTTATTTCTAAAAAAAAAAAGGTTTTTATCAGAACAAAAATAAATAAATAAGAAAAGGGGATTTTGGCAAAAAGAAATACATTTTTTCCTTCTTAAATTTAAATCATTTGTGTTCTTATATTTATTTATTTTAATTGCATTGAGGTTTCATTCAAATAATTATGTTCTTGGTAAAACAAAATATATTCTTTTGTCAAAAAGAAAGAGAGAAATGCATTGTTAATAAAATAGAATTTTGAGTGAAGAAATACATTTATTTTAATTTTTATAAATGTTCATTTTAATTATCATAGAATTAAATAAAAACAGGTTCTGAAAATAGCTACATAGCAGTCGGGGGCATATGACTAATAATAACTAGAAAAATAAAAATAAATTTTATAATTAATTATTATTCCCGTAACTATATTGTATTGATAAAATTAAAAAAAAAAATGTGTGATTGTTAATATAGCCCTAATATGAGTTTGTTTATTTAGTTTCTAAAATTAATTGGTGTGATATATATTTGGTCGGGCAATTTAACTTAATTAAAATTAAATAAAAATATATTAGGAAAAATATTTAAATTATTTTTTGCAATTTATAATTCTAAAATTAGTAGATATTTTTTATTGTACTATTAGTAATGATATTGAAAAAAAAACATTTCTATAAAATAATTTACAAAATTTATAATATTTTATAAGTAATTTGAAAGTTTGGTGGTGATGATGGTGGTGGTAAGATAATTGTTGGTGCTTAAAAAATAAAGGTGGTTGAGATGTGATTGTTGGTGAAGTGGGAGTTGAGATTTGAATAATAATAGTGGTGATAATATAAAAAGTGGTGGTGATTGATGATGGTGGAATATAGTATTGTTAAAGATTTATTTATATATCATATGATAAAAAATAATATTTTTTTTATTTAGAGGTTGTCTTTTCAGTATGTGACTTTTTATTTAGAGGTTGACTTTCCGTGTGTGCCAAAAAACAATTATAATCTAATGAAATTCTTGAAAAATAACTAAGCTCATTTTTTTTTTGTATAAAGCATAAAGTCTATATACTATACTGATTTGGTAAATTATGTTTTGATGGTAAAAATATGATGACGAAAAACAGAAACAAAGAAAAAAAACAGTAAACAAAACTCAAGATGTGTATAAATACTGTTTTTAAAGATATTTTCTTTATATAAGATCATTTTGTAGGATTCAACATATTCTTCCTAAAAAATAAAGGACACAGAAACAGTAAGACAAAGAATGAAAGAAAATACCCAGCTTTTTTTAAAGTGCAAGAAAATATTTTTACAAAGAAAATTATAATGACAACGAATTGGTCGACAAATATAAATTTTTTTATTAATTCCCATGTTAGCAAGTCTTCGTGAATTACTTGAAGTCCTTGCTTCCTTGTTACACAGGAAGTAATAGGTGAAGGAAGATGTTTTCTTCAGGATCATGGAACTTTGAATAATTCCTAATGGCTGCCTAGGAATGGTGATTCGCACCTATTCCTGGGGTGATTGGATGCAATAATATCTCATCCTCTTCATGCATGGTTTCCTTGACTGATAAGAGGTCAGTTTTCTATTAGCAAAGATCCTACTTCTACCATTACCTAATTTGGAGGAGGACATATCTTGGGTTCTGGAAAGGGCAGAATCCAAGTATAAGTTGTCTGTTTTCCTATTTACTCCTAGTGTGACATCAGCAGAAAAAAAAATAATAACAGGCAAGAGGACATACTTGAGGATTGATCATTAGTTGGGGATTGAGCTTCAGTTGGAGATTGTTGGCAAGAAAATTGTTGAGGTTGATCCTTGCAATAACAAGTAAATGCTGTAGTAGTCTGGTTGTACCCACACTGACCACCAGAAAGTTGGCATGTATCACATAAGCTATTAGATGCATTCCACTCCAAACCAAAACCTTCATTTAGACCTTCCAGCAGCTGTGTTACATTTGGAGCACTAAAAAATTGTTGCAAAGCTGATTCACGTACTGGAACTTTAATGCTATCGCTGCACGTTGCCAGGTAACTGATCAAGTTAGAAGCAGAGCTACTAAGATCCGACAAGTTGGCAAATGCCGTAAAGTAGCCCGTCATCTCAGTGGCGTTTATGTTGCAGGGAAACTGAGGTAAAAGCGGTAAAGCTGATGGTGCACCTTGAGTGGGACAACCATAGTAGATTGTTATGTTGTGATCATCGGATGTGTAGTTCAATAGATTGGGTATCCAAGTGGTGTTGAGAATGAGTGTCGGACAGATGTTTTCTGCATAGTCTTTTCGAGCAACACTGAGATTCCGTGACTGGTTATCGATGCCAAGAACTTTGTAAGTCAATTTCTCGATTGTGATCTCCAGATCTTGGTCACTGCAGTTGAGCTTCAACTCCGGATAGCCACAGTAATCAGGCCTATTGGATCCCCAGAAAGGATAACCAACACCCTTAATATCTCCACAATCAAACGAGTTGCTGCAGTTTACATATCGCTCATCGTCGTTGGCGAACACAAGTGTCGAACCACCAATAAAGATCATGGCTATGAACGTGATAAACCAAGACATGGCTGGGAAGACATGGGGTTGCATTTTCTCTTAGAGAGGGATTCAGAGGAGAAATTGCTCTATCATTGAGATAAATGGAAAAACAATATAGATGGAAGCTATTTCAATCAACCGTTATAATGGAATAGGTATTAATTGACCAAGTAGGGGTTTCAAATTTGTCAAAGTGAAGCTTCTATTTGAATGGCAAGGGTGTCACCAACGCGGATTTAGGCGGCTAGGGGAATCAGCAGGTCATTTTCTTAGCAACATAAAATAATTTTTAGTGTGTATTTGCAATTTTGATAGTCAGATTCCGTGACCTTGTTATTGTTTCAAGTATTTGGTTTATTTGACTTCCAAGTTTCAGGCCTCGCACCTTCTTAATTACTGTTTTACAGCCTCACGGCAATCTTGGTGTACTGTACCAAGAAGATAGACAATTCTGAGGATAACAATACGATGCCGATTTTATGGACGAAGAAGCAACTTGTTTTCGATTTTGTAAGAATATACCAAAACCCCATTTCCTGTCTGAACTTCTATACATCCAAGAAGCTCCAATGAGCAAATTAACAAGTGACTTAGTAAACACCATTAAAAAATCATCAATAGAACAGACAAAATATTGAAAAGATGTATATTTAACAAGTTTGCGAGCTAACAAGTAAGATAGTAAGACAAATCAAAGAATATAGTATAATATGCAGATAAAAATAAAGGTCATCTGACGTTATGACGTTCTAGGTTTGTGTTCGTAAATATTGTCAATGGTTCAGAATGACCGTCATATGTGCCACCTAAGGCCTGATCCGACGAAAATATGAGGTGAGAAACTTGGATTAAATTTTAGTTTAAGTTTTTAGACTATATTGTACAAGGGAAAAAGACAATAATAACAGGCAAGAGGACATACTTGTTGATTGACTAGGTGCCTATGGTGATGATGAGCATTCAAAATCTTGAGGTTGATCCGCACAGTAACAAGTGAATGCTGTAGTGGTCTGGTTGTACCCACACTGACCACCAGAATATTTGCATTTATCACATAATGAATCATTTGCACTCCACTCCAACTCAAAACCTTGATTAATAGCTCCAAGCAACTGTGCTACAGTTGGACTGACTAGAATTGGCACAATAGCTGATTGAAGGGCAGGAACTTCAACACGATTGTTGCATGTTGTCAGGTAGCTGGTTAAGCTTGGAGCAGTCCCACTAAGGAGAGAGAGGTTGGCTGTTATAAAGTATCCCATCATAACAGTGTCGTTAATGTTGCAAGTAAACTGAGATGACAGCGCTGGTGGGCTTGGACTAGGGCAACCATAAAACAGTGTTACCTCACCATGATCTGAAGTGTAATTAAAGAGGTTTGGATTCAAAGAGGTGTTGGAAAGGAGAGTAGGACATAGATTTTCTGTGTAATCTGTTCTAGAAACATTGAGAGTCCGCGACTGCTTATTGATGCCAAGGAGTTTGTAACTCAATTGCATGATTGTGATCTCCGGATATCTTGGTTGCTGCAACCGAGCTCAAACCCGGGATAGCCACAGTAATCAGGCCTATCGGATCCCGAGAAAGGATAACCAACACCCTTAATATTTCCGCAATCATATGACTTCATGCAGCTCAGATATCGCTCATCATCATCCGCAAAGGCAGATAATGGAGCATGGACAAAGATTATTATTAGGAATATGATGAACCAAGAATTGGTAGGAAAGAGATGGCATTGCATTTCGGAGATGGAGAGAGGTTACAGGGACAATCTGTAGATATTGGAGAAAATTGGACCTCAATTCTTTTTCTTTTTCCCGCCGTACTGAATTCCACTCATGAATAATAGAATTCCACACGTGAATCCGTTGAAAAGTAAAATACTGAGTGAACATGTAGCATGACTAGGTCTCAAGTAAGAAGCTGCCAGCCGATAGCGGGAGGACTCTACCTGCTATGCTGCATGGCACTTTATGATTTTGAAATCTCTTAGTGCCTTCATCACTCAAGAAGAACCCTAGCAGGAAGAGATGCTCGTGCCTTTGGAGAGAATCAAGGCTCTGCATTTAGCTAAGAGCTAAGATCAAGATGAACACGGTTGCATCTTTCTGTGCCCTCAATATAGTACCAATATGCATGTGTGGCAATTGTCTACGGAATTGACGAGACTTTTTGATTGAAGCCTCTAGAGTTTGTATTTCAGTTGCCTGAACATCTCCAGTGATTTTTACAAATTAGACTCCTCCATTTTAGTCCAGCAGCCCATAGATGCACTTATGTCTCCCTCATTTGTCAATATGCAAATTGTTCCTCAGACTGGTAACCAGAGCAGCTAGTGTTTGCGGGGCGCATTGTTCTTTAAATTGGTTGGTCAATAATCCCTCCCTTGACTGACATGTAACCTTTCATCTGACTTTCATACCACCGGAGGTGTCGATTGCAGTTCAAAAAGAAGAAGAAAATTACTTCATTACTTCACAAAAACACAAGCTGCCAAGAAATGAAGAGTATGGCTACCAGTAAAGAAGAGGTTTGACCTGCTTGAATGTTCAGTGGAAGCTTGGAGGACAGTATAAAACTTCTGTTCAGAGAGAAATGAGAAATGGAGAATGGGGACACATAGTTAGACATGGTGAAAGTAGTTTAACGCACTGTTGATAAACATATTCTTTGACTCTGCTTTGCAGAGCAAGGATGTTACTGTCCTTGAAACATATCCCAAAGAAGAAAAAAGGAAATCTTTCGATTCTTTCCTGGATGATCTATATGCCCTGATATCAAAATCACCCAGGATGTCCAGCAACATGCAGAACGTTTCCCAAATCCGAGTTGAAGAATCCCAAAAACATAAACATAAACGTTTCTTGTTTGTTGATGTAAATCATGACCAAGAAAGAAAATGGTCAGCACCAGATGAGCATATAAAACTTTCTCAAATCTACAGAGAAGGAAAAACGAAAAATGGCTACACGTGATAGTTGCGAATACATGATGTTATCTTCAAATGAACAGCTCAGAGTTAAAATACAAGATTTCGCTTAATTTGACTCACGTTCTAAGCATTCGTACAAATACAACATTTATATGGAAAATTATTGTCACGACCCGAATCCCGGATCCGTGACCGGCAACGTAGGAGAGGTGTCGAAAGGACACCTCACCCACGCTAAGCCTCAGAACGGACATATCAAAAGAACAATTTGTTCAAAAATACGCAGCGGCTCATAATATTCAGAAATATTATATTATTCAAATACTGACGAAACCAAAAGATAGTTATTAAAACTAAAATAATAATTCATAATACTCATTACATCGTCAAAATCCAAATTTAATTAAAATAAGGTAATAGTGGAGCGTCTAAGACATCAAATCAAAACTGAAAGGAAAGCCTCGCGAACAAGCAAGGCATACCGACCAGAACTGAAGAAGCGGAAACACTCAACAAAGTCCCAGAAACTAAGAACCTGAAATAATATTAAAAATGAGAGGTGAGTTCAACCAACTCAGTGAGGGAATAACATTTAATATACATTTCATATATTTCAGATATTATTTGCAAGATGATTTATCTTGATATACATATACATATACATATACTTACTAAACATATTATCATAACGTAGCATATTATCATAACGTAGTGGATTACATGTCAGAGATCAGATGACACCCGAAGGTGACCAGATGACACCCGTAGGTGACCAGATGACACCCGTCGGTGACCAGATGACACCCGTCGGTGACCACTGTGGGATGATCAATCGCCACAGGCTGATGCCTCTCTCACCAGCTAGGTATACAGAATACTATGTGCACACAGACTAACTATTCTCCGTTAGCATGGAGTTACTGACAAGTCCCATATCAAGGCATAACAGATATTCACATAATCATCAAAGAAACGTATATCATATCAAATAGAATTTACTTTGTCAGATTGCGAGTGCAAATTCAAGAATAAATGAGTACTCGGAAAATGAAGCAACATATATAAATATTCAAGAAATTTACTAGTACTCATTGTATAATCAACATACATATTTATTTATATTATATGCATATTAAAGATTATTCCACTCACCCGGAAAATACTGAACTAAAGGAATGTCACACAAAACACCCGAAAATCCGATTAAGGATCGTTAGGAGAACCTACAATAAATATATGAAATATACTCAAAAACAAATCAAACAAAAGATCCCAATGCATAAAAGGAAACCAGGCTTAGTCTCCTAAGTTTATGGACTAAAACGACAATTTTCCAAAGCAGGGACCAAAACGTAATTTTACCAAAATTTGAGGACCGAATTGTAAATATACATCCATACTGAAATTTATCCATAATTCGTCCTTATCTTTGTCCAGAATCTTGAATTATGCCCTAAGGTCCAAAATGTGATTTTATCAAAATATTAGGGGTCAAATCGTAATTTGTCAAATTGGAGGACCAAACTGAAAATATTAATTATACTGGAATTTTGCCTTTAAATCATCCTCAGTTCTGTTCAGAATCTCAATTTATGCCCAAGGGACCAATCTGTAAAATTTCCAAAGTTCGGAGACTAAACTGCAATTTCCGCAAATTGAGGGACCAAACTGAATTTTCGTCATCTTCAACCTCAAACCCAGAATTTCAACAGATCACCTACTGTTATCCCCTGATTTCTAACACAATTTCACCATTTAAACAAAATCATAACTCAAAATCATTATCCTTCAATTCAATCTCTCAAAATCAACTAATTAATCAAATACCCACAATAATCAACTCCTAACCTTCAAATTAATTCATCAATTAACTCAAAATACAAACTTCAAAACTCTACAATTAATCAAAACCTAAATTTAACATATTATACACTTAAAACCATAAATCTTACCTTTTTACTTATTTCCTCTACTTCTCTTCTCCTTCCTTTTCTTTTCTCCTTTCTTTTCTTCTTCTTCCTCTTTCCCTTTGTCTCCCATAGCTCTCTTTCTCTCAAAATCAGATCATTCTTTTTTTTTTCTTCTTCTTATTTATATTTATCAACTATTGTTCAATTACCACACTACCCTTCAATCATTTATACCCTCTTTTTAAGCCTCCAAGGGCTTTATTGTATTTTCCAATCTTTTTAATACAAAACATCACAATTACACTCAATCTAATAATTTGTACTAGACTCAATGCACATTACAGAGCAGGGGTGAAATTAAATTACCTTCTCAAGTCAACCAATGCATGTATTTTATTTATGAAGCTCTTGGCATAAATAATCACTAGACCAAGCCTTTTCTTCTTCTAAATCTATCAACACGGTCAGTGCTCATCCGAGACTTTTCAGGCTTATTTGGCTTCTTAGACTTCTCAAGCCTACTATCTAAGCTATTTCTAGAGATTTCAGGAAGGTCACCCAGTTCAAAAGTGTCTGAACTTGCACTCTCAGATGGTTTGTTCTGATTTTCAGACTCTGCTGTTGTTTTAGGACCATTTGTAGCTGTTTTTTATTTGCCTATGGTCAAAACAAACTTCTTCAGATGTTTGATAAATTCTGGGTAAAGCTCAAGATTGCAATGCCCACCTCCATTGATCCACAATGGTTCATATTTCTCTGTGCAAAGCTCCCAAAGTTGTTTTGCTGTGAGAGCAATCAACCACTTCATCTGATGTTCCCTGAAGTTAAAAAATAATATTAAAATCCCTTATATCCAATTTGATTTTATCTCTAATTTCCATAAACGATATTTTAAGAGTGATGAGCCATAAATCTCTGACTACTAACTATGATTGTACATACAGATAACTGCAAATTGAACAATATAACAAAAAAATATAGCAATCAAATGGAGGATCAACAAATATTAACATTTTGTTTTATACTTCTGATTTATAGAAACAAAAATAAAATATAAATTGAACTTGTCTGTGCAAAACTATCCAGGTTAACCAAGTACATGATTGCCCAAATGTCAAAGCAGTTTATTGCAAACTACATATCCAAGGAAGTCAATCAGGCCACCTTTACGCCCTTAGCAAATGAATAATTAAAAAATAAGGTTTAAAGAGACCTTTTTGTTTTTGTAATTTTACTTCGTCTTGGGCTTTTTATTAATTAAATCATATTATCAATGGTATAGGAAAAGCTCAATTGTTAACAACCAAATTGAATTAGGTTGACACTGAATACAGGCTAGCAGTTGCTATTAAGACTCTTTCCTCGTATTATTTGCTTGGTTTATGAGTTATGACTGCAACCATAGTTACATCCTGTTGAAAGCTTCCAGTGAAACTGTGATGCTAAGGAATTTCCTGTATTCATATCTCTAGAGGTTACACAGCTATTAATTTTTCCAATGATAGTCTGAAAATTTGTATTCTAGCACAAGAAATATATCAAAACCATAAGACCTGCATCTTTCACTTTAGCCAACAACTCATGCAATGCATAAAATAATGTCCCAAAGAGAGACTGTGAACAGCTCAAAAGAAATTGAAGACAGGGGAAATAATACTTACATGAATTATGAGAACACGACAGTTCACCATACCAATTTTGTCAATGTTCTGAAAGGAGAAAATAACTTAAGTGCTCGCACAGAGAATTAAACAGGCATATTTAATAGAATCAACACCACAAAAAATGTTGAAAGCTATAACTTGGTTTATGAGTTATGACAGCAACCATAGTTACATCCTGTTGAAAGCTTCCAGTGAAACTGTGATGCTAAGGAATTTCCTGTATTCATATCTCTAGAGGTTGCTATTAAGACTCTTTCCTCGTATTATTTGCTTGGTTTATGAGTTATGACAGCAACCATTCTTGAATGTAACTAGTATCTCAAACTTCCAATTAGACTCTTGAATGTTGTAGAGTTTATTTTTATCTTCTTTATTATTCTTTGATATCTTCACTCCATATTCAATTGAAGTATTCACTTTTGTACAATCTTTATTATTTTTATAGGTTTCTTTTTTACATTTATTAAATATGTTTCTAATTACAAGTTTATTTATAGGCCTCAAATCTTAGGTAAAAAATGAATTAAATTACTCAAATGAAATTGTAATTTGAATAGAAAACATAGTTTTATTGACTTAACTATTCGATCATTTTTTGAATCGGTCGACCAATTTATTTAATTCAATTGGTTGCTATATTCTAACATGTTGACCGGTCCCAAGCGGTCAACCTTTTTAATTAATTCTTTAGAAATTTAGTTTACTTTCAACATCATCTTTTAAACTTGATTTCTTTACAACTCTCAGCATATTTTTTTATCTTGACAAAAGTATCATATTTGAATGGCTTTGTAATAATATCTGTGACTTGACCTTGAGTCTTTACATACTTTACTTTAACTTCTTTGTTTATAATACAATTTTTTAGGCAATGAAATTTTATGTCAATATGCTTAATTCCTATCATGAAATACTTGATTATTAGCTAAAGTAATTATGACTGCTGAGTTATCTACATAAATTTCTATAGGCTTTTCTTGTGGTATTCGCAACTCTTTCAATAATCTTCTTAGCCATATGAAATGAAAAATACATGTTGTAGTATCTACATATTTAGCTTCACATGTTCATAATGTGACTATAGGTTGTTATTTTAAACTCCGTATAAATGTTGTGTCTCCCATGTAGAAAACAAAACATGTAGTTCTCTTTCTATCATCTATATCTCTAGACCAATCACTATCACTATAATCCACAAGTTCAAAGTTGTTAGAGTATTTATAAAACAAGTCAAAATCAACAGTACCTTTGATATACTAAATGATTCTCTTCAATGCTTTGAAATGTGTTATAGTTGATGTCTCCATGAATTTCCTCACAAATCCTACTCTAAAGAGAATATATGGAATGATGCATGTCAAGTATCTCAAACTCCCAACTAGACTCTTGAATGTTATAGAGTTTATTTTATCTTTTTTTATTATTCTTTGACATCTTCACTCCGTATTTAATTGGAGTATTCACTTTTGCATAATCTTTCATTTTGAATTTCTTAAAAATCTCTTTTGCAAACTTCTTTTAATTGACAAAGATTCCATTTTTTCCTTACTTGATCTCAATCCTTAAGTAGTATGTTATAAGAGCAAGATCCGTCATCTCAAGCTTCTTGCTCATTGCTTACTTGAAGTCTCCAAATATCTTTGGATTATTTCCTGTAAAGATCATTTTATCTACATATAAACATATTATAAACATATAATAAAAATATCACAACTCTTTTTTATTTTTACATAGATATTATATTTATGTGGACATTTTATAAATCTATTTTTTAAGAAATAACTATCAATGCGACTATACCAAGCCTATTTATAGGTCTCAAGTTCTAAACAAACAATAAATTAAACTTCTTAAAGAAAGTCATAATTTGAACAATAAACGTAATTCTACCAACTTAATTCGGCGATCGTTTTATGAACCGGTCTACTGAATTCCAAGTGTATAGCAAAATGTTCTTTTCATTCAATCTGACAACTCAGATTCCTGTCTTGCCATTCCTATCCTAGAACTTGGCTCACCAATTTACTGGGAAGGAAAAATCACTCTTCCTTTGTTGACTACAAGCGTAGCAGATAGTTTGTTGATGTAATTCGTGGTAAGACGATAAAAACGAATAAAACAATAAAAATCTCCACAAATTCACTTAAAAAACACATTTTAATATGCGAGCTCATACATTGGCGTTGTGTGCAAGCAATGGATTCAAACCAGCCACCTGATCAGAATTCAGGTCAACAATCCTTAAATATTCAGTCAAAAGAAGAACAATAAAATGTTGGTTTTTATGTAAGAATTGACTTGATTAAAGTACAATTCTGCTGATGGCATGGATGATGCTATCAGAGCCACTTGGTATTGCTCCTGGTGGAAAAAAGAGAAGTCTCTTTCTGGTGTCATCTTATCAAATGACACGAAACACGGAAAACTTAATGATTTGGTTCTCCAAATTTACGGAGATAATAAATCCCGACACATGTAGCAGTTACTTAAGAACCTGTTATTGCTGCAACTAATTCGGCTTGCTTGATTCTTCACTGTTTACGTTTTTGCTGTATTTCCTTTCTCATTGATGCTACTCTGTGCTGCTCTTTTTTTCTTTTTTCTTTCTATCTTGGGTTTTACTCATCTTAAATGATATTACTGCTAAAAACAAGCAGATTACTCTCTTTTCTAATGCTGCTGAGCCTGACAGCGAACGTTTTTTATTTGTTATTGGTACTACTTGTGTTTCTTTCATTTATCCAAACGTCATCCATGGAATCCTGACAAAGTTTTTTATTTTTAATGGAAAGAATTCATCACCTATTAGTTCTCGACAGGTCTAATACACAATTTCAACCACGTTAAGGAAGTTCTTTGATTTTTTTAAAAATAGCAAAAAAGGTTATAGTTTCATAAATTACATGACTTGGATTATTGCAGAAGAGAATTGTGAACTAGCATAAAAACAGCCTTGAGATAACAGAATGGCAGATATGCAGTGACGGATTAACTGTAGAAATGCAGCATTTACAGTAGAGGCAGAAAAAAAGTGAGGATTCGCACAGATGCAGCAGAACAGAATATCAGATATGACAGGAATTAAACCATGTGAAAACTTAATTATCCTCGCTGATATATGCATTGATCATGAGTGATAATAAACCTTAAACTCCATGTCTTCTTGTCTAAATTAATTTGAAGCTATAAACAATGACGGGTAAGAGATGACAAAGACAAAGGTTATTGTTATGATTATGATGAACAAAGACATGGCTGTAAAGAGCTGGGATTGCATTTTCACAGATAAAGAGAGAATACGGGGACAATTTGCAGGTGTTAGAGTAAATTGACCTTTTTTTTGTCATAATCAAGCACTCATCACATAGTATTATAAAATGGTTACCAAATACGTTGTGTGACTTGTTCTAGGGTGAGAAGCTCCATAGTGGTCAAGCTACTAGTAGAAGAAAACCTAGAGCATCCCACATTCATTTCATGACTAGATTGGTAACCTAAAGGTCTCTGTAGTTTTCTTAGGAGGAAAATTAGAAGCCTTTCATTTCCGACCATTCTTCCACCTGCTATCTGTTAAACTACAGAGACCTTAACCACAAGTAATTAATAATAAGCTCAACCTCTGAGTCTAGTCTACCCTTTGAAATTGTAAACAATGACAAGCAGGAACAGATCAATTCTACACTTCCCACATATTCAACTTCAAGTACATACTAGAATTTGTTAACATCACGGACCAAAAAAAAAATGAAGGTGAGAGGATAGTGTCTCTTACCAGCACTGTGAGAGTTTCCTCCCGTGCATGAGTTATATCATAGAAAAATTAATTCAACCAAGAGCAGCAATTAGATGAAGAACAAATACAAGTTTTTTTTTTTTTTTTCAGGCTAGATAAAATTTGCAATTTCCAGTTACAAGTCACTATCATCTGCAGACAATATGTTTCCCCCACCCTCCTGGGATGACACACAAGGTAGTGATGAAACAGTGGAAGAGTGATCTTGAGCGGACCTTCTAGGAGAGGAAAGGGAAGGTCTCGGTGGAATTTGCAAAGACTGAACACTGCCTTCAAACATCTCTACAACCTTTGTCATTGATGGTCTATGTGATGGAATGGTTTGGATGCACCACAGACCCACTAAAATCATCTTTTCAACAATCTCTTCTTCCTCTTCTGTTGTACCTCCATGAAGTGTTGAAATCTTTCCTAGTTCAAGATACATATAAAACCAATCCGGGAAATACATCTCGTTGGTTTCCAAAGATCCCATATCAAAGTCTTTCCTTTGCCCAACCATTTCAAGAACCATCATTCCATAACTATACAAATCAGACTTGTAAGTTACTCCTCCAAAAGATCTGCAGAATACTTCAGGTGTTATGTAACCAGCAGTCCCTCTTGCACCTATCATCGAAATCTTACTTACTTTGCTCTGGCATAGCTTCGCGAGACCAAAATCTGAGATCTTTGGACAAAAGTCATCATCAAGAAGAATGTTTTGAGGCTTTATGTCAAAATGCACGATCCGAGTGTTACAACCTCTATGCAAGTACTCTAGACCTCTAGCAATGCCAACTGCAATTTCATATAATTTTTCCATTCTAAACGACAGTTTGTATGTGGGGATCCTTTATCAAATATAAAGCTATCTAAAGATCCATTGGGCATGAATTCATAAATCAAAGCTCTTTTATTCCTCTCGAAGCAGAAACCCAAAAGGGTAACTACATTCACGTGGGAAGTTCTACTGATGCTTGCAACTTCATTCATGAACTCTTCTCCATCACCTTTGGACTCTTTCAAAACTTTTATAGCCGCGAGACGACCGTCTGGTAACTTTCCTTTGTATACATAACCAAATCCCCCCTGACCTAGTATATTGATGAATGAGTTGGTTATTTTCTTGATATCTGAATATGAATAACGCTTTGGAGTAAGAGAATGGTAGTCCATCATAAATGTTTCAACACTTTCAACATGTTGTGAATTCTTCGGCCTGACGAACTTTGCTATGACGGCACTAAATGAACCTTTTCTTCTAGTGAGACATATTATAATTATAGAAAAAGTTATTATCGTTGCCATAGCTGTTGATATGCCTGTAATTTAAGATGCATTATTATCAATACCATCATCATCAAATGAAAAGATTGGATTTCTTATGATAATTAATATTTACCTACAGCAATATGTAGTCGCCGACGACTCCAAGAATATCCTGTAACAGGACATCAAATAATGTTAATTATTAGATTTATTTATATGGTATATATATGACACAATAAATTCATTTAGAGGTTGAAAATTCCTATCCAATTTTTTTATTGATATTTAGTCGGTTTGTCAATCATATGACTTGTGTTATGGACTTCTTTGAGTCGAATTAATTTTTATTATATTATATAATTGAAAATACCAAGATTAATTTATTATTAATCAAATATTAAATGATAAAATTTAATAAAACCTCACATTAAATAATAAAAATGACAAAAAAAAACCCTAAAGATATATATAAAAAAAGTGTCAAAAAACCCTAACCCCGACTTTTTTATTAATGTTTAGTCTAACATATCAAACCCGTAATTAAGATTATGAACTCAACTTTGTCAATTTAATTTTTTATTTTATTTTATGATAAAAACTATAAAAAAATAATTTATTATCAACCTAATAATAAAAAATAATTTTAATCTAACTATGAACTTGAAAAAAAAGTACAAAAACATAGAAAAAAAAACTAAGAAAAAAAGAAACCCAGCCGCACTGATAACAATGTCACTTCGACGTGGCTTGAGAATTTTTTTTATATTCAAAAACATTTTTATCCGATCCAAAGAAACTAATTAATAACGTCCGTAAAATTGAATTATTTGTTTTAAAGCTACGGTCATGTAAGTAAAATGTCCTGTGATATCCCCACATGCGACCAATAAAAAAACGCACTTTGAGTATGGACTGGGCTAGTCAACAAAGAAATAGAGGTATATAAATTAAATTAAATCAAATCAAATTAAATAGAAGGTTGAAATCGATTGCGTGACATTGGGTTTCAGTGACAGAGACAAGGCCTCACTTGACTTTACTAAACGAAAAGGTATTTTATTGTATCTTTTTTATAAAATATTATTTTTTAAAATAATATTGTTTTTAATTTTAATTATATCTTTTAAAATTATATTTATTGAAAATTGAATTTTATGTTGATTAGATTTGGTAATCCCAACTGAAAATATCATTATTGATTAGATTGTTTATTGGATGAGATTCTTCCGCAATCACAGTCTCTTTTCCTTTTCCTTTTCCTTTAACTATTTATTATGTTACAGAAAAAATATACCATCTATTTATTTTTAAAATAAATGAAAAATTATATATAAAATAAATAAATAAATTATGAAGTTTAATATCTAATTAAATCAAATATTAAAAAATAAAACTAAAAAAATATAAGTTTCAAAAATATTAAAAAAATAAAAAAAAATCTCCTAAACCTGAATTAAAATTTCTAAATTAGTAACATGTTAAATGCTTAGACTTTAATGTGTCTCTTAAACAATTAATTCTTTAAAAGCGTAAACTTATTTTAATTGAAAAGGGCGATATTGGGGGGGGGGGGGTTGGTGACAAGTTCAACACTCAATTAACAAACACATCTGTCCAAGTCATCATATTGATGTTTACTTCTGTCCAAGTCTATTTAAAATAAAATTAAAATAACAAAAAACAGGAACGGAACTAATTAAGGTGTGTGAAGCATCAACAAGTGACTGGAGTTCATCATCAACTGATTCGAGGAGAAGTTGAGGTCCATACCTCGAGCTGGTATAGCAGGAGCAGGGGTTGTTGTGAAACCATGAGGAGCACATGTTCTTGATCCTCTTGCTTGATTTGGACAGTAACAAGTTGCTTAATTAGTTGCGTTGTCAATACCACAAACTCCTAAAGACCTGAAGCATTCCGAACACGCCTCCCAATCGACCTTCCATCTTACCTCGAATCCTTTTCTCAGGAGTTCTTCCCAACCTGGCAGATCCTTGATTGGTGGCCAAATATCTGTTGTCGAAACGGGCACTAAGACACTACGATTGCATTCCCCTGGACCATTATCTCCTTCTAATTGGATATAACCACGTTGATCATTAACCTCATTTATTTTGCAAGTGAAAGGTATTGTACCTGCAGGTATGGTTGCAGCATCCTTGCAACCGTAAAAGATTGTAAGATTTTTGTAACCCTCAATATCAGACTCGAAAACCTTAGGATTGAACGTGCTGTTCATAAATTGAGGTGGACACAATCCAACCGAGTAGTCCTCTCTTGCAATCCTGAGAAATCCCTTTTCCGGATTGATTTCCAAAACACGATATGCAACCTGACTGATATTCATCTTGGCGATATCATTATTCTCACACCTGAGCTCCAATTCAGGAATGCCACAGGCAGGTGATCTGTCATTTCCCCAGAATGGAAAACCCGCGGAGATATCCCCACATTCAAACTTTTTACTACAGGCAGTGAACAGGTCATCGTTGCTCGAGGATGAAGGAACTTGAATGAAGAGCAACAATACAAGAACAAAATCTGAAAGAAAAGAAAAGGCCGAGGAATTCATTCTGGCAAGAGGAAGTAGCATAGGAGAAATGGAATTGTGTGTTAGCAAAATGGGCTTGGTTGTTTCGAGGATAAAGAGATGAGTCTTGACGTGCTAATTATCAATTTCAGGTAAATAAATACATCACAAAGGGATAGATGTGAACGCAATACTTGGATTTAAATGCTTGGTGGACTCAAAGTTTTTAATTTATTTGTTTCTTGGGAAAGGGCTACCACACTAATTTCTTTCTACGAGGCCTCTATTTGCAAAATGAAGTCTTAATTTGTATGCTATGCATCACTGTCTTGGGGACTAAGAGAAGAGAACAGAATCGGTCAAATATATAAGAGGACACGCAAAAAAATCCTCGCATAGTTTGGAAAATTAATTCTAAAAAACTAACCAAATAAAATGATGGCATTGCATTTCGGAGATGGAGAGAGGTTACAGGGACAATCTATAGATATTGGAGAAAATTGGACCTCAATTCTTTTTCTTTTTCACGACGTCCTGAATTCCACTCATGAATAATAGAATTCCACACGTGAATCCGTTGAAAAGTAAAATACTGAGTGAACATGTAGCATGACTAGGTCTAAAGTAAGAAGCTTCAATCCGATAGCGGGAGGACTCTACTCTGCTATGCTGCATGGCACTATATGATTTTGAAATCTCTTAGTGCCTTCATCACTCAAGAAGAACCCTAGCAGGAAGAGCTGCTCGTGCCTTTGGAGAGAATCAAGGCTCTGCATTTAGCTAAGAGCTAAGATCTAGATGAACACGGTTGCATCTTTCTGTGCCCTCAACATAGTACCAATATGCATGGGTAGCAATTGTCTACGGAATTGAGTACGAGAGACTTTTTGATTGAAGCCTCTAGAGTTTTTATTTCAGTTGCCTGATCATCTCCAGTGATTTTTACAAATTAGACTCCTCCATTTTAGTCCAGCAGCCCATAGATGGCACTATGTCTCCCTCATTTGTCAATATGCAAATTGTTCCGCAGACTGGTAACCAGAGCAGCTAGTGTTTGCGAGGCGCTTTGTTCTTTTAATTGGTTGGTCAATAAACCCTCCCTTGACTGACTTGTATTCCTTTCATCTGACTTTCATACCAACGGAGGTGTTCATTGCAGTTCAAAAAGACAAACTTAATTCATTACTTCACAAAAACACAAGCTGCCAAGAAATGAAGAGTATGGCTACCAGTAAAAAATAGGTTGACCTGCTTGAATGTTCAGTGGAAACTTTGAGGACAGTATAAAATTTTGGTTCAAAGAGAAATGAGAAATGGAGAACGGGGACACATAGCTCGACATGGTGAAAGAAGTTTAACGCACTGTTGATAAGCATATTCTTTGACTCTGCTTTGCAGAGCAAGGATGTCACTGTCCTTGAAACATATCCCAAAGAAGAAGAAAAACAGGAAATCTTTCGATTCTTTCCTGGATGTACTAAATGCCCTGATATCAAAATCACTCAGGATGTCCAGCAACATGCAGAACGTTTCACAAATCTGAGTTGAAGAATCCAAAAAGCAAAAACATAAACGTTTCTCGTTTGTTGATGTAAATCACGACCAAGAAAGAAAATGGTCAGCACCAGATGAGCATATAAAACTTTCTCAAATCTACAGAGAAGGAAAAACGAAAAATGGCTACACGTGATAGTTGCGAATACATGATTTTATCTTCAAATGAACAGCTCAGAGTTAAAATACAAGATTTCGCTTAATTTGACTCACGTTCTAAGCATTCGTACAGATACAACATTTATATGGAAAATTACACTCAATCTAATAATTTGTACTAGACTCAATGCACATTACAGAGCAGGGGTGAAATTAAATTACCTTCTCAAGTCAACCAATGCATGTATTTTATTTATGAAGCTCTTGGCATAAATAATCACCAGACCAAGCCTTTTCTTCTTCTAAATCTATCAACACGGTCAGTGCTCATCCGAGACTTTTCAGGCTTATTTGGCTTCTTAGACTTCTCAAGCCTACTATCTAAGCTATTTCTAGAGATTTCAGGAAGGTCACCCAGTTCAAAAGTGTCTGAACTTGCACTCTCAGATGGTTTGTTCTGATTTTCAGACTCTGCTGTTGTTTTAGGACCATTTGTAGCTGTTTTTGATTTGCCTATGGTCAAAACAAACTTCTTCAGATGTTTGATAAATTCTGGGTAAAGCTCAAGATTGCAATGCCCACCTCCATTGATCCACAATGGTTCATATTTCTCTTTGCAAAGCTCCCAAAGTTGTTTCCCGTGAGAGCAATCAACCACTTCATCTGATGTTCCCTGAAGTTAAAAACTATATATTAAAATCCCTTATATCCAATGTGATTTTATCTCTAATTTCCATAAACGATATTTTAAGAGTGATGAGCCATAAATCTCTGACTATTAACTATGATTGTACATACAGATAACTGCAAATTGAACAATATAACAAAAAACTCTAGCAACCAAATGGAGGATCAACAAATATTAACATTTTGTTTTATCCTTCTGATTTATAGAAACAAAAATAAAATATAAATTGAACTTGTCTGTGCAAAACTATCCAGGTTAAGCAAGTACATGATTACCCAAATGTCAAAGCAGTTTATTGCAAACTACATATCCAAGGAAGTCAATCAGGCCACCTTTACGCCCTTAGCAAATGAATAATTAAAAAATAAGGTTTAAAGAGACCTTTTTTTTTTTGTAATTTTACTCCGTCTTGGGCTTTTTATTAATTAAATCATATTATCAATGGTATAGGAAAAGCTCAATTGTTAACAACCAAAATGAATTAGGTTGACACTGAATACAGGCTAGCAGTTGCTATTAAGACTCTTTCCTCGTATTATTTGCTTGGTTTATGAGTTATGACTGCAACCATAGTTACATCCTGTTGAAAGCTTCCAGTGAAACTGTGATGCTAAGGAAATTCCAGTATTCATATCTCTAGAGGTTACACAGCTATTAATTTTTCCAATGATAGTCTGAAAATTTGTATTCTAGCACAAGAAATATATCAAAACCATAAGACCTGCATCTTTCACTTTAGCCAACAACTCATGCAATGCATAAAATAATGTCCCAAAGAGAGACTGTGAACAGCTCAAAAGAAATTGAAGACAGGGGAAATAATACTTACATGAATTATGAGAACACGACAGTTCACCATACCAATTTTGTCAATGTTCTGAAAGGAGAAAGTAACTTAAGTGCTCGCACAGAGAATTAAACAGGCATATTTAATAGAATCAACACCACAAAAAAATACCTTGTAAATGTCAAACCAGTAAGTCCTTTTGACTGGGTACAATACCCTCATCCCAGACAATATTGGGCTATGCAGAACCACACCTCTCAAGTTTGGTAAACGCGAAGCAAGATCAACTGTGGGACCACTACCAACAGACTGACCATACAATATTAGTTGATCATCTTTAACCCCATACTGCTCCTTGAGGCATTTATATGCCGCGTCTATGTCCGCATATGTGTTACATTCAGTTGGCTGTTTCAAAAGAAAGGTGCCATATGTTGAGAGCAATGCCATATATTACAAGCAAACAACACTAACCATTTGAAAAACTAGACATAATGCCAAGTAGGTCCTTGATTAATAGACAATTTTTGAAGATGTAAAATAGAATGAACAAGGAAACAATTAATAAATAATTCTTGCTTTATGGATGAAGAGGGAAAAATATGCAAATCAAAAGCATAAGGAGAACTTCTGCATGTTTCATGTTTGAATTTGAATATCTAAGTTCTGAAACAAGGAAATCTAAGCATGCATGAGAAAAAGACATCCACAAGGACATGTGAAATTGTTAAAGCTCGAGCAGAGCCTAAAACTTTCTTTTGATCATTAGCAACCAGGAATAGGAAAGCTGGTATAAACCTTTCCACTTGATTGCCCATAGCCAGAGTAATCATATCTGGAAAAAACAAAAAACATAAATTCAATATTAAAAACTAACCTGAAAATAAACAACAGTAATATAAAATTGAAAAGGAAATGAAAAGAACATGATTTATAAAGAATATGAATACTTTTTTTTTCTTCTTTTCTTTGCATCACTTCTGATTTTTTAAGAGATTATGAGGTTATTATTCGCCTATATTTCTCCATTATATTACAACAGGAACAAGTACACTAGTTATCATGTAGCGTAGCCAAGTAAATACCATAACTTCTACATTGCTTCTGTAAGGCATATCCTGAAAGGTAAAAACCAATCCAATGGTGATTTTGAAACTAAACCATGTCAAGTTAAAACCTAAAATCTACCTTTAAAGACCATTCTTACTGCCATGAACATCATTCGATTTCAGATATGCCAGTGAGAGCACTGATTTTGTATCAACGGTTTTAAGAGAAGACAGAAAAAAGGCATATCTACATTAAAGACTGACCCAATTCACTTCAGGGTTTCCAACTGCCCTAACGATAACTTGGCTTCCATCCTTGCTAAAACTAGTATTTAATTTTCAACAAACTCTCCCAAATCCCAACAAATGGGTAATACTCAAAATGGAAATTGCAGACTTGTAGAGAAAAAACCCACACCTAAACCTCTCTTTCCACCATTAGAGTTCCCAAACTCACTTCCAATACCAGTTGAGTAAACGTTACCCTCACCACAGTCATACGTTACTTCCTTGTCGCAACCACAAAGTTCACTACTAAAGAGCCAACCCTCAAACTCAACAATAAACATTAAAAACCAGACCTTTTCTCCATCAAACACCAAAACTATACATGGAAAGCCTCTCCCATACGCTTAATCAATAAATTACACAAGAGCAATAAATCCAATAAAAATGCACCAGCCCACCAAATCAACCAAACCAACACTCATAAAGTTCCATACTTTCAATTAGTAGAACTAAACAAACTAAACCAAACCAGACAATAATATTAAAAGAAAAATACTTCAAAAGGTAAAGAGTTAAGGATCTAACCCCATAAGATTAATGCGAAGGCGATTGCTCAATTCAACAAAAAGCTCAAACATTTGACCCAAATCAGCAGCATTTCCATGAGAATACAACAAAGTAGCTGAAGCTCTTGGATGTTTAATATGAACAGCCACGATTTCATTTCCACGCCGAGTCCTCAACTTCAGCACATCCACGTCATCCTTCCTCGGCACCTCGGGTATATACAGCCTGGTGGTGGAGCCTCCAGACACGGCGGAGGAAGAGTCATCAGTTACCACCGTATAAGAAGCTGGGTTTGGTGGGAAGAAAGCGAACTTCGCGGCAATTGTTGAAGTGACTCCGCCCATGTTGTTGTTGTTATCTTCCCTATCATCAGATGCTTTGGATTCATAAAAAGGGAACCCTTGTTCAGATCTTATCAGATTAGAGAAGTGGTGGAGGCGCGTGGGTTGGGGAGAGTGGCGCGTGGGTTGGGGAGAAGGAATCCAAGGAACTATGGGAACGTTTGAAGTTATAGCTTTCAGCTTAGTTAGGAAGAGAGGGGTTGGAAATTGTCCACCGACGGCGACTTGTTATTGAGAGGAAGGGAGGTGAGAAAGGGAAGGGGAGCTCTTTCCTTTTACTTTGGACAGGAAAGCAAGAAAATCTATACTCTATAGTTTAAACTACTGCACATGGACACTGCTTCAAGGCAACTATAGTAAGGGGAAGTTGGGGGGTGCATTGTGGTTCATTGGGTTTTGGTTGTGTGAGGGACTCTCCAAGCATCATGTCATGCACCGTCCATCCATTTGGGTCCAATCAGTATCTTAGAGCATATTTATTAAACATTATTTGATTTGATGTAAGATTGAGAATGCGTTTGTAATGATATTTTAAAATTTCGAATTTTTTTTATGTTTTTAAATTAATAGTATTAAAAATAATTTTTTAAAAATACATATTATTTTAAATATTTATAAATTAAAAGCACTTTAAAAAAATAATCATTATCATACTCACAAATACATTTTAATTAAAAAATATATATAATTTCAAATTATATAAAAAAAATATTAATACAATAAAACTACATTAACTTGAAAATAAAATTATGTTGACTTCAACTTAGCTAAGGTTAGGTGTCAAAAAAAATCAACCCAGAATTAACTTGGTGAACTTGTAAATTGTTTGATTAAATGAAAAAAAAAACATATTTACTTTCAAAAAATAATAAAATGATATAATTTAATTTTTTAAAAAATAATTTAATTGATTTGGATTACCTTGATTGATATGTAATCTTGAACTCATGCCATGTGAGTTGAAATTAGATAATTTTAATAACTATGCATGTGCATATGACTTGAAATTAGATTATCAATGGTTCTTTTCATAGTGTAAGGCTTGCTGGCATTACGATAGCTTATGTATTTTTTTGCATTAAAAAAATAAATTAATACTTTTTAAATATTTTTTAAAGTTTTTAATATTCTAATAAAAAAATATCATTTGACGTGTACATGCTTGGAAAATGCTGATGTGTGGACTGTGATTTCAAGGTGAGTTTCTTCTTCTAGTATGTTTGGTAGCCGGGCTAATGTATTTTTAAAAATTTTAATTTTTTTTATTTAAAATTAGATTATAATTTTTTTAGTATTTTAAATTATTTTAATGCGCTAATATCAAAATTAATTTTTAAAAAATAAAAAAATATTATCTTAATATATTTCTATATAAAAATATTTTAAATTATAATCATTACCATAATTTTGAACCGTTTTTTAAATATTTGGTAGGTGGTTTTTAATTATTATTTTTTTTATAAGAAGGAGGTATTTAATTTTCATAACGTTGGTAGTGGTCCTGCAATGACGTACGTGAGGCATATGAACACCTTGCTGACCCTTTCTGCTCTTGTAGTGGAACTGTGGTGGGCAAAAGAGGACATGTCGTTTAAAGATTATAAAGAGCAAGAAAGAGGACCCCACGCGCTAACCATAACGCGTGACTAACATTATTTAGCTATTGTCACGTTAACAATAATAACTTAGTGGATTTTTCTTTTTTCCTTTTTGCTATTGTGAAATGTTCTTCATTATTTATATCACATAATTTCATATTTATTAAACACTTGGACTAAATATTATTTTTTATTTCATTTCTGGCCCAGAATTCTGAAGTTTGTTGAGGGAAAGAAAAGGACAGGAACCAAACTAGAAAAGGGATAAGTTCTCTGGTCGTGTGATGACGGCAAAGGAAAGAAGAGAAAAGGAAACGTTCCATTTCCCTATTTGGTTCAATTTTTCTCTTGAAAATCCATAATTTTTCGTTAAAAAGTCTTTTCATTTGCTTTCATCGGAAAAGCCCCAAAGCCTTTCTATTTGGGGATCATGCTCGTGGCTTTAGTAAGGCTAATCAAGGCAACAAATCAATACAAGCTGGATTCAGGCACCCTATCATATCAAGAGTCATCTTCTTCACCATTTCACTCTAATTATTATTATAATTATTGTTGTTATTAATTAATTATTAGCAATTAACTAAAACATATGAGTAAGTATTGTAGGTATTAGCCATGAATAATACTTTTCAGTGCGACCCTAAAACTAAAAAACATTTATGTCTTTGTTTTCTTCTTCTTTTTTAATTTATCCCTTAGTATTATATTTATTTTTTATTGGGTTATCTCACTCTCATGACACAGATCGAGAGTTTAGCAAGTTAACCCTGTTAGCTAGGGTTTTTTTTCATATTTAATTTTTTTTGTTAATTTTATCTTTTAGTATTGAGTTAATTAGGAATTAGATTTCATAATTTATTTTATTTGCTTTATATTAAGTTATTCCGATCTCATTATCCGAGAATAGTACTTAACGGACTAACCCGAGTTGACTCAAGTTATTTTTTGTATTTTTTGTATTAATTTTTTTAAATTATCATTTAATATTGAGTCAATTGGGAATTAAACTTCATTATCTGTTTTGATTAATTTTATAAGAGGATACCTTGGTCTCAACATCAAAGTCGCAAGTTTTGATGTTTTAACCTTGGTTAAATCAAGCCTTTGTTTTTATTTTATTTCTAAGAGATTATATCGGTCTCATGTCCTTCAACATTGATTTTTGTAGTTTTATTTTTAACATTGAACTGATTGAGAATTGAACTTCATATTTTTTTTCCTTTCATGTAGTTATCTAGATCTTATGACCCAAGTTACGAATTTGATAAGTTAATTTGGGTCGTTTTTTTATGTCCTTTATATTGATTTTTCTTTCAATTTCATCCTTCAATATTAGGTTGATTGAAAAATAGGCTTTATAATTTGTTTTCTATGGGTTTATCATAGTTTTCACAACCCGGATCATGAGTTTGACATGTTAATTTAGGTTAACTCAAGTCAATCCAATATATTGTTATTACCATATTTAAAAAATGTCATCTTGAAAAACATTTGAGTCAAACTATGTCTTTACATGTCATTTGAATTGCTTTTAGACATGTAAAGTCAATCAAATCATATTAAGTCAACTTTTATATGGTTAAAAAAAAATTTCACTAAAAAAAAGGTAGTGATATCTAAATTTTTTTTATATTCATGAAAAATTTACCCGACTTGTAACATATTACAAGTCAATGATCTAATAATATAGTATAAATCTATTGGTATGAGGGTTCCATTATCTTGTTTGTTTGAAAGAAAACTTATGGTGTAGAAATTTTATTTCCATTCAAAATAGGTAAACATCAAGTAATTTTATAGTGCTTGTTTATTAATTATTTTTTAAATTTATTTTAAAGAAATAGAGAGACATAACTAGAAGAGAAAAATACTAAGTGGAGATATTTTTATTAAATTATAAATTTTATATTCTCTTTTAAAATATTATTAATTATTCTACGAGTACTATAAAAATTTTCAGGAAACATCAATCAAAAGATGCAAAAAAACAACAATGTATTAACCAATTGACCTTTAGGTAATCGGTAATGAACTTTTGATTTTTACCAAAAGATCACATATTCAATTATTATTAAATGCTGAAAATTATATTTATTTATATTTCCGTATAATATATGTTCAAAGTTGGATTCTCATCTTTATTTTGATTATCAAATTAATCCCTTGTCATAGTTGGAATCGAAACTCTAATATCAAAAGAAAAAAAAGCCACAATGTGATAAAACATCCGTTTTATACCTTACAACATCATTACAAGATAATGCTGCTGATAAAATGTCTCAGAAAGTAAGTGCTATATCATATTGATTTTTATAGCCAGCACATATGTTTTATGGCACGTGTTATCGAATTGTTTTTTAAAATATTTTTAAAATATATTAAAAAAATATTTTTAAAAAAATATCAAATAATCTACTGAATAAAATTAATTCAACAGAATGTAAATACAATTTTGAAAAATTGACGAATACTCAAAAAATAAATCAACATATATCAAGAATATCATTTGTATTTATCATATAATTAACATGCATAAATTATTTATATTACTTGCATATTAAAAATTATCACACTCACATGAAAAACAAAAACAAAAAACAATAAATATAAACCTAAAGACTATTAAGGATCGTTGGAAGGATTATCGGTAGAACTTATAACGAATACTAAAAACATTATTAAAAATTGAATTGAAGCAGAAAATATAAAATATTATAACTTTAATATTAGAGACCAGAAAATAATTATAAAATCAAAACAGAACCTATAATTAAATATATTTTTATCTCTTATGTAAATGTTCATTTTATCCTGAAATAATAATTAAATGCAACTTTAGACATAAGTTTTTCTTTTATTTTTGTGATTATGCTAGTTTTTTCATGCGGATTTTTTTTTCTTTTAGAAAAAATTGGATTATTAAGAATTAAGTGGAGACTTGCTAAGTAATTCCTAAAATTGGATTAACATCACTCAAAAAACGGAATTTCTTCTCACTAAACTGCCTAGAATATCCCACTAATCATGAAAAAAAATAGGGGAAGGTAAATTGAATTCATGGCAGGGTTTCGAATCTCAAATTAGTTTCACGGATTCCCCATTTGGGCTTTAGTAACTAACAGCAAATCAGAAAGGCCCTTAACTTTAAAAGGCCCTGGAAGAAGATTTTGGATTTGTAAATATGGGCTTCAAAGCCTTGGATTTGCTCTGTATGAAACTGTATATCTCTTTTGTTCATCGGACCAAAGAAAGACACTTAAGCTGCTCCCCAGAAAGGAAAAAAAATATAAACGGTGAAAGTTGGAAAATGTGATTTTAAAAAAGAAATTGAAAAGAAGTAACAATTGCTTTTCTCATAATTAAAGATCTGTACTGTGGTTTTATATATGGTGGTCATTTTGCTATTAATGCTGGTTACTGAAAGCATTCTTTTGCCTTCGAAAGGGGAAAAGAGAAACTTGAATTCCTTTGTGTATAATTTATCAAATGCAATTTACAATTTCATTTTCCCATGACTAAAAAGTTGGTCCGAGAGAATATATATATATATATTTTTTTTGTCATTCTTAAAATCTAATAATGTTATAAAAACTATGTTAAGTTCATGACCTTGCCTAAAGCTCAAATCACAAGTTTGAGGATTAAAATTTAAAATAATTTTGTTTTAATGTTTTTTTTTTTTTTTTTGGTTTCATTCTTTAAAATCTGGTTTTGTTCTTCTGTATTTAATTAACTAAGAAGTGATCTACATTATTTTTATTTTTTTGAAAAAAAAGGTTTTTTCTGTCAAGTCATCATAATTATATATTTTTTTTTCTATCAGGTTATCTCAATTTTATTATTTGAGTTACAAGTTTATCTGGTTTAGCTTAACTTTTTTTTATAGGATCGCTTTTTTAAAAAAGAAATTTTAATCTTTCTTTGGTTTCATTCTTTAAAATCTGGTTATGTTCTTCTATATTTAATTGACTGAGAAATTAATTGAGAATTGATCTGTATTATTTTTAATTTTTTTTTGAAAAAAGGTTTTTTTATGTCAAGTCACTGTGATCATATGTTTTTTTGTCCACTTGTTTTCACTGTTTTTTATAATCTAATTAAAATAAAATTAATTTATTTAATCAAATTATTTTCTCTTCTTTAATAAGTGTTTGTAGAGTATGGACATTAGTTATATATATATATATATATATATATATATATATATATATATATATATTTTGATCTCCTGCAGGAATACAAATCTAGTTCCTTTCTAACCAATAAAGATATAAATATTTATGGGATTAGTCAATATACGCGCAAATTAATCGAGACATGTTTATAATAATAATAATAAAAAAAAACAAAGACATAGATGATAATTGATTCTAACATAACATAAATACAAGGAATCATGCATGTTTTCCCTGCATATTTATTATCTAGTTTGGTCGATAATTTTTAGGCATTCAATACTCAATAGTCAATGGCGTACCGTAAAGGCTATTTGGACGTAAAACCAACCACGCCAATTTCCTTTGAATTGAAAACAAGAGAATTTGAAAGTCAACCAGAGGACAGAAAAAAATATAATAAAGAAAAGAGGAGCATCTGAACGTCATGCTTCCGTTGACGCAAAATCTACTTCGAATTCGGCAAATTTAACAAAGAAATGGAGTGCCATTTTTTTTAATTAACATTTCTTTTTTCCTTTTTCATTAATTTTAGTATTTGAATTAGTAAGTATTTGGTTTAGGAACCTAATTAAGGTCTTGGCCATTATTGCTGGCTGCACTACTTTTAAATAAAAGGTTAGATCGATTTGATTTTATCCACATTTAATTTTTATGAAAATATATAATATAATCAAGTCTACAATAATAAGTAATTTTTAGTAGTTAGATATAAATTTATCATAACTAAATAAAAATATGTCATAGATATATTTATGGACCAACGGGATAAATTAAGGCTGAAGAGTATGTTTAGTTGTGTCGGACCAAAATAATAGCTCAAAAAAACTATAATATTTTTATTCAACTATTAGATTGCGTTCAAATTTTTATAAGAATTTTCGAAGGCTATTTTCTCTATAATAGTCATTGTATCGCTGCACGAACTGTCAAATCTTTAGACATCAAAATCTCGCCTAGACCCTCCAATTTTGATAGTTTTTTTTTTGTATTTTTTTGAATTTCTTGCTTATTTGGATTTTATGCTTCTTTCTTTTGTATTCTTGGATTTTTAATTTTGTTCTCTATGTAGGGTTTTTGATCTATTTAAGACTTGTAAACCTCTTAAATAGACATATTTTATTATCATTATTTTAGAAAAGATAAACTTGAGTTCTTATTTGTAGCTTTTTTTGTCCATTAAAACATTATGTGTTCTTTATTTAATTGCTTTCACCTGCATCATTATCAATATTGGATTTACGAGTCTTAGAGCTTGAAAATTTTGGATTTTAAAAATAAAAATAAAAATTTCATGTTCTAGTTTGAAGTTGAAAGTGGTTTTCATAATGGAATGTTATTTGCATAATATTTTGAGATGATTTGGTGATTGAAAAAGATAGTTTTTCTTATTGAATATTGATAATGAGATCTCAATCCAATCACTCAATAGTTAATATATTAAAATTAAAAAAAAAATACACAAAGAAAATGAATCAAAATGATGACAAGCAAAGATAACCTACTTGATTAGGGAAGCAAGGTTTTTTAGGTCGAGCTCCAAAGCAAGCTGTTATCACTTTGGGGCAAACTGGATCTTTAGGGTATCCAAAGTGCCCTTAAATAATGGAGGCTGCTGCCAAAAAAACGAACATGCTTCTAACTTCAACTCCATTCCATGCTTCTTTTTTTCTTTTTCTTTTTTTAACCCCCCCAAGCTACTTCAAAGGCGTGTTATATATATAATAATGAAGAATATAGTTTAATTAGTTAGCTCCTGAATTTGTTTACCGTAGATCAACAGTTCGAGTTCTATAAATCTTAGGACCACTGGAGATTTACATAATCATTAACTTCAAGATTTATAAGATTAGTCGAAATATATGCAAACTAGTTTGGACATCCATACTAATTAAATAATAATAATAATAATAATATTTTCTCTTTTTTCTTGTCAAAATATAAATCCACACATAACCCAAACATACACACATTTTTTTTTAAAAATAAAGTACATATTTTTAAATAAATACTAATCAGACAAGGAAAAAAATTCACTCAATCAAATCGGACAACACTAGACATGGGGGGTAACAATGTTGCACATCCCTATACTCTTTTTTTGTGTTTAAAAGGTCCTTTAACTAATTTTTTTTGTCTTAAGATATCTATGTACATTATATTTTTGTCGTCCTTCCATTAGTTGATGTAACTAATATCATTAAATAATAAAACATGTTAACTGCTCATATTATGAAATATTTAACTAATGTACATTTCAAATCCTAAAATTTATTTAAAAACTTACTTTGGTCCCTATATCTCATTTTCTTATAAATAAGCCTCTAATATGAATTTCTTGGTCATCTTGCTTAACAATAAATACAATTTAGTCCCTGTTTTTTTTTAAATCAAGCAGTCCCTATTTGTCAAATCTTGAACTTGGTCAAAGTTAGGCAAACAATTTAAATGGGTTAATGGACAATATAAGAGTTGAGAGGATAACTAAGTATATCTGTTTAAAAATTAAGACTTTTGTTTTCTATAAATCATATATTTATGATCATAATTTTATTTCAAAAAAAATTATTTTCAAAACCTCAACGACTAACCTTAAGAAAATAAAATAAGAAAAACAATGCATGTGTATAAATATATAAATATAAATTTGATACTTTTTCAGGCAAAAAAATATTTTAAAAAATTCTTTGAAAAGTAAAAAGTAACATAAAATCAAATAAATACTTGTCTATTTACATCACAGTTGAATCGTTGTTTCATCATTTTTTAAAGTTTGTTTTTTTTTATTTCAGATCAATTTAATAATGTTTTTGAATTGTTTTAATATGTTAATATAAAAAATAAAAAAAAATTATTTTAACATATTTTCAAATAAAAAATATCTTAAAACACCGGCCTTACCCCACTCCCAATCAATCATTTAATCCTCAACGTTCTCAATAATAAATTTACATCCAATAATGACCATGCACGTATGATCCACATTATGATCCACATTTCCACTATGGATCTACAAATAATTGAAAGGCACACAACCCTTCATCAAACAATTTCTGGATATAATTATATAACATCAACACAAGGTAGCTGCCGTAGACAGAGACTTTATACTAAGAATTATTAATCCCTCCGTATCTCTGTCTGCATAATCTGTAGCACCTTCAGTGCTCTGCTCTACCCCACCTTGATAACAAAAAGTCTTCGACAATCAACCCATTCAGTGGAATCTTCGTTTCTCTCGTATAAATAACAAAAAAATATTTATACAAATAATCATGTAGCTAACAAAAAGCATTCCCTTGACCCTTCTCTCTGCCACCATCTCCTTGTCACACTATGATAAAATGCGCCACTCCTGCTAACGTACGCTTTGTTTGTCTTTACCTTTCTATTTTCATTGTTTAGCTTGTGAGGTGATTGAGATTCTTTGAATTAAATTTAATTTTATATGGTTATATCTATTTAGAGTTTTTAAATAAAAATTAATTTATAAAAAAATAATCAAAAATAAATATATATTTTTTTCTAATATGCTTAAAGAATCCAATTATCAATTATCTATCAATAATTTTATGCGTTCCAAACAAGTTAATATATTTTGTTTTTCTAGTTTAATTGTTAAGATTTTTATTTTTTATTGTATTAGTATTTGATATATTTATCACTTGAAATCATTCCTTTTTTCCATATGTCAATGTCAAGCACATTTACATTCGCATTGATGTATTTATATTAAACTTATTTTTTTATAATCCCTTAAACATAATTTAAAATAGAAACATGAATACATCCATTTACCATTCAAATCATATTTTAAAATTGTAATAACTATTTAAAACTCGTAAAATTTATTAAAAAAATATTAAAATTAATCCAAACACCAACATTAATAATAAAAAAAATTACTATACCCTTTCTTGACTTATAAGCGCATAATGCAATAATGAGTAAAACAAAACTCAAATCAATTTCCAGTCTTACTATTGTGTTCAAATCAAATTCAAAGATTACTACTCCCAATTGGCATTCTCTCACGGAGTTTTCAGCAAGAATAATCAACTTCAGACCAGGCTAAAAGCTGAATTTAATTTCAATGTGTTCTTGAGACTAAAAGTAAGAGACCATTAATTTACTAATACAAGTATATATATTTTTTGTTAATTTCTCTAAAAATCTACCATCATCTTCTTTGAGAATCAATAGCTCCTAGCATCATTAAAACACCGGAAAAAGTATGTACTTGACAAAGGAGATAAACAATTACTTCACAGAATAAACAAAAGAAACAAAAATATTTCCATTTATCGGTAAAAATTATTCGGGGATAGTAACTAATACAGGTCTCCAAGCTCTCCTTAACAATCTATATCTAAACGTCGCCGCCACCGGTCTCAACGCGCCGCCCCCGCCACCTCTTCTCAACGCGGCTCCGCCGCCACTAATCAACCCCACCTCCTCACCACCACCACGCTCGCCACCCCTCCTCTCCTGCTCAAAGGGCGGGGAAGACACAAACAAATCCTTCAATTTCCTCCTCACCCTCTTCTCGGGCAACGGATCTTCCTCCACCTCCGACTGATCTTCTCGCCGGGGAGCCCTCCAGCGAGCATCGGATTTCTTCGAGAGTAGCATCCGAAGAGTCTTCCTCCTGCGGCGGATGTGAAAAACCGGACTTGACGTTGGACTTTGTGTTGGTGTGGCTGTCACTGCACATTGCGTGGCTAATAGCTTGAATTTTTGCAGCGTCGCCATTAATCAAGAAAAGCAAGAAAACCCCAAGACTTCTCTCTCTCAAAAGCTCTGAGATCTATTGAGATTTAAAACCCATCTGGGTTTCTTTTCGATTTGATCTTGTGGAGGAGAAGAAGGGGAGAGGGGTTGTTTTATTTTTTCTGGTGTTTGGATTCGAAGGGGTGGTGATGGGTATGTGGTGACAAGTGGCGGAGAGTGGGAGGCTTGGGATTATGGAGCCGACGCAAGTGAACGAGTCCAAGGAGTAAAGTGTGAGAAATGGATTTGTGTCTTTGTTTCAAGAGAGTTTGAGGCGATGACTAATGAGGTCTGGTAACGGAAATTGCACGTGATAGACTACCTAGTATGATCTAATCTAATGTGGCCAAGTACAAAGTTTATGTCTTCGTAATAATAGTAATAATAATAATAATATTGGTTGTCTTATTTAGAGAAAAAATGAATTGCCGGTTTTGTCCTACCATTCCACGTATGGTGAAGTCCAATATTGTAATGATATTCATGATTATTTTTAGAATAGCATGCTTTTTTAGAAATGAATTGACATTCCGTAGCTTTTATTTTTATCTCCTAAGAGAAAGAAATTGTTTAGTTAGTAAAATATATATATTTTTTTGCATTATATTTTTTATATAATTATAAATCAAACCTTGATTTTGTAAAAATTAAAATAACATATTTTTTTATTTATAAAAATATGTTTTTCAATTATTTTACATTCAAAAATATGTTTCACAGCATTTTTAACAAAAAACATATTTCATAATATTTTTAACCAAACATTTAATTTCTTTAAATTCGTTTTTTTTTAAATTATAACTAAAAATATTTTTTAAAACCATACCTAAAAAAAACTATTATAATATTGAAAATACACTTAGTTGGATTAAAGAATTAGTGGTGGTTATGCTAAAACAAGTTTATAGTAAAGCTTTTGCTGTGGTGGAGAGTTTATGAAATTTTTTTTTTGGTGAATATAAGATCTAGATGTGAAATTATTATTTTTTTAAAAAAATAAAAAGCTGATTCAAGGATACTTTGTCCAGATCAAATGCAAAGTATAAATCTTTTCTTTTTTTTACTTGTATGTGCAATTATCTAATTATGACTTTTTTTTTTTTTTTTGTGTGGGTTTGCGAGGATACAAGAGTCTGGATCAAGCAGAGAATAGGGAGTAGACAGACATCTTTCATGAAGTGTTAAATTATTTAGACTTCGTTACTCGTATTTACAAAATCAAAATTAAAAAACAAGTCTCCAAAATATACTTCAGAATTCCCATGTATCAACAGCAGCATCCCAAATCATCGTTTGGTATCTAGTCCCGTTGAGATAGTCTCTCGCCGGATCCTTGATGCTTTCCGGTACTATACAGGGAGGACAATAGCAAATCTTGCTGGAGTCACGGCCAAAGATTTTTGCCACCAAATTCGAGCAAACGCCTCATTTGACAGTCGAGGTTGAACTGGAACAGATAGCCATCCTAGCTCGCTGGAACTCAGCCAAACTGTTCTCTCGCCCTTTACCATCTGTAACAGAAGAAACAACGACTTTTAAAACGGTTGTAAGTAATGCATTCTAACTTATTGAAAACGAAATCTTCATCCAAACATTTGAACATTAGCAAACAATCATAGCAGCGTTTTATAAATCCACCCCATGTAAGAACAATAATTGTGCTTGATGGCCTGGCTCAAAATGCAGCTTCTACAGAGATGCAGACCGCATTTTTTTGTGTGTGTTAACAACAAATCAACAAGAAGTGACAGATAGTAGAACTCAAAACTCATTGATATCTGATAACTGATGGTAACAAAACTGGAATTTAAAGCTGAAAAGGATTAGGAAATCTCAACTGCTAGTAGGAATGCGGGGTTATGGTTGAAGAACTGTCGGCCCAAAATGGATCAGACGAGGAGTCCGGTGAAAGTTGAACTGGGGGAGGAGCATGCTTCAGTAACCCAACATCATCATCCCTAATATCCAACACTTCTGCATTCCCTGCTCCATAGTTTTCTTTCTCGATTCTTTTTAATGCCTCCAATACTTCTTCCATAGCTGGCCTCATTTCTCTATCTTGTTGCAAACACCGGAAAGCTAATTCTGCAACTGATGTTACCATCCTCCTCACTGCGGTATCCTTATCGAATCCAAGAAATGGATCAACCAACTCATTTAAAGCATGATTTTGGATTTTGTTGACTGCCATGTTGGACAGATTAATATCGTGCCGATGCCTACTGGTGTCCACTGCTTGTAAAGATGATATCAGCTCAATCAAGACGACACCAAAGCTGTAAACATCACTCTTGTTGGTGAGTTGGTAGCATTGATAATACTCCGGATCAACGTATCCGGGTGTTCCCTGTGGAGCAGTCGATACATGCGTGACATCATTTGGGAACAATCTCGACAAACCAAAATCAGCCACCTTCACATGGAAGCCATTGTCTAGGAGAATGTTATTGGTTTTGACATCGCGGTGTATGACATCTGAAGTGTGGAGGTATGCGAGTGCACTGGCTGTCTCTATAGCAATGCTCAACCGAACAGGCCATGTGAGCAAACCAGAGTTTGACTGTCTTCCATGAAGATGGTCAGCAACCGTTCCGTTAGGAATGTACTCATAAACAAGTAGAAGCTCATGGCTGTGCCTTGTGGTGCATCCATAAAGTATCACCAGGTTCTTGTGCCGTAGACGAGCTAGGATCTCAATTTCATTCATAAACTGCTCAGCTCGTCTCATGTTGTTCTCATAAAGGCGCTTGACGGCAACCACACGTCCATCCTTGAGTACACCTGATGAGTCAAGCAATCATAACAAAAATTGAGAAAGGAGACAACAAATCAGTTAATGTTAATTTGTGCAAGTTGCTATACTGCAAATGATATCATGTCATCTTCTAACCATAGTAAACAGTGCCAAACCCTCCATCTCCAAGTTCCTTAGAAGGATCGAAACAATTAGTGGCTTCCTCAAGTTCATTGTAGCTGAACACCGGCACTCCAAAGTAGGTACTGCCCTTTTCAAGGTATGACTTTGAGGAGGTAAGAGAAGTAGTGGCTTGAGAGAGATTAGTCGAAGTAGTAAGGCCTTTGCTTGAAGGAGGTGTAGCTACAGGCAGGCCTTTGCTTTTCACCTGGGCAGATTTTCTTTTCCTTCGTTGTACGACAAACAAGACCAAGCATCCAAAAAAGATACCAATAACGACTGCACCTGCTGTGCTAAGTCCTGGAAAAGAAAAGAAAAGAAAAGAAACAGCTCAGCTTTTCTTTTCAATGTTGATTTAACACAGTATATGTAGCAGAATAGTACCTATTACAAGTGGTAGTTTCTTCTTAGTCGAGTTATCTGCATAAATCATGAGAGCAAGAAACATCAGTTGAGAATAAAGACTACACTGGAACAAATTTTCACCAGGGACGGACTTAGAAGGCATGATCAGCTAATCAGAAACTTGTAAAATATGATAGTGGCTATCTCAATTATTATTTGTTAGATGCAAACTAATTCATGAATTCTTTCAGATTAAAGACAAACAGGCCATGGCCTAAACAACCTGCCACGGTAAAGGAAGCTAGTCAACGTCGGAGAAACCAGCAAAACAGGCAGGGGAAGAACAGGGGGAAAACTATGACTAAATGAATTGTTCAGTTTTTTTCCTATCACTGAACAAAACTACGATAGAAATAAGCATTAATTAGTGAAAAACATTTCTCTTAGCTTAAGCAAGATTTGCTGAACATCTCACGAACAAGAAATGTATCATATTGTTGAATCCAAATTATGACCTCGTTGGCCTTAAAGGGGCAGAGTGAACACAAGACTCAATCAAAAAAGCCTAATTTTGAACATTGAACCTCCTCTCATCAGTTCTTGAAATCAGTGATGCATTATATAATTTGATAAGAACTTCCTCTCATCAATTTCCCTAATAAGGTTCACCGAACAAACTCATGAAAACTAAAGATTTTTGCTTACCAGGACAGAGCTTATCATTACAAATGCAAATAGGTTTACCCAACTCTGTATCAAACCCGCAATACCCACCAGGGTGCTTCTTGTAACACTCTGTACAGCTAGCACTATAAGGATTGCTATAAGTGACATCAAACCCTTCTTTCAAAACCTCACCAACTAATGACCCGTTATCAAGAAGCTGTTGTGCCCGAGTCGCAGGAATTGGCACTTGAATATTAGCTTGACACCCAAACGTATTCGGAAAAGGATATACAGTACCGTAAGGGTAAAGAATCAAGAAAAACCCTTCTTCTGTAACTCCATGATTGTCGCAAGAGAACCAAGACATTTTTAGCGGCGGATCTGGTCCCGTGTAAGAATCTTTAGTCTTCTTGCATCCATAAAACAAATAAAGTCCATGGCTGGAACCAAGACTGAAGATTCTGTCATCCAGAGTGGTGTTAGTGAATTGGCTGGTGCATTTTCCGTCGTCGTAGAGGTCTGAAAGTGAGAGTCTTAAGGTTTGGCTGGTCTGGTCAAGCTGAGTGACTCGGTAACTCAGTGAGTTAGCTTTTAGGATGGTGACTGATTCATCCTCACATGTGAGGCCGAACTCCGGTGGGCCGCAGTGGGATGGACGTAGGCCACCAGTGAAAGGGTAGGTGATGTTTGTGAGGTTACCACAGGAGAAGTTTTGATTACAGTTTGTAAGATTACTAATGCCATTGGAAGGAAGCGATGTCGCTAAGTAGAGGGAGAGAAAGAGGGTGAGAAGGAAAGAGGTGGTGGTGGTGGTGGTGGTGAGGGGGTGCATTGATGGAGGAATCAGAAAGGGTTGTGCAGCAGCTGGTGGAATGGTGGGGCAGGTTAAGAGGTGGTGTTGGTAACGGGAGAGTGGTTGTGTAGAACATGACTATTGACTTGGTTATGGACATGGGTTGGTTTTGGTTGACTTTTGTTGGAGTAGGTTCTTGTAAGGCAATGATTGTTTTGTCTACAAAATAATCTTTGTCAACAGCAAGACTAAAGTTCATGATAAATTATTAAGTATAAAAATAAATAAATTTCATTATAATTACTCATAAATCTCATTTTTATATAAGTTCATCTTTATCTTAAGAATAGGCTATTTAGTTCGGAATTAAGAAATTATGATAAAAATGTTTTTTTTTCTATTTTAATGGTAAAAGAGGGTTATTTTTTCAGAATTTTCTAATATATTTGGATTTATATATATTTTTTTACTTTATATAAAAAGCAAGTTATATTTTTTTCATAGAATGGAAGAGTATGTTTTGAAGTGTAGTTATGATTGTTTTTTAAAATATTTTTTATTTTAAAATATATCAAAATGAAAAAAAATATATATTAATTTAAAGTAAAGAAAAAAATAAAATTTTTTTAATTTTTTTTAAAATATTTTAAAATATAAAAATAAACAGGTACGAAATCATGAGGGAATATCCTGCCTGTTTCGAGTTTTAGCTTTGCTTTTATTAATATTTTTTCTTTTTTTGGGATTGAAATATCCAGGTGGGCGCCATGATTGATGACACTAAAATCTTGTTTAATTCAATTGGAAGGGGAGACGGAAATTTCTTAATGGTTGTTGAGAATTTTGTTTTGATAGCTAGGCAAGACTTCAAAAACCACCCCATCTATTTTATAATTTTCTCAATGTGGTCCCTATCAATTATTTCTCTTGATATGACCCTCCTACTTATCCTTCATTGGGTCAAATAAGCCATTCCTTTCAAATTCTTACGTTAATGCTGACCTGGACTGATAAACGAAACCCACTAATCACCCTTTCTCTTCTAATCCAGGACTAAGCTCACTTAAATTATCTATTTACAGTACAACTCAATCATAAAATTATTATAAATATTGATATTACTAGTTTTAAAAATAAATTAAGACAACCTCATCGTAATTTTGTAATGCATCTCAAGTAGAAATCGAGCAAGGTGAGTGAGGATTAGTAGGAGGGCCACATTAAAAAGTTAACTGATGAAGGGGTGACATTAGGAGAATCAAGAAAGTAGAGGGATGTCGGAGCTTATTAACCCGCAGAATTGGTCAAGAAAGTTGACGGAGGTGGGAGTTTTAAAAGCAGTCCATTTCTTACACCAAACTATGTAGACTCTTACAAAAGTGGTTACAAACTGAGCTCATGCCACAACCACCCCCGCCATGATAATATTAAGATTTTGGTCAATGATGGTTGAATAACAAAACCTGAAAAGAAAATTAGTAATTACTAATTTTAATCCTTATGTATTGTTTTTAGTGGTATTATAACTTAAGGGAGTTTTGAGACAAATGTAGAAATTACTTATTAAAATGTTTTTGCTTGAAAATATATATTTTTATTTTGTCTTTTAAATTTTATTTTTGATATCGGAATTATTAAAACAACAAAAAAAAAACATATATTTTTAAGAAAAAAACAAATCAAGATTTTTGAAAAACATTGTTAGACTATAGTCCCAAACACTTTTTTAATATTTTGATTTCAAAAACTATCACTTGCTCTCTCTTAACCTTCAATGACATTTAAATTTTTTAAAGCTCCATGTTTGATCATATCAAAATAGAAGAGAGCAAGACATTTGTGAAAGAGATGATATGTTTTATTTAAAAAAACAAAAATTCATTTTAAAACTATTTCATAGAAATATTTATTATTATGTCTTTATCTTGGTCCCTCTAATCTTAGTGGTTTAAAACGCTACCTAACTATGCATAAGTTTCTTTTAATTAATACATAGTTGAAATTAAATGATGTTTTTAAAAGAAAAATACTAAATTAGTGACACCTCAACACTTTACCAACACATATTTAATAGAAGGAATAAATTATAAACTTGAAAAGAGGTAACAAGTGATAGTTTTTGAAAAGAAAATGAGCAATTACTAATTTTAATCTTTATGTATTGTTTTTAGTGATATTATAACTTAAAAGGTGTCTGGGACAGCGGTAAAAATTACTTTTTAAAATGTTTTTTGTTTATAAATATTTTAAAATAATATATTTTTTTATTTTTAAAATTTTATTTTTGAAATCAACACATCAAAATAATAAAAAATATATAATTTAAAATAAAAAAAATCAAAATTCTTAAAAAGCATAGTTGGATAATTCTCTTATTAATATCTTTGATTTTTAAAAACTATCACTTAGTCCTTCTTAACCTTCAATGATGTTTAATTTTTTTTTAAAGCTCAGTGTTTGATTATAATATATATATAAAAAACATTTATGAGAGAAATGACATGTTTTGTTGTATTGAAAAAACAAAAATTTATTTTAAAACTATCTCAAAGTTATATCTATTTTTATATCTTTATCTTGGCCCTCTCTAATCTTAGGGAGTTAAAACATTAAGTAACTATTTATAGGTTTCTTTTACTTGATAAATAGTTGAAATTAAAGGATGTTTTTAAAATAAAAATACTAAATTAGTGACACCTCAACACTTTATAAACACATATTTAACAGAAGGACTAAATCATGAACGAAAATAAAACATAGAATACGATATTAGGCTTTTTGACCAAGAAAAAGTAGATGATTATCTTACCAAAACACAAGGACTAAATAATATTTTATGCAGAGTAATTTGAAGATGTGAATCCATTCAACAGGCATCACCATCATCGTCTATTTTAATAAATTATAAATTAAAAAAAATAAAAAATAAAATATAAATTAAAAAAAGGTGAAAGACGCGTTCATTTCCTGTAGTATTAATTAATATAAAAAGAAATGACAAAGTCAAGTTATGTATTAGAAAAGACTCAACAATTAATTATATCCCATGAGGAACATAACATTACTTTTATAATCATATTTGACCAGAGAAACCATATTCACAGGAATTCCCTCATAATTAAAAAAATAGATAAATATATTGAAGAACAAATATAAAAAATAAAAATATCAAATACTTTAAATTGAGAAAAGAAATTCCCAGAATTTTTTTATCTTTCCTTCTTTCAACAATTACATGTTTGTCAATTAAAAAAAGTGAAAAAAATAATTATGAAATTGAGTGAAAGAAAAAGAAAAAGAAAAAGAAAAAGAAAACATAATTAAATTAAAAATCATTGTCATTACAATCCATGCATTATCACGCCTATATCTCCATAAGAAAATAATAATAAAAAATATTGTTTTAAAAAATTGTTCGGAAAGAATAGAAGAAATTCAATCAAATTGCAAATAAAATATCAGCCACTAACACAGCCATCATAATAGATTAATCCATCACCGAACCATTATCTCTATAAGAACTCAAACAGTTAATAAAGCTGAAAACCATATAATAAAGTTGGGTTTTTTCTCTTAACCAATCACATAGGATTTCGTATTTGTGATTTGTTATAGTTTGGGTTTCATAAATAAAAAAAAAAAGGGAGAGAAAATATGGATAATTTTTGTTTTTGTTTTTGTTTTTTTTTAATTAAATCTGGAACTCAGAATTTGAAAGCAAAGCAAGATTTTGTTTAAAACTTGGAAGCTTTCTATGTTTTGGAGCAGTCAAGGTTGAAGAAGACTGAAATGGACAGAATAGGATAGAACGAAACAAAATTTTCCAATGAAGAGCATACGGAAAAGGACAGAAAAAGAAATCTGGACTAGTTGGAAGCCTAGGATGGATAGTTGTATTCACAAAACAAGAAACCTCGAGTTTTCGCAGTTTACTAAACAAGGAGCCTGGATTAGTCCCTGAAGATTACTTATCAGCAGATGCAATGTTGGAAATATATCAACAAGCAACTTGAAACGTTAGGATTGCTTCTTGTCACTCGCATGGCCACCTAAATTTCCTTGTCACTTTCATGGTTTCCTTGACTGATAAGAGGTCAGTTTTCTATTAGCAAAGATCCTACTTCTACCATTACCTAATTTGGAGGAGGATATATCTTGGGTTCTGGAAAGGGCAGAACCCAAGTATAAGTTGTCTGTTTTCCTATTTACTCCTAGTGTGACATCAGCAGAAAAAAAAAAATAACAGGCAAGAGGACATACTTGGGGATTGATCATTAGTTGGGGATTGAGCTTCAGTTGGAGATTCTTGGCAAGAAAATTGTCGAGGTTGATCCTTGCAATAACAAGTAAATGCTGTAGTAGTCTGGATGTACCCACACTGACCACCAGAAGATTGGCATGTATCGCACAAGCTATTAGATGCGTTCCACTCCAAACCAAAACCTTGATTTAGACCTTCCAGCAGCTGTGTTACATTTGGAGGACTAAAAAATTGTCGCAAAGCTGATTCACGTACTGGAACTTTAATGCTATAGCTGCACGATGCCAGGTAACTGATCAAGTTAGAAGCAGAGCTTCCAAGAACCGAGAAGTTGGCAACTGTTGTAAAGTAGCCCGTCATCTCAGTGGCGTTTATGTAGCAGGGAAACTGAGGTACAAGCGGTAAAGCTGTTGGTGCACCTTGAGTGGGACAACCATAGTAGATTGTTATGTTCTGATCATCGGATGTGTAGTTCAATAGATTGGGTATCCAAGTGGTGTTGAGAATGAGTGTCGGACAGATGTTTTCTGCATAATCTTTTCGAGCAACACTGAGAGTCCGTGCCTGGTAATCGATGCCAAGAACTTTGTAAGTCAATTTCTCGATTGTGATCTCCAGATCTTGGTCACTGCAGTTGAGCTTCAACTCCGGATAGCCACAGTATTCAGCCCTATTGGATCCCCAGAAAGGATAACCAACACCCTTAATATCTCCACAATCAAACGAGTTGCTGCAGTTTACGTATCGCTCATCGTCGTTGGCGAACACAAGTGTCGAACCACAAATAAAGATCATGGCTATGAACGTGATAAACCAAGACATGGCTGGGAAGACATGGGGTTGCATTTTCTCTTAGAGAGGGATTCAGAGGAGAAATTGCTCTATCATTGAGATAAATGGAAAAACAAAATAGATGGAAGCTATTTCAATCAACCATTATAATGGAATAGGTATTAATTGACCAAGTGGGGGTTTCAAACTTGTCAAAGTGAAGCTTCTATTTGAATGGCAAGGGTGTCACCAACGCGGATTTAGGCGGCTAGGGGAATCAGCAGGTCATTTTCTTAGCAAGATAAAATAATTTTTAGTGTGTTTTCAATTTTGATAGTCAGATTCCGTGACCTTGTTATTGTTTCAAGTATTTGGTTTATTTGACTTCCAAGTTTCAGGCCTCGCACCTTCTTAATTACTGTTTTACAGCCTCACGGCAATCTTGGTGTACTGTACCAAGAAGATAGACAATTCTGAGGATAACAATACGATGCCGATTTTATGGACGAATAAGCAACTTGTTTTCGATTTTGTAAGAATATACCAAAACCCCATTTCCTGTCTGAACTTCTATACATCCAAGAAGCTCCAATGAGCAAATTAACAAGTGACTCAGTAAACACCATTAAAAAATCATCGATAGAACAGACAAAATATTGAAAAGATGTATAGCTAACAAGTTTGCGAGCTAACAAGCAGGATAGTAAGACAAATCAAAGAATATAGTATAATATGCAGATAAAAATAAAGGTCATCTGACGTTATGACGTTCTAGGTTCGTGTTCTTGGAGTAAATATTGTCAATGGTTCAGAATGACCGTCATATGTGCCACCTAAGGCCTGATCCGACGAAAATATGAGGTGAGCAACTTGGATTAAATTTTAATTTAAGGTTTTAGACTATATTATACAAGGGAAAAAAGACAAAACAATATTTAACAACCAGAAATGACATTATCAGAAAGACCAGATCAGCTTGTAAATTTCCTATAATTCTTAAGTTGATTGGATTTACTAATCCCAACTGAAATTCTTTAGATTACTGTCTTTGGGGTGCAAGTAGTTTGTCGGATCAAATCTTTCCTGAAGGCTGAATCCTCATTTCATCTCTCCTATTATTTATGGAAGCAGCAGTAAAGATTATTCCGCACGGCGACTCTCTGACAAATCACTAAACACTCCTAACCGTGGTGTAAGAACTGACAGATCCGTCTAGGAATTTGCAGAGGTCCGTAAGGCAACAATCACATACAAGTTTAAAATTGTGAAAGCAGCGAAATCACTGATAATTTTGTATGCCTTTGATAAATTAGGATTAAGAATAAGATGTTATTTGATTAAAGAAAAGCTTTCAGGTTGACTTCAAGTTTCAACTGCTGTCATGAACTGAATTGCTCACTAATCTTTAAGGTATCTACATAATTTACTACAGCAAGTGATGGATCTAAAGGGAGTAGTAAATTTTGCAGCACTAGCCAGGGCATCTGAGGAAAATGTTATTGTAAGAAAGTCACATTGGTTCTGCTGCAAGTAAACAGCTCAGCTTCTACGGAAATGGAATCTGATGAACATAATTTATGCTGTAGCAAACAGAGGAAGGTTGCAGCTGCCCTTAATTTGTTTCAATATTTCATGTGTAACCCCATGAACAAGTACGCAAGAGCAATTCTGATTGCAGAACAAGTTCAATCTTGTTATACGAACATTTGGTGAGGGTTCACTGATACGATGAGTTTATCTTGGATTTTCTTGCCTCGGAAGAGTTTTTCCTTGTCGAGAATTAGTAAAAGGAAACCACCGTAGACCTCTATGTAAAATTCTATGAAAATTAATGACAACATTGACGTCAATTTAATTAAGATTTGAAAGTTCTGACGTGACGTAGAGCATGTGGTTGAAGAATTCATGGACAGATGGAGATAGCCCGGAAGGAAGGGGCAAACACGCACGGTTGCTTTAAAATTCTATAACTTTTGACCCGCGCATTCAATTGATGCAAATCATACAAATTCATGAAAGATTATTTAGAGATCTATATCGTTGGGAGGCACCAAAGGCCATTCGAGGCCTTTCTAAAGTTTTTAATTATATATAACAAACCAATCTTGTCAACCCATTAAATTTATAATTTAGATAATGAAATCAAGATAATTTTATAGAAAATAAATTATAAAGTCTAATTCTCAATTAATTCAATATTAAATAATAAAATTAAAAAAAATCAATTAAAAAAATGACAAAAAAAATAATTTGAGTCAACTGACCTAACCCGTAACCTAGATCGTTAGACCGGGATAACCATAAAAAAAAAATCCTAATTCCCAATCAGCCTAATTTTAAAGAATTAAATTGCAAAAAAATATTAAAAAAATAATAAATAAAAGACCCAAGTTAACTAGGATTAATTTGTTAAACCCGGATCAGAAGTCTGAGATAAATATATAGAAAGTGACTAAAAAATAATTATAAAGTCTAATTCCTAATCAACCAATATTGAAGAATGAAATTGAATTTTTTTTTTAAAAAGATCATAACAATGTCCCGAATCATAAGACCGAGATAATCTATCAAACACATAACCTAAGTTATAAGACCAAGATAACGCGTTAAATTGAATTAACCCGCCAAACTTATAATATGTATTATAAGAATATGATAACTCAATAAAAAAAAAATATAATATTAAATAATAAAATTAAAAAAATATTAATTAAAAAAACAGAAAAAAAAGGAATCAAATCACTATTCAAATGGTTTTTTGTGGGGAGGTGGTCCTCTTTTCGTTTATAGATAATTAACAATTGTTTTTTTTTTTTTAATGTAAATAGACCCCATTCCTTCAATATTGACTGCGTCAAGTGACCATTACGTAACAGGAAAGGTATCCCTTCCTACCTTCCTCCGGTTCTGCAGTTTGTGCCTCTCCAGTAAAGTAAAAGTGGTTCTAAAACTTGATAAAGATTTTTTTATTCTGTCCAAGACTCCAAGTATACTTAAAATAAAATTAAAGGAATAAAACAGGGAATTAGGGAACCATGGTGTGTGAAGCATCAAGCGGTGACTAGAGTACTTCATGAACTGATTTGAGGAGAAGTTGAGGTACATACCTGGAGCTGGAATAGCAGGATCAGCATTTGGTGTCGAACCAGGAGGAGCACATGTTCTTGATCCACTTGATTGATTCGGACAGTAACAAGTTGTTTGATTAGTGACAGAGACAATACCACAAACTCCTGAAGAGCTGTTGCATTCCCTGCAAGCCTCACCATCGACCTTCCATCTTACCTCAAATCCTTCTTTCAAGCTTTGTTCCAAATCTGGCATAAGAACGACTGGTGACAAATCTGTAATAGAAATTGGCACAAAGACACTACCATAACAGTTGCCAGGACCAGTAGCTCCTGCTTGGATATAACCACTTTGATAATTTACCGCGTTTATTTTGCAAGTGAATAGTCCAGGAACAAGAATGGGCGTAGGAGCAGCCATGCAACCATAAATAAATGTAAGATTTGTGTAACCATCAACAGACTCGAAAACCTTCGGATTGAAGGTGCTGTTCACGAATTGAGGCGGACACAATCCAACCAAGTAGTCCTCTCTTGCAATCCTGAGAATTCCACCATCCTGATTGATGTCCAAAACACGATACGCAACCTGATCAATATTCATCTTGGCGATATTATCCTCACACTTGAGCTCCAATTCAGGAATGCCACAGGCAGGCGGTCTGCCAGTTCCCCAGAAAGGAAAATCCGCGGAAATATTCCCACACACAAACTTATTACTGCAGTCATTGAACAGGGTACTGTTGCTGACAGATGAAGGAACCTGAACGAAGAGCAACAATACAATAACAAAAACTGAAGGGGAAGGAGATAGCGAAAAAACTGGGTAGTTCATTTTGGCAAAGAGGAAGCAGTATAGGAGAAATTGAGTTGTGTAATTAGTAAAGTGAGCTTGGTTGTTTCCGGGAAAGTTTAGAGGATAAAGAAATGAGGAGCGACATGATAGCCATCAAAATTAGGAAAATAAATACATCAGAAGGCGATCGATATAGCTAGATGCACTACTTACAGTAATGAATGCTTAGTTGACTTGAAAAGTCTTCTATATATATAATTATATTTCAAAGGTCATGCACATTAATCTCCACCGCGCTTTCATCTGCAAAACGAAGTCTATGTACTGTACATCACTCATGAAACATACAGAACAGAGTTGTTGTATAGAAGACAAGCAGTAGCAGCTGGCCACAATTGAATTCATAGTTGCTCTAACCAATAATGAACTGAGAGAAAGAAAGATTGTATTTTTAAATACTTGTGTTGCTATCCCGTATAGGTTTGTATTTAATTAGCTTTAATAAGTCCTTTTCGATTTATTAGTTTATATATTTTGTAATTTATTTTATTAAATGTACAAAGTATCTTTCCTATTCTCAATTAAAAAAATACATAATACTTGAATATACATCCATATCTACCAGTCAGGTTAAAATAGTAGTCACTAGTCACTACAACGTTCAACTTTCAAGGGTAAGGAACATCAAAGGAGACCAAAATGTGGACTCTAAATTGGATAAAGTGGAGAAAGTAGCAGAAGGCTGTGACCGATTTCCTGCGTTGGCGTTTTAGTCCGTATGATGATGGCTCTTATACTTGACTTGAATTTTTCAAAGATGATTTAAGGTGTTCTAGACTCTATATGTAGCAGTTCGTCAGGGGAGGAATTAGAAAGTAATTGTTTTTTGAGGTGAAACATGTAAAATTGGAAGTATAATTAAGAATTTTCAAAATCTTAGTGGTAAAATTTATGATTTTCCAAAGTGTGGTGGGCTCCATGACCCTCTACTATTCAATTTAGCCCCGTCTCTGCCGTCTGTAGTGTAAATAAGAAACTGGTCTAAGAGCTTTGCTAGTGGGAAATGGCATAATATTTTCCGTTTGGAGTCATGGGACACGTGCCATCGTGTTCCACGCATGGTTTTTACTAGTATTTGTTCGAGAAGGGTTCATGGCAAAATTCAAGTCTTCGATTGTGAATTGCAAGTTCTTCCTTGCCCCCATCTGGAAACTTCTCGATAAATCAATTGTTATATTTCTCAATTGCAAAGTTTTCATGGATTGATTCAACTTTAAATTTGAAGTTATGAATACATTGAATTTCATATTTATAGCGAGATTAAAAAACTCTTATAAACTATATAATCGTAATACATTGTGATCTTTAACTATTAGATGCGCTTTGACCATCCACTAATTGTGGTGTTTCTTTCATATACTTTTTTTTCTATCGATATCACCATTTAAATTTATTGGAATATTTTGTTTGGCATCATCATTACTCCATGTTCAAAATGTAGCTTCATAAAAAAATAACATCTTTACTAATAAAAAATTTCTTAGTGTTACAATTATATAGTTTATAAGATCTCGAATAATCATTAATAACAAGAAAAATGTGTTTTTCTCCTCAAGTTTTCCTTTTTATTGTTTGAATGCAATTAGTAAATCTGTATTGTTGGAGAGAAGTGGTGTAAAAGAATTTTTGGATATCCTTGATGAAAGATATGTTTTGCTCTGGTTTCATAGTTTATGTCAAATTAGCACTTGGTTTTTCTGATTTTTTACTTTAATTAACTGAACCAAATCAAAATTAACTAGAACTAGTTTCAGTTTAATTTTTTATACAAAAAAACAAACAGAAAAAAAGATCATTTCTAGCTAAATCTAACAACTATGAACCCAAAGCAATTAGGTTTAATACGAATTTTTTTAAAAAAATTATTATTTTTAAAAATTATTTTAGATTTTTTTATTATGTTAATGTTAAAAATAAATTTTAAAAAATAAAAAAATATATTATTTATATATATATTTTTTAAAAATTAAATAACATTTTAAAATATATTAGAAAACTAATACCCTTGCTGCTTTATGTTTTTTTCAATCATAATAATTGAATGTTAGAAGAGAGACACAAATTTCTTCATCAACTTTTCTATATATACATATAAACACTCAAAACAGAAGAAAACTATCAATCAACAACCAACGTAAGATCGGACACCTTTTCTACAGAGGTGTTTCCCATCTTGTCAAAACTTCCCTCCCCTCGTTCATCTTCAGTTTTCCCATGTAAGAGCCTGCATTCCTCATTGTTACACCCACCTGCTTCAACCTATTCTCTGCAGGCTCAAAGCTGTGTCTGACTGTTTAAATAACATGATAATTAACGACATAAGATCAGAAACCTGAAAAAAAACAGAACTTTTAACACCCTGTGAAATGTGATGTTTGGAAGTTGGAACGGTAATCAATCTGAAGAAATTCCTCCCCAACTTGTAGTTCTGATTCTTTTGATGGATTCATTCCTTTGCCAGTAGTGTGTATATCTTTCGAAAGTGAGAAACGTCTAATTAATAACTTTCCTGTTCTTCTCTAGTTTTGCTTGATCTAGCTTTAGAGGCTTCGCTACAGATGTACTATTAAGCTTCTTCTGATAGGTATATATCAGCCACCGCGAATTCCTGCATATTAGCTTTATGTTAGTCCACAAACATGGCAACCATAAATTGTTTCATCAAAACAACAGCAACAAAGAAAAAAAAAACTGAATCACAAACGCATTTATTGTATAACACTTTGAATTTACCACTCACGGATTTTAAGCTAAAAGGATAAGGAAATCTCTACAGCTAGTAGGAATGGGGTGTGTTAGTGGAAGAACTGCTTCCCAAGAATTGATCACTCGTTGAGTCTGCTGAAAGTTGAAGTGGGGAAGAAGCATGCTTCAATAGCCCAACATCATCCTCACTAATATCCAATACATCTGCCTTTCCTGCTCCATAATTTTCATTCTCGATTCTTTTCAATATCTCCAACACTTCTTCCATAGTTGGCCTCATTTCTCTATCTTGTTGCAAACACCGGAAAGCTAATTCTGCAACTGATGTTACCATCCTCCTCACTACGAAATCCTTATCAAATCCAAGAAATGGATCAACCAACTCATTCAAAGCATGATTTTGGATTTTGTTGACTGCCATGTTGGACAGATTAATATCGTGCCGACGCCTATTGGTGTCCACTGCTTCTAAAGCTGATATCAGCTCAATCAAGACGACGCCAAAGCTGTAAACATCACTCTTGTCCGTGAGTTGGTAGCATTGATAATACTCCGGATCAACATATCCAGGTGTTCCTTGTGGAGCAGTCGTTAAATGAGTGACATTAGTTGGGAACAATCGGGACAAACCAAAATCAGCCACTTTGACACAGAAGTCATTGTCTAGGAGAATGTTATTGGTTTTTACATCTCGATGTATGACATCTGAAGCATGGAGGTACACCAGCGCACTGGCTGTCTCTATGGCAATGCTTAGCCGAACTGGCAAAGTGAGCAAACCAGAGCTTGATTGTCTTCCATGAAGATGATCAGCAACAGTTCCATTAGGAATGTATTCATAAACGAGTAGAAGCTCCCGGCTGTGCCTCGAGGTACATCCGTGAAGTTTCACCAGATTCCGGTGTTGTAAACGAGCTAGGATCTCAATTTCATTCATAAACTGCTCATTACGTTTCATGTTGTTCTCATATAGGCGCTTGACGGCAACCTCATGTCCATCCCTGAGTACACCTGATAAAACAAGCAATAGAAATAGAAATTTAGAAAGAGTCAACAAAGCAGTTAATGGATGCAAGTTCCTATACTGCAAAATGAAATCATTTCATCTTCTAACCATAATAAACAGTGCCAAACCCTCCATCTCCAAGTTCTCTTGAAGAATCAAAAACGTTAGTTGCTTCCTCAAGTTCATCATAGCTGAAAACCCGAACTCCAAAGTAGGTACTACCCTTATCAATGTCAGACCTTAAGGAGGTAAGAGAAGGGGTGGTTTGAGAGAGATTAGTTGAGGTAGCAGGGCCTTTGCTAGAAGGAGTTGCTATAGGAAGTTCTTTGGTTTTCTCTAGGGCGGCTTTTCTTCTCCTCCGTTGTATAAAGGCCATGATCCAGCATCCCACAAAGGCACCAATAAGAGCACCTGCTGAGGTAAGTCCTGGAGATGAAAATAAATAAATAAACCAAAATGCTCAGCATGTATGTTTGGTGTTGATTTTATAAAGTGTGTGTAGCAGAATTATACCAATTTCGAGTGGACTGTTTCCAGACTTCTTCTCTGCAAGAAAATCATGAAAGCAAGAAACATCAATGACCACATTGAAGCAAGTTTTCAGTAGGCAGTAGGCACTTAGTAAGCATGATCAATTGGAATGAACTTAAAATATGACAGTGGCTATCTCAATTATTATTTGTTGAACACAAAATAGTTCATGTCTTGATTCAGATTATATACATACAAGCTACTGTCCTAAAGAAACTGGAACATTAAGGGAAGCAGGTTCTCCGATGCGAAAATCGCAGAGAGGCATTGCAAAAAACAGAAAAAACAGGGAAATCAAACTATGAGTAATTGAATTGTTCAATTTTCCCTATCACTCAACACAACTACTAAAGAAATAAGTATCAATGGCTACAAAAAAAAAAAAACTCCCAGCGATTAACTTAGAGTTAATTAACATCTCATGAACAAGATGTGGATCGTATTGTGTATTCAAACTATCACCACATAGAGCTCCAACTTTCTTAGGGTCATAGTCAACACAAGACTGAAGAAAGAAGCCTAATTTCGAACATTGAACCTCTTAACAGATAACCTCGAATTGCTACAATTAATTATTCATTAAGACTACACAAAAACTAATGGACTTGTAAGCCTCTGAAAGTAATTCAAACATCGATTATTGAAATTATTGAAGCATTTGCTTGAAAACTATCATACCCATAAATCAACAAAGACGAAAATATGACAGGGTAAAACCTGACCTGACTCAAATATGCAGCAGAAGTTACAAAATATCTGAAACATAATTTTGTTCCTTGATTACTTAGAAGAGTAGGATGGCTAGTTTCATTTCACTAAACAAGAAACCGGGACTAGTTGAAGCAGGAACCTAGACAAATTTCAGTTCACTAAACGAGGAGCCTGGACTGGTGGGAATGAAGAGTATTTTGCAATTCTAGATTAACGGAGAGTAATTTCATTAGACAGTCTCGTCTTCTGCTACTGCTAAAGAAATAATATATCTCGACACATACTACGTTGGGAATACTATAATGATTGCTCCTTGTGATAAAGGGCTACCTATATTTTCATGTTATAAAGTCTTTGTCAGTTAATCGAAGTCTTTGTTTGCTTGATATACTGGAATTAAATGGCCGAGGAAGGTGTTCTCTTCAGGATCATGGAGCTTTGAACAATTCCTAATAGCTAGCTAGGTTCCTCCCTCTACTCAAAGGAACGATTCACACCTGTTTCTTTTACCAGAGGTCCTCCTACATCACCTAGCCTGGAGGGCATATCTTAGATTTCAGCTATCTCTATCTATCCAATCATGGCATCAAGAAAGAAAAGAGGACATACTTGTTGATTGACTAGGTGCCTGTGGTGATGCAGAGCATTCAAAATCTTGAGGTTGATCCGCACAGTAACAAGTGAATGCTGTAGTGGTCCTGTTGTACCCACACAGACCACCAGAAGATTCACATGTATCACATAATGAATCATTTGCACTCCAAACCAACTCAAAACCTTGGTTAATAGCTTCAAGAAACTGTGCTACAGTTGGACTGGGTAGAATTGGCCTAATAGCTGATAGATGGGCAGGAAATTTAACACTATTGTTGCATGTTGTCAGGTAGCTGATTAAGCTGGGATCAGTCATACTAATGACAGAGAGGTTGGCTGCTATAAAGTATCCCATCATAACAGTACTGTTAATGTTGCAAGTAAACTGAGATGAAAACCCTGGCGGGGTTGGACTAGGGCAACCATAGTACAGTGTGACCTCAGCATGATCTGAAGTGGAACTCAAGAGATTTGGATTCAAAGAGGTGTTGGAAAGGAGAGTAGGACATAGATTTTCTGTGTAATCTGATCTAGAAACATTGAGAGTCTGCGACTGGCTATTGATGCCAAGGAGTTTGTAAGTCGATCGCATCATTGTGATCTCCGGATCCTGGTTGCTGCAACCGAGCTCAAACCCGGGATAGCCACAGTAATCAGGCCTATCGGATCCCGAGAAAGGATAACCAACACCCTTAATATTTCCACAATCAAATGAGTTCATGCAGCTCAGATATCGCTCATCATCATCAGCAAACACAGGTGCTGAACCACAGACCAAGGCTATGGTTAGGAGTAGGATAAGCCAAGACATGGCCTGAAGGAGTAGCAGTCGTGTTTTTGCAGAGGGATTGACAGGAAACGTTGTTCAAGTATTGAGTTAAGAGGGAAAAACACATAGGTGGGAGTTATTTACACGATCAATACAATAGAATTGGTAGTACGTATTTGACCAATGGGGATTTTGTCAAAGAGAAGCTTCCATTAGAATGGTGAGAGTGGCATCAACGTAAATTCAGGCGGCCAAACAAGTAGGCAGATCATTTTGTCAGCAAGATAATGCGTATTTTGAATCCTGAAAGTCAAATTCTGTGTTCTTGTTAAAATTTTCGAGTTTCATGTCTTAAATGTATGGTTTTATACTTATTGTTCTACGGCCAACGTAAATATTAGTATCTGAATATTAAAAAGATACTTTTGATTAGTAGGTAAAAATATATATTTTCTTGCAACCTAATTTCTGGGTGATTAAAAAGTCATTTGGGATTGTGGTTTAAAAAATTGGTTAAAATTTATTTATTTTTATTTGAAATTAATTTTTTATTTTTTAAAAATATTTTAAATAAAAAAACACTTTAAAATATAATATTTATTATATTTCCAAACATCTTAAAAAAATATTTGTCCCAACAAGTATTAATGATATTGAACTTTTAATCGGATAAATAACCTGTTCTAAGTTTTTTTATTGTTAAATAATAATATAAATTATAATTTAAAATTTTGTTTTGAGATTGAAATGATTTTTTAATATATAATATTAGAATAATAATTATGAGTTTATGAGCTAGCTAGAAAATCGTGTTTACGGAACTCATAAAATACCGGAAACAGGTTTCGTCAAGAAACAAGAATTTTAAGAGCTGACTCTTGAGTTTGGCTTAAATTGGAAGGTGATGTGGCCACTGGACACAAGCGATTCCATAGCATTTTTGGTAGACCCTTATACACCAAATCATTTCTTACTTTAATCGTCGCTGGGTCACGCGCTAAAAAGGAAGAAGAGATGTCTATTCCTGTTTTCATGGTAGCTACAAGCCTTTATATGTGTGTATGTCTATATATATATACAATAATTATTATTTAAATATTTAGTTGTTTGATTTTTTTTTAAATTTTTTTTATTGCGTTTAGTTTCATGAATTGTGAACCGCCACGTTAAATATTTAATAATCAAATTTCATGATATATCTTTAGATTATTTAGTTTTTAAGATCCTAATTGTAATTGCTCCACGTGTGAATTTATTAAATGGAAATCTATAAATAAAAAAAAGTCATATACACATCACCACTTTCACATTATAAAAATATAAAATATAAAAATTAAATATAATTTATTGTAAATACGAGTTTGTAACTGCTGTAACCTTATTTTGATATCCTTTTGGCTGATTAAGTTTATATGGTATGATGACGAATCAAGGAAAAAGAATTTTGTGATGTTACGGTGCTCTCTGTTTAAATTCCTAGAGTAAACGTGTGAATTATTTAAAATTAATTTCATAGATGCCACCTAAAGTCAAATCAAACGAAAACAGGAGGTGCGAATTTGAAGTTTCAGCTGATAGATTATTCCAGGAAAATGAACAAAGAAGAAAATGACATCTGCAGAAAGACCAAGTCTCTGATATGGACTCCATTTCTGCATCACCTTGTGAATTTCCTGGTGTTTTCCTACCTTATTTCCCCCCATATTTTAATTACCAAATGTTCCCTGTAAATTTGTATTTTTATGTTGACTAGATACTTTGCCGGTCCAGCCGTCAAGGAATTCATAGTTATAATTAGGCTTAACCCAAACCAAGCTATAGAAGAATCCAGTTTTTTTAAACATGTTATTTTTTATTTAAAAAAAAAAAAACCTAAAACAACTATCTTTCAAGTTTTTTTTTTTTAAAAAAAAATTGAATGTGCTTGAATCAACTCATTTGATCCACAATCTAGATATTGAGAAGATCAACCTTAAATCAAATTGAGACTTATAAATTTATTTTAATTCAAAAGAGGATATTTGAAAAGAAAAGGTTAAATTGGTGACAGCACAAAAGTACTTAATTAAGAAACACATAGCGAAGAGATTAAAATATCATAGAACTGAAAATATATAGTGTTTTTTTTTAATCAGATGGACTAACTAATTATTTTTCTAATAAAACGAGGACTGAATAAATAATTTAGGCAATTCTTCTGTCCAAGTCTAATTAAAATAACAAAACAGGAACGGAACTAATTAAGGTGTGTGAAGCATCAACAAGTGACTGGAGTTCATCATAAACTGATTCGAGGAGAAGTTGAGGTACATACCTCGATATGGAAGAGCAGGATCAGGAGCAGGAGGAGCACATGTTTTTGATCCCCTTGATTGATTTGGACAGTAACAAGTTGTTAGATTAGTTGCATGGTCAATACCACAAGCTCCTTTAGAGATGAAGCATTCCCCGCACGCCTCCCATTCGACCTTCAATCTTACCTCGAATGCTTTTCTCAGGAGTTCTTCCAAATCTGGGGAAATCCCGATTCGTGGCAAATCTGTTATAGAAACTGGCACTGAGACACTACGATTGCATTCCCCTTCTTGGATATAACCACAACTGAAAGGTATGGTTGGAGGAGCATCCTTGCAACCATAACTGAATGTAAGATTTTCGTAACCCTCAACATACTCGAAAACCTTAGGATTGAACGTGCTGTTCATAAATTGAGGTGAACACAATCCAACAAAGTAGTCCTCATCTCTTGCAATCCTGAGAATTCTATCATCCGGATTGATTTCCAAAACACGATATGCAACCTGACTGATATTCATCTTGGCGGTAATATTATTCTCACACCTGAGCTCCAATTCAGGAAGGCCACAGGCAGGTGACCTGTCTTTTCCCCAGAACGGAAAACCCGCGGAGATATGCCCACATTCAAACTTTTTACTACAGGCAGTGGACAGGTCATCGGTGCTCGAGGATGAAGGGACTTGAATGAAGAGCAACAATACAAGAACACAATCTGAAAGAAAAGAAAAGGCCGAGGAATTCATTCTGGCAAGAGGAAGTATAGCATAGGAGGAATGGAATTGTGTGTTAGCAAAATGGGCTTGGTTGTTTCGCGGATAAAGAGATGAGTCTCGACGTGCTAATTATCAATTTCAGGTAAATAAATACATCAGAAAGGGATAGATGTGAACGCAATACTTGGATTTAAATGCTCCACCACATTAATTTCTTTCGACGAGGCCTCTATTTGCAAAATGAAGTCTTTGTATGCTATGATGCATCACTGTCTTGGGGACTAAAAGAAGAGAACAGAATCGGTCAAATATATTAAAGGACACGCAAAAACATCCTCGCATAGTTTGGAAAACTATATATGTGGCTGATGATAATAACATGAAATCGGGTCTTATTAAATCAAATTTAATGATGGATTC
>CM066159.1:14640000-14647500 GCA_033617975.1 Populus alba x Populus glandulosa
CTTTCATCTGCAGACAATGTGCTTACCCCACCCCCTTGGGACGGCACGCAAGGCAGTGATGATACAGTGTAAGAGTGATCTTGAGCGGACCTTATAGGAGAGGAAAGGCAAGGTCTCGGTGGAATTTGCAAAGACTGAAGACTGCCTTCAAACATCTCTACAACCTTTGTCATTGATGGTCTATGTGATGGAATGGTTTGGATGCACCACAAACCCACTAAGATCATCTTTTGAACAATCTCGTTTTCGTTCTCCGTTGTACCTCCATGAAGTGTTGAAATCTCTCCTGGATCAAGATACATATAGAACCAATCCGGGAAATACAACTCGTTGGTTTCCAACGATCCCATATCAAAATCTTTACTTTGTCCGACCATTTCAAGAACCATCATCCCATAACTATACACATCAGACTTGTAAGTTACTCCTCCAAAAGATCTGCAGAATACTTCAGGCGCTATGTAACCAATAGTTCCTCTAGCACCTATCATCGAAATCTTACTTGCTTTGCTCTTGCATAGCTTCGCGAGACCAAAATCAGAGATCTTTGGACAAAAGTCTTCATCAAGAAGAATGTTGTGAGGCTTTATGTCAAAATGCACAATCCGAGTGTTACACCCTCGATGCAAGTACTCCAGACCCCTAGCAATACCAACTGCAATTTCATATAATTTTTCCCATTCTAAACGACAGTTTGTATGTGGGGATCCTTTTTCAGATATAAAGCTATCTAAAGATCCATTGGGCATGAATTCATAAATCAAAGCTCTTTTATTCTTCTCGTAGCAGAAGCCCAAAAGGGTAACTACATTCACGTGGGAAGTTCTACTGATGCTTGCAACTTCATTCATGAACTCTTCTCCATCACCTTTGGACTCTTTTAGGACTTTTACAGCTACAAGACGACCATTGTCTGGTAACTTTCCTCTGTATACATTACCGAAGCCTCCCTCTCCTAGTGTATTGACGAATGAGTTGGTCATTTTCTTGATGTCTGAATACGAATATCGCTTTGGAGTAAGAGAATGGTAGTCCCTCATAAATGTGTCTACCCTGCCAACATGAGAGAGATTAGTTGAGGTAGCAAGGCCTTTTCTTGAAGGAGTTGCTATAGGAAGTTCTTCGGTTTTCTCTAGGGCGGCTTTTCTTCTCCTCCGTTGTATAAAGGCCATGATCCAGCATCCCACAAAGGCACCAATAAGAGCACCTGATGAGCTAGATCCTGGAGATGAAAATAATTAAATAAACCAAAATGCTCAGCATGTATTTTTTGGTGTTGATTTAATAAAGTGTGTGTAGCAGAATTGTACCAATTTCGACTGCACTGTTTCGAGACTTCTTCCCTGCAAAAAAATCATGAAAGCAAGAAACATCAATGACCACATTAAAGCAAGTTTTCAGTAGGCAGTAGGTACTTAGTAAGCATGATCAATTGGACTGAACTTGAAATATGATAGTGGCTATCTCAATTATTATTTGTTGAACACAAAATAGTTCATGTTTTGATTCAGATTATATACATACAAGCTACTGTCCTAAAGAAACTGGAACATTAAAGGAAGCAGGTTCTCCATTGCAAAAATCACAGAGAAGCATTGCAAAAACAGAGAAAACAGGGGAATCAAACTATGAGTAATTGAATTGTTCAATTTCCCTATCACTAAACACAACTACTAAAGAAATAAGTATCAATGGCTGCAAAAAAAAACAAAAAAACAAACAAACTCCCATAGATTAGCTTAGATTTAATTAACATCTCATGAACAAGATGTGAATCATATTGTGTATTCAAACTATTACCACATAGAGCTCCAACTTTCTTAGGGTCATAGACTCATAGCCAACACAATACTGAAGAAAAAAGCCTAATTTCAAACATTGAACCTCTTAACCAATAAACTCGAATTGCTACAATTAATTACTCATTAACACTAAACAAAAACCAGTGGACTTGTAAGCCTCTGAAAGTAGTTCAAACATCGATTCTTGAAATTATTGAAGCATTTGCTTGAAAATTATCAAAGACCAAAATATGACAGAGTAAAACCTGACCTTACTCAAATATGCAGTAGAAGTTACAAATATCTGAAACATAATTTTGTTCCTTGACTACTTAGAAGAGTAGGATGGCTAATTGCATTTCACTAAACAAGAAACCTGGAAAAATTTCAGTTCACTAAACGAGGAACCTGGACTGGTGGGGATGAAGAGTATTTAGCAATTCTAAATTAACTGAGAGTAATTTCATTAGACAGTCTCTTGCTCCTGCTACTGCTAAAGAAATAATATATCTCGACTCATACTAGGTTGGGAATACTTTAAGGATTGCTCCTTGTGATACCTGTATTTTCATGTTATAAAATCTGTCAGTTAATCGAATTCTTTGTTTCCTTGATATACTGGAATTAAATGGTCAAGGAAGGTGTTCTCTTCAGGATCATGGAGCTTTGAACAATTCCTAATAGCTAGCTAGGTTCCTCCCTCTGCTCAAAGGAACGATTCACACCTGTTTCTTTTACCAGAGGTCCTCCTACATCACCTAGCCTGGAGGGCATATCTTAGATTTCAACTATCTCTATCTATCCAATCATGGCATCAAGAAAGAAAAGAGGACATACTTGTTGATTGACTAGGTGCCAGTGGTGATGCTGAGCATTCAAAATCTTGAGGTTGATCCGCACAGTAACAAGTGAATGCTGTAGTGGTCCTGTTGTACCCACACAGACCACCAGAAGATTCACATGTATCACATAATGAATCATTTGCACTCCAAACCAACTCAAAACCTTGATTAATAGCTTCAAGAAACTATTGATGCCAAGGAGTTTGTAAGTCGATCCCATGATTGTGATCTCCGGATCCTGGTTGCTGCAACCGAGCTCAAACCCGGGATAGCCACAGTAATCAGGCCTATCGGATCCCGAGAAAGGATAACCCTTAATGTTTCCGCAATCAAATGACTTCAAGCAGTTCAGATATCGCTCATCATCATCAGCAAACACAGGTGCTGAACCACAGACCAAGGCTATGGTTAGGAGTAGGAGAAGCCAAGACATGGCCTGAAGGAGTAGCAGTCGTGTTTTTGCAGAGGGATTGACAGGAAACGTTGTTCAAGTATTGAGTTAAGAGGGAAAAACACGGAGGTGGGAGTTATTTACTCGATCAATACAATAGAATTGGTAGTACGTATTTGACCAAAGGGGATTTTGTCAAAGAGAAGCTTCCGTTAGAATGGTGCGAGTGGCATCAACGTAAATTCAGGTGGCCAAAAAAGTAGGCTGGTCATTTTGTCAGCAAGATAATGTGTATTTTGAATACTGATAGTCAAATTCTGTGTTCTTGTTAAAATTTTCGAGTTTCATGTCTTAAATGTATGGCTTTATACTTATTGGACTACGGCCAACGTAAATATTGGTGTCTGAATATTAAAAAGATACTTTTGATTAGGAGGTAAAAATATATATTTTCTTGCAACCTAATTTCTGGGTGACTAAAAGTTCTTTTGGGATTGCGGTATAAAAAAATAGTTAAAAATTATTTATTTTTATTTAAAATTAACTTTTTATTTTTAAAAAATATTTTAAAGTAGAAAAAACACTTTAAAATACAATATTTATTATATTTCCAAACATCTTAAAAAACATTTGTCCTAACAAGTATTAATGATATTAAACTTTTGATCGAATAAATAACTTGTTCTAAGTTATTTATTGTTAGATAATATTATAAATTATAATTTAAAATTTTACTTGGAGATTGAAATGATTTTTTAATATATAATATTAGGTTCCGTTTGTTTGCTGAAAAGTAATTTCTTTTTGGAAAGTGAATTTTGAAAAACTGAATTTCGAGAAATTGAATTATTTTCTGATCTTTGGTAGTGTAATGGAAAAAAAGTTGGAAAATATTTTCCAGTGTTTGATTATGTCATGAAAAATAAGCTGGAAAATAACTTATTAATGTTTTATTTTTCTCAAGTTTATTAAAATAATGAGGAACAAATCTTAAAAATTAAAAAGTTGAATGAGAATAAAATTGAAAAAAAAAAATTCATAAATTATCCAAAATAAAATAAATAATAATTAAAATAATTGAGATCAAATCTAAAAAATAAAAAAATAAAAAAAAATAAAAGATGAAGAAATTAAAATAATAATAATTAACATTTCATAAATTATTTCAAATAAAATAAGTAAAAATAAAAAAAATAAAGACCAAATTTGATAGGTAAAAAATTTCAATAAAAAATAATAAGGAAAAAGCAAAAAACGATTATAAAATAAGGATCAAAGTTAACATAAAAATTAAAATTTAAAAGATGAAATTAAAAAATAAATATTCAAAATAAAATATATATAGCAATCAAAAGTTTAAGGACCAAATTTGATATATTTAACAAATAATATAATATTTTTAAATTTTTCATAACTTTCCCAAAGTGTTTTCGGTCCAAATTTTCTAGGAAAACACTTTTCTGAAAGTTAAACCAAATTTTTCTTTGACTAGAAAGTATTTTTCATTAATCAAATTTTATAATGATAAACAAATATAAAAATAATTTTTAAAAAACTACTTTTTCAAAAATAAACATAACCTTGGAAAAATTACGATGAGTTTATGAGCTGGCTAGAAAATCGTGTTTACGGAACTCACAAAATACCGAAAACAGGGTTCGTCAAGAATTTTAAGAGCTGACTTTTGAGTTTGGCTTAAATTGGAAGGTGATGTGGCCACTTGACACAAGCGATTTCATAGCACTTTTGGTAGACCCTTATACACCAAATCATTTCTTACTTTAATCGTCGCGGGGTCACGCGCTAAAAAGGAAGAAGAGATGTCTATTCCTGTTTTCATGGTAGCTACAAGCCTTTATATGCGTGTATGTCTACATATATATAATTATTATTATTTAAATATTTAGTTGTTTGATTTTTTTTAAAAGTTTTTTTATTGCGTTTAGTTTCATGAATTGTGAACCGCCACGTTAAATATTTAATAATCAAATTTCATGATATATGTTTAGATTATTTAGTTTTTAAGATCCTAATTGTTGCTCCACGTGTGAATTTATTAAATGAAAATCTATAAATAAAAAAAGTCATATACACATCACTACTTTCACATTATAAAAATATAAAATATAAAATATAAAATATAAAATTAAATATAATTTATTGTAAATACGAGTTTGTAACTACTGTAACCTTGTTTTGATATCCTTTTGGCTGATTAAGTTTATATGGTATGATGACGAATCAAGGAAAAAGAATTTTGTGATGTTACGGTGCTCTCTGTTTAAATTCCTAGAGTAAACGTGTGAATTATTTAAAATTAATTTCATAGATGCCACCTAAAGTCAAATCAAACGAAAACAGGAGGTGCGAATTTGAAGTTTCAGCTGATAGATTATTCCAGGAAAATGAACAAAGAAGAAAATGACATCTGCAGAAAGACCAAGTCTCTGATATGGACTCCATTTCTGCATCACCTTGTGAATTTCCTGGTGTTTTCCTACCTTATTTCCCCCCATATTTTAATTACCAAATGTTCCCTGTAAATTTGTATTTTTATGTTGACTAGATACTTTGCCGGTCCAGCCGTCAAGGAATTCATAGTTATAATTAGGCTTAACCCAAACCAAGCTATAGAAGAATCCAGTTTTTTTAAACATGTTATTTTTTATTTAAAAAAAAAAAAACCTAAAACAACTATCTTTCAAGTTTTTTTTTTAAAAAAAAAAATTGAATGTGCTTGAATCAACTCATTTGATCCACAATCTAGATATTGAGAAGATCAACCTTAAATCAAATTGAGACTTATAAATTTATTTTAATTCAAAAGAGGATATTTGAAAAGAAAAGGTTAAATTGGTGACAGCACAAAAGTACTTAATTAAGAAACACATAGCGAAGAGATTAAAATATCATAGAACTGAAAATATATAGTGTTTTTTTTTAATCAGATGGACTAACTAATTATTTTTCTAATAAAACGAGGACTGAATAAATAATTTAGGCAATTCTTCTGTCCAAGTCTAATTAAAATAACAAAACAGGAACGGAACTAATTAAGGTGTGTGAAGCATCAACAAGTGACTGGAGTTCATCATAAACTGATTCGAGGAGAAGTTGAGGTACATACCTCGATATGGAAGAGCAGGATCAGGAGCAGGAGGAGCACATGTTTTTGATCCCCTTGATTGATTTGGACAGTAACAAGTTGTTAGATTAGTTGCATGGTCAATACCACAAGCTCCTTTAGAGATGAAGCATTCCCCGCACGCCTCCCATTCGACCTTCAATCTTACCTCGAATGCTTTTCTCAGGAGTTCTTCCAAATCTGGGGAAATCCCGATTCGTGGCAAATCTGTTATAGAAACTGGCACTGAGACACTACGATTGCATTCCCCTTCTTGGATATAACCACAACTGAAAGGTATGGTTGGAGGAGCATCCTTGCAACCATAACTGAATGTAAGATTTTCGTAACCCTCAACATACTCGAAAACCTTAGGATTGAACGTGCTGTTCATAAATTGAGGTGAACACAATCCAACAAAGTAGTCCTCATCTCTTGCAATCCTGAGAATTCTATCATCCGGATTGATTTCCAAAACACGATATGCAACCTGACTGATATTCATCTTGGCGGTAATATTATTCTCACACCTGAGCTCCAATTCAGGAAGGCCACAGGCAGGTGACCTGTCTTTTCCCCAGAACGGAAAACCCGCGGAGATATGCCCACATTCAAACTTTTTACTACAGGCAGTGGACAGGTCATCGGTGCTCGAGGATGAAGGGACTTGAATGAAGAGCAACAATACAAGAACACAATCTGAAAGAAAAGAAAAGGCCGAGGAATTCATTCTGGCAAGAGGAAGTATAGCATAGGAGGAATGGAATTGTGTGTTAGCAAAATGGGCTTGGTTGTTTCGCGGATAAAGAGATGAGTCTCGACGTGCTAATTATCAATTTCAGGTAAATAAATACATCAGAAAGGGATAGATGTGAACGCAATACTTGGATTTAAATGCTCCACCACATTAATTTCTTTCGACGAGGCCTCTATTTGCAAAATGAAGTCTTTGTATGCTATGATGCATCACTGTCTTGGGGACTAAAAGAAGAGAACAGAATCGGTCAAATATATTAAAGGACACGCAAAAACATCCTCGCATAGTTTGGAAAACTATATATGTGGCTGATGATAATAACATGAAATCGGGTCTTATTAAATCAAATTTAATGATGGATTCAAAAAATTAAGTCAATTTTTTTTATTTGATCCAAAAAAAACTAGTTAATAACTATTACAAGCCCTTCTCCAACTGTCAAACTTGTATTTATAATTAACAATTACTGAGAAAATTGTAGATTAGTTTGAGAAAACCTTTCGGAGTAAAAAAAAAATCGGTAAAATTGAATTATTTGTTTTAAAGGCATGGTCATGTCAGTAAAATGTTGTATATTAGAAAAATTGGACTGTGATAGCCCACAT